>CM028345.1:2611772-3086651 GCA_016618105.1 Dendrobium huoshanense | reverse complement strand
TTAAAGAAATGATTGAAATTAGATTTACTTGAAAAGAGTGGTAAAAAGTATTTTATTTTTATTTTTTTTGAAAATATGACGTATGTTGGCCCACGAGGAAATCGTATGGGGTAACATATGACAACTTGGAGTTTAAGAAAATTTTGAAGAAATTTTGAAATTTGAAAGGGGTTTTCTTACAGGTTCCAAAACACAACGGACAGAGTTTCCCCTTGCCCGAAGGCTTATAGAATTGTAAGAAAACCCAAGTAAAAGGAATAGTTTAACCCTCCCCACCCTTAGAAGTCAAAGTGGGAGTGAGGGGGGGTTAAAACTAAAGTAATTTGGAATGAAATCAAAAATTTTGAATTCTTTTCAATTTTAAATATTCATATGTTGAATGAGAAATTTATCGACCATAAATCCATAAGATTGAAAAGGATATTCAGAGATCTGATTTGACACTGTCGCCTCACAGCCTACGCTGGGGCAGAAGGTCAAAATCAGAACAAAAAAACTAGATAAAGCCAAATTTAGAGGTGCAACCTCTCTTTTAATATTTTGTTATTATTATTTTAGATGTTGGCCACACTCACCCAAGGAAGAAATGGGCAAAGGGACCAACGGAAGAAATGATAGTTAAAACTACCGATGAAACAAAATTCTGCCACTATTAAAGATGGGAAGAGAAATTTGGTCCCACCGGGCGTGCCATTTTTTGTTGGTGGAATTTTGAAAACAGGTTTTGAAAAATATTAGTTTTCTTTGGGGATTTTAAGATTAAGGTTGAGTTCTAATTCTAAAGTCGAATCAACTCGTTAGAAAGAGTATATCACCCCGAAGGATGAAAATAACCTTTCATAGCGGTGTTCAGACTTAGAATTATGTAAACTCATCTTGAATGTTATGATCGGGTTCTAAGGAGAACTCTATATGGCCCCGAGGGGACATAGTATAGTTCAACTAAGTACCTAATTACAATATTCAAGAAACATGATCGTCGCATTCACATCTAAAGCCTTATCGAAGAAGGGTGTATCTCCCCAAAGGGAAATGAGACCATTCTACGATAATCCTTCTAATGCAACTATGAAGATCATTACTTAACTTTTCCCAAGGAAGTCTAATAAAATTTTAGAAATTAATTTTTTTTTTAAAATCAGGTGTGTGTGATTCCAAATCTCCTACGAGCGCAAGCCCTCGTAGTTAATTACATCGTAGGGAGACAAAAAAATCTTCCCACGAAAACTTTCGATTAAAATGGTGGCAGAATTTTGTTAGATTTTCTAGGAGTGATATCAAAGTATGAATAGAGTTATTAGAAAATCAAAAGGGAATGGATCAAAATTGAGCAGTTATTAACGGAGTTAAAGGATGAGAGGTAGGGGACACTTTGAGATTCCAGAACCATCCGGAAGTGTCCCAACTTAATCTATGTGTTGGGCTTTATATTTTGGATTGAAATGATATTTAATTAGGGTTGAGCATTTTATTAGAAATTTGGGATTATATTCCCAAAATTTGGGGTCTTATAATCAAAGATCTGCCCCGGATCCTAAATCTATTTTGGACACTGGACCACAGTCGTCCGAACCTAACTAATACAGTGCAGAACCTGGACTTACCCCGGCCTGGATTGGGGAGCCAGCTAACCACCTAATCGATTTAAAATACATGAATCTGATCTTTTTATGAAAGAGTGGTAGGGACGTTGTATTTAAAGTTTTGGAGAGTTGGGGCCGACATCTAGAGATTCTCCTATTTGGCCCCTTTGACTTATGTTGGGTGCAAAAATGCTAAGGACTATGAAATTAAAATTTTGACTCTTTTAATTCATTTCTAATGCAATGCATGCTGGTTAATAACTCTAAATCAGATATGCTTGAAATTTTAAAAACAGGCTTATAAAATAATTTTTTAGAAGACTGGACTTCCCCAGGTCCGGCACCTCGTCCTCATAGGTCAGACTATCCGGACTCTACCCGCAGGCAGGGAAGGGTCTAAAACAAGGAAAGAAGAATGCAAAGATATGCATGCGACCCCGGGGGCGATCCCTGGCTAATTCCCTAGATTCGTTATCTTTCTATGTTATTTAGACTCACTAAAATTTTAGACTTTTAAAATTATGAGTAGAAAACTTTCACACCCTCACGAGCCTCACGTATCCAGGCGAAAACAAAGAGCGGCATGCAATCGCCAAAAAAAAAACTAGTAAAAACAAGTAATCCTAAAGGCAATCAAATCATCACATCAAATACAGATTAATTAATAAATGTCCATAGGCAGAATTGCCTTGCTTATTACAAACCAGAATATTACAGAAAGTAAAGTGGCCGGGCACCACTGACAACAACCCGGATTCTAAACCTAGTAATGACGCAAGTTATTTTGAGTGGGATGCTCTCAATCTTCAAATCTTCAAATCTTCGATCTCATTCTTCTTTAGACTTCTTTTCTTCAATCTTCTTAGAATCTTCGTAGTGGATTACCCAAATGGATAAGAGGGCACTTCCTTTAAGGGGAAGGCCACTCTTTCCTCTTTGGGTAAGGAAAAGGTATGATCCAAATTTGGAATTCCAAATGGAGAAGGAGTGTTCCCTAAAGGGGTATCCTTTCCTCTTTGGAATCCAAGCTTTGGATCTATGTATCCCAACTCAAAATCAACTTTCACAACACTTGACACTTACACAAATTACATTGATATCAAAATAAAAAAAATCTAGACTCACCTGCAGGGTTATCCTAAGCAATTAATATATAAAAAGCAGTTATTCCCAAGCAGTTGTATATGAGCAGAAAAGAAAGTAAACACACTGGCCACGCTCTTTTTATGATTTGGGGGCCTTAGCAACTGAAGCACCTGTGCAAAGAATTTATAATATTTATGCATTTTTTGATTTGCCCCCTTTTTATATTGCCCTGCATGAGCGTAACCACCTGCAAAAAACTGTGTCAACATCCAGATCGTACCTAACCTAAGGGTAATCTAGTCGCCAAACACATCAATCCATCCACAGAGTATAGAACAAGTAAGCAGACACAGCAAAGCAATTTCGTCCACAACATGCAGTGAAAACTACGAAAAACCCAGCACACAGCAGTAAAGTAAACACCGGCCTAACCTAGATCTAGGGTTGGTTGTCCTAGCACATCATCTAAAGTGTGTGAGAAAGGTCGTGTGGCTGGGATAGATCATAAAGTAGGTTATTAGTTTAAGTTGTATAAAGGTCTGGATTTGTTAAGGCTTAAAAGGGGATTTAAATTAAAATTTAAGTATTAATAAATTAAGAATTTTAATTAAACATATTTTAAAAATTAATTGATTACTACCTTTGTTTCACACTGAGGCCGTGAAGTTTATTTCACCTTCCTTGGGGCTAAGCTAATAGCCTCGTAGGCCTGGGTTACCCAGTAGCAATCGGGGTTGATTAAGTTATTTAAGTTGGTTGGAATTAAAGGAGTAGATTAATACAAAAATGAGTTAGTTACTGATTTTTAAAGTTTGGTTAATTTAAGTTTGCCATTAATTGATTTGTGGCGTTGTGCCACCAGGCTCGAGGAACCAACCTCCTTAGGACACTTAGCCCCGCAGCCCGGAGTAGTCCAGCCGATAAACCAAATTAATGTAATTAAATTAGAGATTTTAAAGCGTTAAATAATTAAAAATTAATCTATTTTAAGATTTAACACCCCTTTGAATCCATTCGTGGCGTTGTGCTACCAGGCTCGAGGAACCAGCCTCCTTATGACACTTAGCCCCGCAGCCCGGAGTAGTCCAGCCGATAAACTTCATCTTTAGGGTGGTTGTTGTGTTTTAAAAGATTTGTTAAGTGTTTTAAGCATTAAACCAATATTTTCTGAGTTTTATAATGATTTTGAGTTTTTAAGAATTTTTGGAATATTTTAATCGCTTAATTAAAGGGTCAAAAGTTGAATTATGATTAAGCTCAAATTCTGGAATGTTTGTATTTTATTAAAATAATAGACCTTACTAAGATCAGTTAGAAGGTAAGTACGTTGAAATCGGATTTTTCTACATTTTATTACGAAAGTTTGAAGTTTTGAACTAGTTTTGACTTAAAGTTGACCAAAATGTTGACTTTTTGAAATATTACAGTTTTCTGAAATCTATTATTTTTAATAAATATTAGACCTTATTAGGAGTTGAATGCAAGTGAGTTTGGGTGATTTGGATTTTTCTACAATTAGTTATGAATTATTGAAGTTGGGTATTTTAATGAATTTTGGGAATTTCTTAATTAGAAGGCCTCTTTTGTCATTTTGCTTCAAACAAATTCCCAATCTCTTTAAAACACCTCCAAAGGTCAGAAATAACCTAAGGAGGGATCCCCAAGTGTTTGGGAATTTTTGGGATTTTTTAATTATTATTAATTAATTATCTTAATTAAATATTGATTTTCACTTAAAATTAAATTAGGGTTTAAATTGCTATCAAATCAAGGGGCTTTTAATTATCATGGATTAAGGACTGGATTTTGGTCAGTTTGAGGGTTTATATGTATTTTTTGGATTTAAATTGGATTTATTACAATTTTTGGAAGTTTAGAGGCTCAATTAAGGGTTTAAGACTTAGAGAATTAATTAATGGTCTTAATGATTTCAAAAATCAGTAAAATAAATTGCCTAAGGCTAAGAATGTCACTAAGTTTAAATGGTTCAAATTTCAAGTCAAAAGGATATCAATTCTAAACACAATAAAGTTTCTAAGTTTTCTAATCAAAGTCCTTAATTATTGTCCTTAATTGTGTCACTAATTTTGAATAGGTTCAAATCAAAGTTCCTCTAACCCTTTGAATAAGCATGACATACATACACAATAGCAAGCAAACAAGTCCTTAGATCTAGGAGAGCCTAGGCTAAGTGGTGTGTGTACCTTAAACATGCAAGGATTAGATAAAGTAGATAATTAAATCAAGGTTAGGGAATGAACCAAAAAGTGGTCACTCACTAATCATCCCCATCAATTCCATTCACATAGGCTTGATCTAGGTTTAGAACTTCAATAAATCTCTCAAGAGTTTAAGGGTTTACAATATATATATATATATTTTTTCAAAGTATTATATTGTTTTTTTTATTAGTAAATATATATTAACATACTTATATACATATATAACATAAATTTAAAATAATTAACAAAATATTTTTGAAGACTTGAGAGATTCTCTGATTTCTTTGAAGTTATTGAAAATAAGATTTTTTTATATATTCAATACTTAATTAAATATTAATAAACTATTAAAATACTCAAATAAAAAAAAAACAAAATTTACTTAAATAATTTCTAAAAATTTTCTGGAAGTTCAGAAAAGATTAAAAAAATACTTTTCTAAAAAAAAAATGAAGACATTAGAAATTATTTTACTTAAATAATAATTAAAATAATCATATAATCAATATTTGAAATTTTTCAAAATACAAAGCCTATCTTAAAGTGATTTTATTTTTAAATTAAAGGCCCTGAAAAACTGAAGAATTTGATATATTATATGATTTTTCTTTACTTATATTTAATTTTAAATAATTTTTGGAAGTTTTCTGTATTTAAAATGATTTTATAAGTTATTTTAAATAAAAAAAACGGCGCTAGCGGCCACGCGGCGGCCACTGGTTCGCGGGTTCAAAACGCGCGGCGGCGGGGGACACGCGGCGTGACGGAGTTCGCTGGATCAAAACTGCGGCGGCGCCAATGAATGACGACGGCGGTCAGCCACGCGTCAGTCGCAAACCGCCTCACGCAGTTTCACTTAACCACGTCAGCGGTTGGCGTGGATCGTTGGATCAAAACCGCGGGTTTAATTCAACGGATGGGATTTAATCCCGCGGTTCGATCTCGTTAAGAAAGATCGGACGGTTAGGATTTAATCCCGTGATCTCAAACAAACGATCAGGATGTCGCCGGACCAAAAGGCGAACGCCAAACGGATACACGGTCGGATGTTGGTCCCGAAAGGCTCAATCTGGGTCGTTGATCCAGTGATCAACGGTCCAGCAAGTGTACACCTGAACGAGACTACGAAAACGCCCTAGAAAGTGTTTTTTGTCTCGTTCTCCCGATCGGCTCGATCAATGTTTCTAAAATTTTAAACCTAGGTAAAGGGGATGAACAGAAATTATGGGGAGGTGATTTTAGAACTTAAAACGCGGTGAAACTAAAGTTATTTAATCTAGTGTGCCTAGATCTAGGGTTTAAGTTTTCACCTTGATTTTTGGACGGATTGAACCGTTAAAAGGATGGTTGAGCTTGTAGATTGTCCAAGTGTAGATCCCTAGTTGACTCCGAGCTTCGAAATCGCCTGGATCGACCGGGACAACTCCTTGAATGGATTGCGCTAGATCTCGCCGGAAGATCGCCGGAGATAGGTTTGATCGCCGGGATCTGAGTGGGGATGTGCTTGGGGATGTCTGGGGAGCTCAGTGGCACAGGGGGCTGGGCTTGAGAGAGCTTGAGTAGAGAGAGAGAGAGTTAGGGTTAGATTATGAGGCATTAGGGCCTTTTCCCCCTATTCAAACGCCCCCAAGCCAAATGGATGGCTGGGATTGACTCACCACGTCCTCAGATGATGCAAAGTGTCCCTGGGACAGCTAGAAGGCTGACCCAAAGGCTGGACATGCCTTACTCCTATTGGGCGGCTTTGGGATGAGTGGGAGGGAACATTGCCTAAATAGCCTAAGCCAAACCCTTGGAGCAACTTAAGCAGGGATTAATTAGGGAAATAAAGCAAAAAAGAAGCTTTTAGGCATGTGATATAGGGAGGAAAAGGGGTTTAATAGGGCTTTGACCATGAAAAATAGGGTTTAAGGTGGGGATTTACCATTTTGACCGGTCAACTGGTCAATGGGTGCTGATGTGGCATAGGAGGGGTCAAGGCTACAGGTTGGAGAGGCTCCAAGCCTAAACTCATACTCTTTGAGGTCAAAATGGGAGGTTTGACCAATTCAAAGAGGTGCTTAAGGCATTGTTGACTTGGTTTGACCAGTCAACCCAATCAAGGGTTTATGGAATTGCATCTAGGTAATCCAAATGTGCTGATTGGGTGGATTGGAGGGTGATTCCAAGAGTCATGTATGTCAATTGAATCAAGAATGCTTAATGGGCCCTTAATGGGCTTTTAGGCCAAAATTGGTTGACTTGGTCAACCAGTTGGGTTCAGGGGCTTGAAATGGATTCAAGATATTCAGACTGTAATCCTGAGTCTATTGGATGTGGTCCCAGGGTTTGGAGGGGTCAATTTGGTCATAATCACTATTTGAACCCTTAAGGGCCTGTTTGGTCAACCTGGGTTGACTTGGTCAACCAGGTTGACCCAGAGTCTGGGTTTGGGCTCAACAGGTTTAAAATGATATTTTAAGGCTAATGGAAGTGGTTGCATGGTCTAGAGAAGTCATTTGGGTCAAAACACCTATTTGAATCCTTAAAGGGTCTCTTGGGTCAAACCTGTTGACTTGGTCAACCAGGTTGACCCAGGGGTTGGGAATAGGTTCAAAAGATTTGAAATAACATTTGAAATTTGTTAAAGGTGGTTGCATTCAATTTGGAGCTCATTTGGTTTGAAATCCCTATTTGAGCCCCATAGGGGTATTTTAGTCAATTTTGACCTATTGGTCAACTATGGTCAAAAATGAGTCTGGAAAATGCAGTTTACTGCTCAATGGGTTAAAATCAAGAGTCTGGAAGTGATTGGAGGCTTCGATAAGGATTCCAAGGTCAAGATCTCAAAGGGGTTAGGTTCAGTGGCATAGGCTGTAAATATTTGAAGGTTTTACAGCCTTTGGATTTTAATTCAGATTCTGGGGTTAGAGACCCCAGAATGAGCTCAAAGTTGGGGGAGTAACCTCTAGAGACATGTCTTATCACTTTGCAAGTGATAGACCCTGAATCAGAGACCATTTGACTAGGTTTTGAAATGTTTGAAAAATCTCTAAAAAGGGTCTTTAGGACAAGGCCTTAAGACTTAGGATTTGAGTCTGGACTTCTAGATTCTGAAATGAATTTTAGGTTTGAATGATTAAAATTGAAATATCCAAATCATTTACAATCATGTTGTGATTGTTAATGGATGGATAGGGTCAAGGCTAGATTAAGGGTAGGATCAAAGTCTGGGTTGAAATTTGGATTCTCAAGTGGATTGAGTCAAAGTTTGGATATGTTTGAAATTTGAATTAATTTGAATTTGAATTGAATGGAGTTCGGGTTGATTTGAGGTTTGAATTGATCAAGGGTAGAGATTGATTTGAGTCTGGAATTGTCCTAGAATCCAGAGAGATTCTAAGATCTAGGATTTAAGGGAATCCTAGGCTCTAGAGTAGGCTCTAAGGTCTAGCTCTAGGAAAGAATCCTAAGGTCTAGAGTGGATCCTAGGATCTTAAATTAATCTGGAGTTTGGAAGGGCTTTAGTGGCCTCATACAAAAATGAGGTCAACACTTGGTAAAGTCTAACTTATGTACACCTCTAACTAGGTTTTTCTGAGTGATGTTTCTAAGAGTTTTCATACTAGCATGGCATAGTCTCCTATCAACTATTGTTTTCAAGCCACGAGTCATCAACTATTGTTTTCAAGCAAAATGATTTTGAGCTATCAACGTAATCAAGGTCTAACATGTAAACATTGTTCATTCGTTTACCTTCTAAAATTATTTCACCAAATATACTAATCAGGCATCTATCAGTAAAAAATTTAACATCAAAACCTTTGTCACACAGTTGACTAATGCTAAGTAAATTATGTTTCAAACCATCAACTAGTAAAACATTTTAAATTAAAAAATTCTTAGCATTACCAACGATACCTGAGCCTATCACCTTCCTGGTAGTGTTGTCTCCCAACGTTACTTTGCCTCCAGTTTTGGTCTCCAATAGGATGAACTTCTTCATATCTCCAGTCATGTGTCGCGAGCAGCCACTATCCAGGTACCACATGCTCTCACTAGGTCTTTTGTGATAGCATCCCCACAATTTCATTCAAAGATTAGATTTGGGAACCCAAGTGAGTTTAGGTTCCTCCTTTTGCTTGCATGAATAAGATGTATGCATGCTATGCTGTGATGGATGCACTTTAGGTCTCCATACTAAGTGTGTCCTACGGTGAATTGTGCATGTGCGGGCTATGTGACCTAACATGCCACAAGAGAAACACCTAACACCAGGAAATAGGTTTACTAATCTATGTGGATGGTGATGCCTTTTCCTAAGGTTTTGTGATGCATGATGTGTTGGGGGTTTTCTAGGATGGCCTACTGTGAGTGATGCAATTTCATTTTCTAGTTCTTTTATTTTCTCACTAAAAGTTTTATTTTGAGCTGTCAATCCATCGACTTCTATCAATAGCAAGTGCTCACTATGATCTACTTCTAATGCAAGTTTGTCTAGTCTATGAAAAGCTTCTTCTAGTTCAACATGAGTGATTTTCAAGGTTCCATGCTCTTCAGTTAATTCAATATGCTTCTTATTTAATGCATCATACTCATCAAGAAGTAACATATGATCTTTATCTAAATCAGAACTTTCCTTAACTAAGTTAGCATGCTCAGTTTGTAAAGAATTAAATTCAACATTAAGCTTAGCATGCATTTTTTTCAACTTCCTATACGAGTCATGTATATTCTCAGAAATAAGTAACAATTCTTCATATGAAAGTTGACATACCTCGTCTTGATCCGATTGATCAAGGTTATCGTTAGCCATAAGACACAAGTTAGTTACCTCCTCCTCTGCTTCTTCTTCTGAAGATTCTGAGGTAGAGTCGGCCCAAAAAGCTTTCTATGTCTTTGTCTTTCCTTTCTTGTATTTTGCTTTGTCATCTCCTTTCTCCTTAGCTGGTTGACTCTTCAGATTGGGGCAATCGGCTCGAAAGTGACTTGGCTTCCTGCACTCAAAACAAATTGTATCAGATGAAACCTTATTGGACCTTGAGCTCTTACCTTTGTTCCAGCTGTTCTGATGACGCTTTTGTTTTCTCTTCAGGAAATTTTTGAACTGTCGGGTCATCCGTGCGATTTCATCGTCTTCCTCCCCTGCAGAGCTTTCACTTTCTGAGTTGCTAGCTTTTAATGCCACCGTCCGCTCCTTTTTCTTTTCACCTGCATCACTTTGCCTTTGGCTCACTCCTTGCTCGTATGCAATGAGTGACCCAAGGAGGTTATCAATATAATAAACATTAAGATCATTGGACTCAGTGATAGTAGTTATCTTAGTATCATAGGAACTAGGTAGGCATCTAAGAATCTTATTCACTTTCTCATAATTTGAAATTTCTCTACCTAATGCATGCAAGGATGTCACGATTTGGGTGAACCTAGTGTACATGTCAGAAATTATTTTGTTAGGTTTCATTCGGAATAATTCATAATCATGCAGTAGAATGTTAAGCCTAGACTGTTTTACTTCATTTGTTCCTTCGTATGTAATGCACAGTCTATCCCAAATCTCCTTACCAGAAACACAAATCGATACTCTCATATAGTCCTCAGATTTCAATGCATAAAAAAAGCAGTTTAAGCACTTAGCATTCAGTTGGGCTAACTCCCTATCCTCATTGCTCCATTCAATAAAAGGTACAGGAGTTTTCAAACCATTAATAATCTTAAACGGTGCAACATATCCATCATTTACTAACATCCACATGCAGTAAACTATAGATTGCAAAAATGTAGACATTCTAATTTTCCAGAAATCAAATGGAATGTTATCAAAAAGTGGTGGACGAGTTATTGAATAACCCTCCGCAGTAATACGATAACCAAAATTCGACATGATCATTTTTTCAAGGTTTTCTAAAACACTATTTTTGAAAAACAAGCTCTGATACCAATTGAAATTTCTAAGTGACAAGAGGGGGGGTAAATTGTGAAAATCTTTTTCTTAATAAAAATAACCCTAAACAAGAGTTCTAATCTTTTTGTTATTTTTGAAATTTTACAACAAAATTTTAAGCAAGTTTTCTTCCACAAATTCCACCATGCAATAGTTATGAAAATTTAAAAGCAAGTAAAACGTAAATGACGATAAGGAAAAAATACACCAAGAATTTTTATAGTGTTTCAGTCAAAATATGACCTACGTCCACTCCCCGGAGTCCTCCGCTCCGGGATTTTCACTATCAAAATAGTTCTCCTTTTGCCCCCCTCGGCAAGGCGGAGAAGCCATTACAAATCTCCATTTCACCAACCCGGCGTGGCGGAGTACCAAGCTCTGTTTTCGCCCTCCTGGCGATGGCAGAGAACCTTCTCATTTTTCTCTCTCCTGGAGAAGGCAGAGAACCTCGAGGTAACGGATGTAGACGAGCCTTTCCCTTGGAGATCCTCCCTCAAATCCTTCTAGGGCCACAAGAGGAGCAAGATGCAGCAAGCTCGGAGCAACCGTGTGATCTCCCTCGCACTTCTTCTCCCTCACAACGCTCACCTCCTCCTTCCTCTCTCAACCCTCAAGAACTTCTCTAGAGCTCTCTCCCTTGGAATCCCTCTCTAACCACGTTCACCCCCTCTATGATTCTTACTGAAAAAGGACGAGATTAACATCTAAAACGGGCTCCAAAAACCCTCTGATTTCAAAATTAGTTGTTACTGTTCGTACAGTACAATTCAACATCGTATAGTACGATCTTCATAAACAGACTTCGTCCTGGTACGAAGATGTACGAACAGTTTAAAAATAATTCGTGCTGTACGATATAATATCGTACGGTATGATTCACAAAATACTATTCATACAGGACGATGGTCTAGACGACCAGATGTCGTCTCTGTTCATCGTATGGTATGATCACTATCATACAGTATGATGTTCAAAATTTAATTAGGCCTGGATTTCATACACTAATCACGGGTTAATTTAAGTAAGTATTTAAAATAGATCGTATAGTACGAACAGGTTTGTACAGTACGAACGACGCAAAATCACTTACTTAAACTAAACTAAGGCTAGGGTTTTGGATCTGAACATATTATACAGTACAAAAATATTCGTACAGTACGATCTATTCACAGAATCGTCCACATAGCTTGGATTGTACGGTGCGAATTAAAATCGTACAGTACGATCTCCAGAGAAGAAATTTAATTATATTTGTAGTTAAAAAACAAACTCTCCCCCTGTGTGTGTGCATGGTTGCTCTTGCTCTTATGCATTTTCTGGCCAGACTCAATAAAGTAAAAGTAAAATAAATAGAAAAGTACAATGTCTTACTCATACTCCTAATCTACCAGGTCTTGAGTCTTCCTTTCATCCTGAGTCACTTGTGATCTTCCTGAAATGTTAGTACTCAAGGACATTAGCAAATAAAATAATATTCAATGAAAAGTTGTTCCAAAACACTCATTATTTGGCATCATCAAAATCTCAAACTCGGGGTCATGGGTTGCAACAAACTAATCATACTGTATAATCATCATCATGTTGTATGATGTGTTTTTAATTTGAAAACCTAGCTGCTAGATTAATTTAAGTAAGTTTTTAAATCTTAAATTTTGAATTGATCATAATGTACGATCAAATCGTATAGTATGAATTACAAAATGAATATTTGAATACTTACTTAAATTAACTCATATAATTAGTCAATTAAATCAAGGATTAATTATTGATTGGTGATCATATTCTATGATATTAATCGTATTGTACAATGAACCAAGGCTATTTTTGATCTTCCTTAACATCGTACCAGACGATGCCTTGATTTTTGAACTAATCATATTGGATGATATACACATCATACTGGATGACCTAAAGCTTGTAACATATCATACTGTACAAATTGGATCATATTACATGATGAATAGAGATGAGTTTTGGTCATTCCAGCATTCATCCTGTATTAATAGAAGATATATAAAATATCATAAGGGACAATATTTGTATCATACTGTACGATATTATTTATAAAAATTACCTTTCATACTCCTTCATACCAAGACAAAGGCTATTTTACATTGATCATACTGTATGATATAGGATCGTACTGTATAAACAGAAACAGTTGAATTGAAAATTTAGGATTTCTTGGAGCCTGATTTATATATGATACTTTTTTCTTTTGAAATAATACAAGAGAGAGGAACATAACAAGAAGGGGGAACTCTTAAGGATCTACTTGATGAGATTTTGGGTTTGTATAGGAATGAGAATATGAGTTTGTGAGGGAGAATGAGTGTGAGGGGATCACACGGTTGCTCCAAGCCTGCTGCATGCTTGCTCCTCTTATGGCCCAAGAATATCTTATGGGAGCTTTCTAAGGGAGAGATCCTTTAAGGTTCGTGTCCTCAAAGGTACTATTCCTTTTATAAGAGGGAGAAAAATGAGAAGATTCGTTGCCATCACCGGGAGGATGACATAGCATTTGGTACTCTGCCACACCGTGGAAGGTAAAAGTGAAGTTTTGTAAAGGCTTCTTTGCCTTACTGTGCGGGCTAACGGAGAATTACTTTTGAGTAGTGAAATTCCTAAAGTTGAGGACTCCTAGGAGTGTATGTAGGTCAAGTGTCCAAACCACTATAAATCTTCTGATGTGATATTTCTATTTACTGCACTTTACTTATGTTTTGTATCTTGCATTTGCTATAACTGCTTGGTGAAGATTATATTCTAGATCTTTGTTGTGTGATTTAAAATTTCACCACTTATGTTGAAATCATGATTTAATAATTTGCTTCCACATCAAGTTAAGTTTTGTTTAAAAAAAATAGAACTCTTATTTAGGATTGTTTCTTTATTACAAAAATTTCCAATTCGCCCCCTCTTTGCACATCTTATACTTTCATTTCTTAAGTTTGAATGTATGCTATTTTGATGGTTTATAAAGTTTTGCAAGTGAAGGTGGTGTTTTATTTACTTTAAAAGCAGTTAATTTCACTTGTAATTATTTATTTGTACTTTCAAGAATTTAATTTTTAAATTTTAAAGCATGCTCACTACCATCTAATTACAAGAGTCTCTAGTTATTTGAATGCATTTTCTAATTCAACGTGTGATATTTTCAAGGAATCATGTTCAAAAGTTAAATCAAGATTCTTCTTGTTTAAAGTAACTGATCCATCTAATATAGCCATATGATTACTGAAATTACTAAATGACAAGAGGGGGGTGAATTGTGAAAAACTTTTTCTTAATAAAAAGTAACCCTAAAAAGGAGTTCTAATTTTTTGTTATTTTTGAAATTTGACAACAAAAAAAACTTAAACAAATTTTCTTCCACAAATTTTACCACGCAATAATTATGAAAATATAAGTGCAAGCAAAAGTAAATGACGATAAGGAAAAAAATACACTAAGGATTTTTATAGTGGTTCGGTCAAAATATGACCAACGTCCACTCCCCGAAGTCCTCCGCTCCGGGATTTTCACTATCAAAATAGTTCTCCTTTTTCCCCCCTCGGCAAGGCGGAGAAGCCTTTACAAACCTCCCTTTCACCAACCCGGCGTGGCGGAGTGCCAAACTCTGTTTTCGCCCTCCAAGCGACGGCAGAGAACCTTCTCATTTTTCTCCCACCTGGAGAAGGAAGAGAACCTCGAGGTAACGGATGTAGACGAGCATTTCCCTTGGAGATCCTCCCTCAAATCCTTCTAGGGCCACAGGGGGAGCAAGATGCAGCAAGCTCGGAGCAACCGTGTGATCTCCCTCACACTTCTTCTCCCTCACAACGCTCACCTCCTCCTTCCTCTCTCAACCCTCAAGAACTTCTCTAGAGCTCTCTCCCTTGGAATCCCTCTCTAACCACGTTCACCCCCTCTGTGATTCTTACTGAAAAAGGACAAGATTAACATCTAAAACGAGCTCCAAAAACCCTCTGATTTCAAAAGTACAGTACGATTAAATGTCAAACAGTACAATCTTCATAAGCAGACTTCGTCCTGGTACGAAGATGTACAAACAGTTTAAAAACAATTCGTACTGTACGATATAATATTGTACGGTACGATCCACAAAATACTATTCATACAGGACGATGGTCTAGATGACCAAATGTCGTCTTTGTTCATCATATGGTACGATCACTATCGTATAGTACAATGTTCAAAATTTAATTACTCCTGGATTTCATGCAATAATCACGGGTTAATTTAAGTAAGTATTTAAAATAGATCATACAGTACGAACAGGTTCGTACAGTACGAATGGCGCAAAATCACTTACATAAACTAAACTACGGCTAGGGTTTTGGATCTGAACATATCGTACTATACGAAGATATTCGTACAGTACGATCTATTCACAGAATCGTCTACATAGCTTGGATCGTACGGTACGAATTAAAATCGTACAGTACGATCTCCAGAGAAGAAATTTAATTATATTTTGTAGTTAAAAAAAACAAACTCTCCCCCTGTGTGTGTGCATGGTTGCTCTTGCTCTTATGCATTTTGTGGCCAGACTCAATAAAGTAAAAATAAAATAAATAGAAAAGTATAATGTCTGACTCATACTCCTAATCTACACGGTCTTGAGTCTTCCTTTCGTCCTGAGTCACTTGTGATTTTCCTGAAATGTTAGTACTCAAAGACAATAGCAAATAAAATAATATTCAATAAAAAGTTGTTCCAAAACACTCATTATTTGGCATCATCAAAATCTCAAACTCGGGGTCATGGGTTGCAATAATCTCCCCTTTTTGATGATGTCAAATAATTTGTTGCAAGAAAGAACGAAGAACATTTCTTTTGTTTTTGTTTTTTTTATATATATACCAAAAGCAAGTACAAAACAAAAGGAATGCATTTAGATAACAGGCATAACAACAGGTACAACAAACCTCTCCCCCTTTTGACAACACAAAAAGGAGGAGCAACTAAAGGCAAAAAGCAAAAGAAGAAAAAACTACAATGCAAACACAAACAATCTAAGCAGATGGGTCCTGATCAGTTGGTGGTGGAGGTGGATTTGGTTGAAAATATTGAAATAGAGCATCGAAGCGGTGATCAATTGCAGTAAAACGTTCTCCAAACCATTGCATATCAGTCTCGTGTTGCTTATGTTGTTCTTGAATATGCATATCGAGACGAGTATGCAGCTGGTCGAAGTGTGTGACTAAATCATCATTAGGGTGTGCTGGCGCTGGTGCAGGTGCTCGGGGTGCGGCATGGCGTCGTGGTCGAGCTGGAGCTGCGGCTGGGGCATCTTCTCCTTCTTCTTCATCAAAGACTGGTTCTTCAGGCTCGTGTCCCCGATGAAAGAGAATACGGAAGGAAGCATCCGTATAAAAAATAGGAAGAATGTCGGATTCACCAGGGTAGGATAATTGATATTTATTGTGGAGGATATATCCTATTAGGTGACCAAGAGCCAGATTCTGTTTCCGTCGAGTGGTAGGTAGACGAACAAAAGTCATGTGGTGGATATAGTTGCTAATTAAATCAACTTCATCAAACTTAATGTTGGACATAATAAGATAGGTAGCGATGGATAAGGTCGGGGTCAGATTGATACGATCGCCACCTTTGGGTATGATGGAGGTTCGAAGAACATGTTGAATTATACGGGCATTTCGAGTTAAGGATTGAACAAGAGGTTGGTGTTGATGAAAAGTAGTATTCTTAAGAACTCTATTAACATCGCTCCAATCAAATTTGTTGGTAAGAAATAAGCGAACCATAGGTCCTTCAGTGGACGGCCCAATATATTGGGCGATGTCGACTTTAGTGATCTCAATGGCGCGACCACAAACAAAAGAGTGAAAAGTGGTGTTGTCTACAGTGTAGGTGAGGTTGGTGAGAAATTCAAAAAGAAGTTTAGAATTATAGGGAAACTCCAGGGTGAGTAGGAATTGGAAGGTGGTAGAAGCAAAGAAGCTCATTACCTCAAAATTGAGAGCAGCCTGATTAAGCATTTTTGAAGGAGAAATTTTGCAGGCTTTATATCGGTGGTAGGCTTCCTCATTTTCAGTGTTCAGAAAATGAGTAGGTTTGCGACTCGACGAGGACGAGCTTCCAGCAGTCATCCGACCTCGTTTAGACATTGCAAGAGGGCACGAAAACTGAGTGAAGGGCTGAGTGATGAGAGGTTTGAGTGAAAAGAACGACCTAGGTAGGAGTACTTATAGGGATTTTCAAAAATCGTACAGACGATATGGGATCGTACAGTACGATAGGCAATTAATATTCTGACCGGTCGTTTCGGGAAAAGGCAGTCCAATCGTACAGTATGATCAGTATCGTATAGTACGATTAGGCGAATTTCGATCTTCCTGAAGCCTCAGTACAACTTTTGACCAAAACTTTCATACTGTATGAACAGGTGTATCGTACAGTATGATACATAACAAATATCGTACCAAACAGCTTTAACACATATTTGTCCTTTGTGCTGATGTGGATCGTACCGTATGAAAGGGATGTATCGTACAGTACGATACTCAATAATGTCGTACCAACCGGATTAAATTCATACCAATCCGTTGCTGACATGGATCGTATTGTAAGAAGAAGAGATATCGTACAATACGGTAGGCAATTATCAGGATGAATATCATACAGTACGATGTAGGTCATACAGTACGATGAACAGTCCATGTAAAGTTTTGGTGTGGTGAGTGTGTCATGATCAGGAGCAGCCAAAAAAAAAAATTTTATACAGTTATATCTATGACACTGTTGACCTCATTTTTGTATGAGGTCACTAAGGCCCTTCCAAACTCCAGATTAACTTTAGATCCTAGGATCCACTCTAGTGTTGGGCCTTAGGATTTGAAATGATATTTCCTAGAGCCAGACCATAGAGCCTACTCTAGAGCCTAATTTGGATTATATTCCCTTTGGGGTCTTAAATCCTAGATCTTAGAACTCCTCTAGATCTTAGGACCACTCCAACTTCAAATCAATCCCCATCCTTGATTGGGGAGCAACCTCAACCTCAAATCAATTCCTAAAATACATTTGATCAATCCGGTCCAACTTCAATTTGAAAGAGTTCCTAGGGACCTTTGATCAATTTAAATCTCAAACTTGGGGCATTCAACTAAAATTCAAATTAATTCAAGTTTCAAACATATCCAAACCTTGATCCAATCAATTTGACAATCCAACCTTCAACTTAAACTTTGATCCAAACTTCAATCTAGCTTTGACCTCATCCATTCATTAACAATCACCACATGATTGTAAATGATTTGGATACTCCAATACTAATCATTCAAACTTGAAATCCAATCCAGGTCCGGCACCCAGAACTCATAGGCTAAAGACTTAGGTCCTAAAGCCCTTTCTAGGTGATTTTGCCATCACCTCGAAACCCAGTCTTTTGACCTCTGATTCAGGGTCTATTAATTTTATATTGATGTGACATGACTCTAGAGGTAACCCTCCAAATTTGAGCTCATTTGGAGGATTCTAACCCTTTAAACTTAATCCAACTCCAAATGTTTCAAAACCTTTGAATATTTACAATCCATGCCACTAGGCCTTTCACCTAGTGGAATTTGACTTTGGATCCCCCTCCAAAGGCAATCTTTTGATCCCTCTTAATACCTTGATATTAACTTATTAAGCAATGATCTATAGGCAAAGTCTTTTTAGATTCAATTTGACCCATAATTGACTTGAGACCAAAATGGCCGGGCGCCACCAAAATGCCCTTAAACCTAGTAATGAGGATTTTGAGTGGACTTTTGGCAAGTCTAAACCCAATTTGATTTGACTTATCAACCTTTGAAATCTTCTTCAAATATCATTCTTGGAATGGATCCTAAATGACTTTAGTAACACATTGAACCCAAACTTACTCTTTGGTTTGACTTGGTTGACCAAGTCAACCATGATTGACCAAATCAACCCTTTAAGGAGTGTTCCCAACACTTGTTAATTTTAACCATTCTAGTGATCCAAGCTTTGAATCAATTCAACTCATCAAGATTGGTTAATTATACACTCTTGACTTCAAATTCCTTGGCATAATGTCTTGTAGCACTCTTGACCTCCCTCATGCACATCCTAGTCACCATTGACTAGTCAACAAGTCAATGGGTCAAAAATAACCCTTGAAATGAGACCATAGCTTGGCCACCTCATCATCCCATAAAGCAAACCCTTTTTCCAAGCCAAAATCTCCTTTTGGCTAATGAGAATATGCTTTTTCCCTCCCTAATTGATCAATAAACAAGCTCTATTAACCAAGACAAGCATTGGTTCATCCAAATGGGGGAAAAGGTGTGGTCCCTCTTCACATGGACCAAGAGATGTCACTCTCAACCACCAACCCTATTCCATAGCTTTGGGCAGCATAGGGGACACTTGGCACTCATCCAAAACCACTCCAAATCAAATCTCAACCATCCAATCCAAAAGCCAAAGGTAAAGTGAGGGAAAACTTGACCTAAAGGTGGCTTCTTCATCATTCCCTTTGATATGATCAAAAGCTCCAAACTCCAGCAGCTCTAAACCTTCCAAGAGCTCCTCCCATACACTCCAACACATTTCAAGTCCTTCCCAAGCTTTTCCCAACCATTTCCAAGCCTCAAATCACTATTTTAGTGAAGAGAGAGCATTCTAGAGAGAGAAAGAGGACTTTCCAATATACCTTTCGATCCAGCGAGATCCAGCTTTTGGAGTCTTCAGTAAAGTTGTAGAGGATTGCTGCAGCTTTCCAACAAGTTACAGATCTCAAAAATCCGACGGTTGGATCGTAAGTTATGCTCATTTTAAGTTTAAATTTTAATTTGAAACTGTAGCAATTTTACAATGAATGGAGCCTCCAAACTCCAGGCATTGTAAGATCATATTGCCCTCTAGCTACAGTTCAAATTTCGTGCAATTTCATCGAGTATTTTGAAAGATATGAGCGTTTAAAGATTTCTATTCAAAATGAACTAGAGCAGATCTGGACCGTCCGATCGACGATCAGACGGCTCAGATCTGGGTATACCATGCGGCTTCCTCCATGTCTGAACGTGGGTCATCCCGTGGTATGGGAGGGTGACGTGGCGTCACGCCACGCCGCCATAAACGTCACCGTCAGCTGATTTGACCCAAATTTGAATAAAAAATGCTTTAAATGCTCCAAATCTTCAATTTTAAATTCACAGAAAATCGAGTTCTCCACCAAATGGGGTTGAAAATCGTTCTTGGGCTCATTGGAAAGATAATCTAATGTAGTATTTATTAAAATTAAAATTATATTGATTTGATTTCTGTATTGTGAGATATTTGAGTTTATGTGAATTTCATTTATTGTTATTTTCTCACAATCCAGTGATCAAATGAAGCCCAAATTTTGGTGGATGATTATTGAGTATCTTAGGCATGTTTAATAATTTTTCTAGGTTTATATGCTCAATAGATTTCTGTGATATGAATTTTTAAGGTAAATGGTCTATTTTGGACCCTAAACTTTGAAAATTCATAACTCCTTAGGGTTTTAGTATTTTGCTGTGATATTTCTGTGGTATGCTTAAATGTATGTCAGGGTTAGACACACCAAGTTTCATGCCTATATAAATATTAGAGAGACCTAGGAAAAATAATTAAGGAAATGTCTAGAAAACTTAGAAAATTTATAGGGGATTGTAAACACACCCAATAGGGGTGAAACTTGAACATAGTAAACTTAGTGACATTATATACCCTAGGTTCAAATTTTACTCAATTTGGAGGTCATTAGGTTAGAAAATTGAGCATGTCAAATTTCAGCCCTTTAAGGACTTAGAAAATTCAATAAATCATTATAAATTTATATTAATTCCAAAAAATACCCATAATACCTATAATTAACCATATTTCAACTCTTAATCATTAAAAATTCAAATTACATTAATTTGATATTAAAATCCACTTTAATTTAATTTTAATCAAAATCAATGTTTAATCAATTTTAATTAATTAAAAATAATTAAAATCCCAAAAAATCTTTAAACACTTGCTGATCTCTCCTTAGATCATTTCTGATCTTTGGAGTTGATTTCAAGAAGTTTGGGACTCATTTGGGATCAAATCACTAAAATGACCCTTAATTGAAACAATTTAATAATTTCAATAAATACCTAAACTTCAATAATTTATAACTAATTCAAGTAAAATCCAAATTGATTAAACTCACTTGCATTCAACTCATAATGATGTCTAGTATTTATTAAAAAAATCAAAGTTCCAGAAAAGTATTAGAATTAAAAAGTCAACAAATTGGTCAAACCATGCTTAAAATCTAGTTCAAAACTTCAAACCTCCGTAATAAAATGCAGAAAAATCCGATTTCAACGTACTTACCTTCTAACTGATCGTAGTAAGGTCTAGTATTTTAATAAAATACAAACATTTCAGAATTTGAGCTTAATCAAAAATTCAACTTTTGACCCTTTAATTAAGTGATTAAAATATTCAAAAATTCATAAAACTCAAAATTATTCTAAAATTCTAGAAAATGTTAACTTAATGTTTAAAACATTCAACAAACCTTTTAAAACACAACAACCATCCTAAAGATGAAGTTTATTGGCTGGACTACTCCGGGCTGCGGGGCTAAGTGTCCTAAGGAGGCTGGTTCCTCGAGCCTGGTGGCACAACGCCACGAATGGATTCTAAGGGGTGTTAAACTTTAAAATAGATTAATCATTAATTATGTAACCTTTTAAAACCTCTAATTCAACTACATTAATTTGGTTTATCGGCTGGACTACTCCGGGCTGCGGGGCTAAGTGTCCTAAGGAGGCTGGTTCCTCGAGCCTGGTGGCACAACGCCACGAATCAATTAATGGCAAACTTAAATTAATCAAGCTTTTAAAATCAGTAACTAACTCATTTTAATATTAATCCACTTTTTTAATTCTAACCAATTTAAATAACTTAATCAACCCCGATTGCTACTGGGTAACCCAGGCCTACGAGGCTATTAGCTTAGCCCCAAGGAAGGTGAAATAAACTTCACGGCCTCGGTGTGAAACAAAGGTAGCAATCAATTAACTTTTAAAATATATTTAATTAAAATTCTTAATTCATTAATATTTAAATTTTAATTTAAATCCCCTTCTAAGTCTTAACAAATCCAAACTTTTAGACAACTTTAACTAATCACCCATTTTAGGATCTACCCCAGCCACACGACCTTTCTCACACACTTTAGATGATGTGCTAGGACAACCAACTCTAGATCTAGGTTAGGCCGGTGTTTACTTTACTGCTGTGTGCCGGATTTTTCGTAGTTTTCACTGCATGTTGTGGATGAAATTGTTTTGCTGTGTCTGCTTACTTTTTATGTACTCTGTGGATGGATTGATGTGTTTGGCGACTAGATTACCCTTAGGTTAGGTACGATCTGGATGTTGACACAGTTTTCTGCAGGTGGCCACGCTCATGCAGGGCAATATAAAAAAGGGGGCAAATCAAAAAAATGCATAAATATTATAAACTCTTTGCACAGGTGCTTCAGCTGCTAAAGCCCCCCAAATAAAAAGAGCGTGGCCAGTGTGTTTACTTTCTTTTCTGCTCATATACAACTGCTTGGGAATAACTGCTTTTTATATATTAATTGCTTAGGATAACCCTGCAGGTGAGTCTAGATTTTTGATTTGATATAAATGTAATTTGTATAATTGTTAAGTGTTGTGAAAGTTAAGTTTGAGTTGGGATACATAGATCCAAAGCTTGGATTCCAAAGAGGAAAGGATACCCCTTCGGGGAACACTCTTTTTCCATTTGGAAATCCAAATTTGGATCATACCTCTTCCTTACCCAAAGAGGAAAGAGTGGCCTTCCCCTTAGAAGGAAGTGCCCTCTTATCCATTTGGGTAATCTGCTACGAAGATTCCAAGAAGATTGAAGAAAAGGAGTCCAAAGAAGAATGAAATCGAAGATTTGAAGTCTTGAAGATTGAGAGTATCCCACTCAAAATAACTTGCGTCATTACTAGGTTTAGAATCCGGGTTGTTGTCAGTGGTGCCCGGCCACTTTATTTTCTGTAATATTCTGGTTTGTAATAAGCAAGGCAATTCTGCCTATGGACATTTATTAATTAATTTATATTTGATGTAATGATTTGATTGCCTTTAGGATTACTTGTTTTTACTAGTTTTTTGGCGTTTGCATGCCGCTCTTTGTTTTTGCCTGGACTCGTGAGACTCGTGAGGGTGTGAAAGTTTTCTACTCATAATTTTAAAAGTCTAAAATTTTAGTGAGTCTAAATAACATAGAAAGATAACGAATCTAGGGAATTAGCCGGGGATCGACCCCGGGGTCGCATGCATATTTTTGCATTACTCTTTCCTTGCTTTAGACCCTTCCCCGCCTGCGGGTAGAGTCCGGATAGTCTGACCTATGAGGACGAGGTGCCGGACCTGGGGAAGTCCAGTCTTCTAAAAAATTATTTTATAAGCCTGTTTTTAAAATTTTCAAGCATATTTGATTTGAGGTTGTTAACCAGCATGCATTGCATTAGATACAAATTAAAGAGTCAAAATTTTAATTTCATAGTCCTTAACATTTTAGCACCCAACATAAGTCAAAGGGGGCCAATTAGGAGAATCTCTAGATGTCGGCCCCGCCTCCCCAAAACCTTAATTATAACGTCCCTACCACTCTTTCATAAAAGACCGGATTCATCTCTTTTAAATCGGTTAGGTGGTTAGCTGGCTCCCCAATCCAGGCCGGGGTAAGTCCAGACCTTGCACTGCATTAGTTAGGATCGGACGACTGTGGTCCAGTGTCCAAAATAGATTTAGGTTCTGGGGCAGATCTTTGATTATAAGACCCCAAACTTCGGGAATATAGTCCCAAATTTCTAATAAAATACTTAATTCTAATTAAATATCATTTCAAATCCAAAACATAAAGCCCAACACTTAGACTAAGTTGGGACACTTCCGGATGGTTCTGGAATCTCAAAGTGTCCCCTACCTCTCATCCTTTAACTCCGTTAATAACTGCTCAATTTTGATCCATTCCCTTTTGATTTTCCAATAATTCTATTCATACTTTGATATCACTCCTAGAAACTCTAAACAAAATTCTGCCATTATTTTAATCGAGAGTATTCGTAGGAGATTTTATCTCCCTACGATGTAATTAACTACGAGGGCTTGCGCTCGTAGGAGATTTGGAACCCCACATACACCTGGTTTTAAAGAAAACTCAATTTCTATAACTTCATTAGATTTCTTTGGGAAAAGTTAAATAATGATCGTCACAGTTGCATTAGAAGGATTATCGTTGAATGGTCTCATTTCCCTTTGGGGAGATACACCCTTCTTCGATAAGGCTTTGGATGTGAATGCGACGATCATGTTTCTTGAATATTGTAATTGGGTACTTAGTTGAACTATATTGTGTCCCCTCGGGGCCATATAGAGTTCTCCTTAGAACCCGATCATAACATTCAAGATGAGTTTACATAATTCTAAGTCTGAACACCGTTATGAAAGTTTATTTTCGTCCTTTGGGGTGATATACTCTTTCTAACGAGTCGATTCGACCTTAGAATTAGAACTTAACCTTAATCTTAAAATCCCCAAAGAAAACTAATATTTTTCAAAACCTGTTTTCCAAAATTCCACCAACAGACACCTAATCTAGTCCTCAAGGTGCTAAAGGTGTCGAAAGCTATAGGTTTTGTGAATATGTCTGCTAATTGATCTCCTGTAGCGATGTGATGTAATTCTATATCTCCCTTAGCGACGTGATCTCTAATGAAATGATGTCTAATGTCTACGTGTTTCGTTCGAGAGTGTTGAATTGGGTTCTTAGAGATACAAATTGCACTTGTGCTGTCACACATGATCGAGATGGTTCCAACAGGTAGTCAAAGATCAAGAATTTGTTGTTTTAACCATAGTACCTGTGCTACATAACTTCTTAATGCAATATATTCTGCCTCGGTTGTGAAAAGTGTTACTGAGTTTTGCTTCCTACTGGACCAAGAAACTAATGATTGTCCTATGAATTGGCAGGTACCATAGGTGCTTTTTCTATCTATCCTACATCCTACAAAGTCAGAATCTAAGTACCCTAGGATTTTAAAGGAAGTGCTGTGTCTGGGATACCAAATTCCTAAGTTTGGGGTGCCTAGTAGATATCTAAGAATTCTTTTGACAACAGTTAAATGAGACTCTCTAGGATCGGCTTGGAAACGGGCACAAAGGCACACACTAAATATTATGTCCGGTCTCATGGCAGTCAGGTAAAGAAGGGATCCAATCATTCCCCTATATTTTTTCTGATCTACTGATTTTCCACTAGGATCTTTATCTAATTGGATTGTCGAACTCATTGGGGTGTTCATGGGTTTTGCACTATCCATTTCATTTTTCTTTAAAATATCCTTAATATACTTTGATTGGCTAAGAAAGGTTCCATTATCCATTTGTTTTACACTAAAGCCAATAATGTAATTAAGTTCTCCCATCATGCTCATTTCAAACTCATTACTCATTGTTTTGAAAATTCATCGCATAAGTTTTTATCCGAAGATCCAAACAAGATGTCGTCCACATATATTTGAACAATAAGAATTTCTTGTTTGACCTTTTATAAAAAGAGTGTAGTATCTACACTACCCTTTTTAAATCGTCTATCCAAAAGAAATGAGCTAAGTCTTTTGTACCATGCTCTAGGTGCTTGCTTTAATCCATACAGTGCCTTCTTTAATTTAAATACATGGTTTGGAAATTGTGAACTTTCAAATCCGGGGGGTTGCTCAACGTAGACATCTTCCTTAATTACCCCGTTCAGAAATGCACTCTTTACATCCATTTTATATAACTTAAAGTTCTTGAAGCAAGCAAAGGATAAGAGCACTCTTATGGCTTCTAGTCTAACAACCGGGGCAAAGGTTTCTTCAAAGTCTATCCCCTCAATTTGGTAGTACCCCTTAGCTACTAGTCTTGCTTTATTCCTTATTATTGTTCCTGAATCATTCACCTTATTCTAGAAGACCCATTTTATTCCAACAACACTTTGCTCTTTAGGTCTTTTAACTAACTCCCAAACATCATTCCTGGTGAATTGGTTCAGCTCTTCTTGCATTGCTAGAATCCAAAATTCATCTCCTAAGGCTTGATCTATACTTGTAGGTTCTATCATAGAGATGAATGCTGAGTGACTAACCTCCTTCCTAAGTCCATGTATAGTTCTTACACCTTCTGAAGGGTCTCCTAAAATTAACTCTTTAGGATGACTAGAAGAATATCTCCATTCTCTAGGCAAATCTTCCTGAGGTTCGACCCTTTCTCCTAAGGTCATAGTCTCTACTCTTTGAATTGCCTCTATTTCATCATCTTCAACTTTAGATTATGATGGCTTATCTGATTCATCAAATACCACATGGGTGGATTCTTCTACTACAAGGGTTCTCTTATTAAAAATTCTATAGGCCTTACCTACAGAAGAATAACCTAAGAAGACACCCTCATCAGACTTGTGATCAAATTTTACTAAGGGATGTTTACCATTGTTTAAGATGAAGCACTTTCACCCAAAGACATATAAATGTGAAAGGTTTGGTGTTCTACCCTTAAGGAGTTTATATGGAGTTTTATTCAGCTTCGATCTAATGTTTACTCTGTTCAAAACATAACAGGCTGTGTTGACTGCTTCTGCCCAAAAGTATCTAGGAAGTGTATACTCCGCTAACTTTGCCCTAGCAGCTTCTACCAAAGTTCTATTCTTCCTTTATGTTATGCCATTCTGTTGGAGTGTTCTAGGGGCTGAGAAATTGTGTTATATTCCTATCTCTTGACAGAATGACTCAAACCTATCATTTTGGAACTCTCCACCATGATCGCTATGGATTGTTGATATTTCACAACCTATTTTTTGTTGAATCCATGTGGAGAATACTTTAAATTCCTCAAAAGACTCATTTTTGTGTGCTAAGAATCTTACCCAAGTAAATCTAGTGAAGTCATCTACGATCACAAATCCATAATTCTTTCCACCTAGACTGGTTGTACTAACGGGTCCAAATAAGTCCATGTGTAGAATTTCTAGTGGCCTAGAGGTGATCACATCTCTAATTGAGTGAAAGGATGATTTAACTTGTTTTTCTAGTTGGCAAGCATCACATAAGTGATCCTTGGTAAAATCTAACTTAGGTACACCTCTAACTAGGTTTTTCTGAGTGATGTTTCTAAGAGTTTTCATACTAGCATGGCATAGTCTCCTATGCCATAGCCACGAGTCATCAACTATTATTTTCAAGCAAAATGATTTTGAGCTATCAACGCAATCAAGGTCTAACATATAAACATTGTTTATTCATTTTCCTTCAAAAATTATTTCACTAAATAAACTAATCATGCATCACAAAACCTTAGGAAAAGGCATCACCACCCACATAGATTAGTAAACCCATTTTCTGGTGTTAGGTGTTTCTCTTGTGGCATGTTAGGTCACATAGCCCGCACATGCACAATTCATCGTAGGACACACTTAGTATGGAGACCTAAACTGCATCCATCACAGTATAACATGCATACATCTCATTAATGCAAGCAAAAGGAGGAACCCAAACTCATTTGGGTTCTCAAATCTAATCTTTGAATGAAATTGTAAGGATGCTCTCACAAAAGACCTAGTGAGAGCATGTGGTACCTGGATAGTGGCTGCTCGCTACACATGATTGGAGATATGTACCAATTGAAATTACTAAATGACAAGAGGGGGGTGAATTGTGAAAAACTTTTTCTTAATAAAAAGTAACCCTAAACAGGAGTTCTAATTTTTTATTATTTTTGAAATTTGACCACAAAAAAAAAACTTAAATAAATTTTCTTCCACGAATTTCACCACGCAATAATTATGAAAATATAAGTGCAAGCAAAAATAAATGACGATAAAGAAAAAACACACCAAGGATTTTTATAGTGGTTCGGTCAAAATATGACCTACGTCCACTCCCCAGAGTCCTCCGCTCTGGGATTTTTACTATCAAAATAGTTCTCCTTTTGCCCCCCTCGGCAAGGCGGAGAAGCCTTTACAAACCTCCCTTTCACCAACCCGGCGTGGTAGAGTGTCAAACTCTGTTTTCGCCCTCCTAGCGACGGCAGAGAACCTTCTCATTTTTCTCCCTTCTGGAGAAGGAAGAGAACCTCGAGGTAACGGATGTAGACAAGCCTTTCCCTTGGAGATCCTCCCTCAAATCCTTCTAGGGCCACAGGAGGAGCAAGATGCAGCAAGCTCGGAGTAACCGTGTGATCTCCCTCACACTTCTTCTCCCTCACAACGCTCACCTCCTCCTTCCTCTCTCAACCCTCAAGAACTTCTCTTGAGCTCTCTCCCTTGGAATCCCTCTCTAACCACGTTCACCCCCTCTGTGATTCTTACTGAAAAATGCCAAGATTAACATCTAAAACGGGCTCCAAAAACCCTCTGATTTCAAAAGTAGTTGTTACTGTTCGTACAGTATGATTAAACATCGTACAGTACGATCTTCATAAGCAGACTTTGTCCTGGTACGAAGATGTACGAACAGTTTAAAAACAATTTCTTACTGTACGATATAATATCGTACGGTACGATCCATAAAATACTATTCGTACAAGACGATGGTCTGGACGACCAGATGTCATCTCTATTCATCGTATGGTACAATCACTATCGTACAGTACGATGTTCAAAATTTAATTAGGCCTGGATTTCATGCACTAATCACGGGTTAATTTAAGTAAGTATTTAAAATAGATAGTACAGTACGAACAGGTTCGTACAGTACGAACGGCGCAAAATCACTTACATAAACTAAACTACGGCTAGGGTTTTGGATCTGAACATATCGTACATTACGAAGATATTCGTACAGTACGATTTATTCACAGAATCATCCACATAGCTTGGATCATACGGTACGAATTAAAATCGTACAGTACGATCTTCAGAGAAGAAATTTAATTATATTTTGCAGTTAAAAAAAATAAACTCTCCCCCTGTGTGTGTGCATGGTTGCTCTTGCTCTTATGCATTTTGTGGCCATACTCAATAAAGTAAAAATAAAATAAATAAAAAAGTACAATGTCTGACTCATACTCCTAATCTACCCAGCCTTGAGTCTTCCTTTCGTCCTGAGTCACTTGTGATCTTCCTGAAATGTTAGTACTCAAGGACAATAGCAAATAAAATAATATTCAATGAAAAGTTGTTCCAAAACACTCATTATTTGGCATCATCAAAATCTCAAACTCGGGGTCATGGGTTGCAACAATTACTTTCCAAAGTAGAATGATCTTTCCTAAGGCATTCATGCACTTTCTATAGTTTTGAAAAGTCAAAATTCAAGCTTGCATACATTTTCTTGATCTTCCAATATGCATTATGATTTTTTTCAAAAACTTCATATAGTTCATCATAAAAAAGCTCACATACCTCCCCTTGATCATAATGATCAAGTTGATTATTTTCCATTAAGCACAAGTTGGTTACCTCCTCTTATACTTCTGTTTTAGATGAGTCTGAAGTAGATTTTCCTAGAAAGTCTTCCAAGTCCTTTGCTTGCCCTTTTTTAACATAAGTTTTTCTTCACCCTTCTCCTTAATTGGGTGAGTTTTTCAAAATAGATAACATAAGATGAAACCTTAGAATTTTTATTAGCTTTACCTTTGCTCCATTGTTGATGACACTTTTGTTTTTTCTTTAGAAAGCTCTTGAATTGCCTTGTCATCAATGTTATGTCATCATACCTCTCAGGTGTAGAATTGTCACTATATTAATCATAAGGCTTTAAGGTTATAGTTTTCTCCTTTCTCCTTTCACCTGTTTCAAGTTATCTTTGACTCACTCGTTGCTCATAGACAATGAGTAATCCAAGTAAGTTATCAGTGGAGTAAACATTTAGATATATGGATTCAATAATAGTAGTTATTTTTACATCATAGGAACTAGGTAGACAATGAAGAATCTTATTAATAATTTTAGAATTTGAAAGTTCTCTACCTAAAGCAAGTAGGGAAGTGACAATTTGAGTGAACTTAGTATATGTTTTAGAAATAGACTCACTAGGTTTCACATGGAATAGTTCTTAATTATGTAGTAGAATGTTCAACATAGATTGCTATACCTCTTTTATTCCTTCATAGGTTATGAAGAGTTTATCCTAAATTTCTCTTCTAGTCATGCAAGCAGATACATATAATCTTCAAATTTTAATGCGCAAAAAAATAGCTTAAATATTTTGCATTCAATTAGTCTAAATCTCTATCATTTGTACTCCATTCAAAAATATATATTCAATTTTAATGCCATTTACTAAATGTGAATGTGCATAATATCCTTCATGAACTAATATACACATGTGATAATCGATAGATTGTAAGAAACTAGACATACAAACTTTGCAAAAATCAAAAGGAATATTATCAATAAAGGTGGTTGTGTGATTGAATATCCTTCTGTGGCATTACGATTTCCAAAATTAGCCATTGATTGTTTTTCAAAAGCTATTTAAAACTTACTTTTTGAATCCCACTCGGATACCACTTGAAAGTTCGTTAAGGTTATTAAACCTCTAAGAACTAGCCCGAGGCTAACCAGAGGGGGGTGAATTTGTAATTTAAAAAATTCTTTAAGCAAAAAGAAAATCTTTTTATACTTTTTCAAACATTAAAATTATAAGATTTCAACAACAGATGAGGAAGTGAATAAATTCAAAAAAAAACAAATAAGTGTTTTCAACTACATAATAAATCACAAAAAAGTGAAGAAATTAAAATGAAAAAAAAAAGTTAAAGAACGAACACACCCAATTTTATAATGGCTTGGTCAAATCTGACCTTTGCCTACTCCCCGGAGGCCTCCACTCTAGGTATTACACTAAATATTTTAGTGTCTCTCCTTTAGCCCCCTTAACTATGTGGAGAAGTCCTTACAAAATCTCTTCCACCAACTCAGTGCAGCACAGTACCTTAAATCTTTTTCACCCTCCTGGTGATGCCAGAGAACTTGAAATCATTTTTCTCGCTCCTGGAGATTGTAGAGAACCAAGAATCCTTTAACTCCCTCATTGAGTTGGAAAAGACTACAAATCCTTTTACTTACTCCTAGAATTGGTAGAGAATTGTAATCTAGTGCTAAATAATGTCTGCCCGGAGCCACCCAAGAATCAAAGCAAAAACCTTAAGAAGACTGGATAGAGCTTTTCTTATATTAACCTTATGAAGCTCTCCTCAACTCTCTCTCTCTCTCTCTCCTCTCTCTAAGCTCCCTCTCAAATAAGAACTCTCACTCTCTTCTCTCCTAAATCTCTCCTCAACTCTCTCTCTAAGCTCCCTCTCAAATAACTCAATAGAAAAATATTCTCTTACAATATAATGTGAGAGATTAAATAGAAAGCCTCTAAAGAAGCCTAAATTTTAATATGGCATTTTTATCATCTAGTGTGATCCAAAATCATCCTGTACAATTAATTCAAAAAAACACTTTCAGCTAATACAAACTACATGGGTCTAGACGATCAGTTAATAGATTATATTGATCATCATGTACTATCATGCAATTATCCTATACAATTAGTTAAAGAGATTTAATTGATTATCCAATACTATAACTAGCAATTAAATATCATCACATGTAAAGATCAATTCAAGCCATACAAAGTTTGGGGATCGTCATGTATGATTAGTAAAAAATTATGGTTTTTTGTCTTAGACAATGGGCAACATTTAATTATCGTGCAATGTAGGAATCAAGTCATACAATATGATCATCTCCAATCATCTTGTAGGATTAATTGAGGTATGATTGTCATTGATCATACAGTACGATGAATATTTTATGATACAATTAGACACATATTTTGAATATTAAAATATTGCCTAAATTATGATTTGTGGTTATTTTATTAATTATAATTGATCATCTTGTATGATCTAGATTATATAGTATGATGAGTTTAATTAATCTTAATTAACTGAGGTTCAATAATTAGGGTTTTCTATTTTAACAGCTCATCCAAAATAGTCTAAATCATAATGTAAGATTTGTTCAAAAAATATTTTTTTTAACTCACCAACTCACTCCCTTGACTGTATGTGTGTGCAAGATTACTTAGCTTAGTTTCCATCATATTCATGACTTGACTCATGAAAGGTAAAAGCATATTAAAGTTAAAATTACAAATAAACTCAACCCTAGTCTACCCAATTTTGAGCTTGAACGTTCATTAGGGATGTTAAGCCCTATAGAACTGGCCCAAGACAAACCAAGAGGGGGGTGAATTGGTAGTTTAAAAACTTTAAGCAAAGCTCAACAAATTTCACAAACCAAAACACCATAAAACAAACAATTCGGAAATTTAAGTGTGGAACCAGTAAAAATAAGAACACAAAAGTTTATAATGGTTCGGTCAACTCAACCTACGTCCACTCCATGGAGGCACCCTCTGAGTATTGCACTACAATCGTGAATCTCCTTTAGCCCCCACAGCTAGGCAGAGAAGCCTTTACAAACACCTCTTTTTGCCACACCCGACAAGGCAGAGAACCTTCCTCCTTTTGCTTCCACCTGAAGCAGGCAAAGAACCTCAATCACTTGCTAAAACTTACCTCTCTCAACCCTTCCAAGGACAAGAGACTCTAGGGAAGAAGAAGTGGAATAATGCTTGGAGCAACCCCTTGTGAATCCCCTCCCAAGCTCCCCTCACAAGATCCTCTCTCTCTCTCCCTCTCTCTCTCTCTCCTTTAAGTTTTCTCAGGTCAAGACAGCAGCCAAGGATTGATAAAAAAACATTGAACAAGAGCTCTTAAATAGAAGAGCTTCAAAGGAGCTTATTAATTGTAAGTTGCTGACTATATCGTCCAGGACAATATGGAAATCATCCTGGCCAATCAGTACAAATCTCAGAAGATCGGCCAGAACATCGCCTTGAATGCAAACTGGACGATTGAAAATTGGCTTGATCATCCAGGACGATCTCCCGATCGTCCCGGCTAATCAGTTCAAATCAGAGAAAAATCATCCTGAGCATCGCCCTGAATTCAAGCTGGCCGATATTTATCATCCAAGAGTAACTAAGGGTTTTTGAATAGATCATCCTGACTGATTCTCCAATCATCCTGGACGATGTGATCGCATCAATTATCCTTAATTACTTCTTTGATTCATGGATTAATTTAGGCATAATTGTGTGATATCATCCAGGCTGATATTACGATCGTCCTGGACGATTTCCAAAAATACAGAATACCTAAATTGATTATGTCGGAAAATTCTTTCTTTATTAAGCCTATCGTTCTGGCTGATACAAGTATCGTCTAGGCTAATCAGTTAATTACGGCTACCTTAACAAGAAATCTTGATTAGAACTTCTATTTTGAACTCGATCGTCCAGGCCGATGTGAGTAAAACAGAGATTATAAATCTCTCAAGTGTGTGTGTAGGGTTACTTAACATCAGTCACTTCAAACATTTATAATTGACTCAAGAAAGGTAAAAAAAATTACAAATTAACTCAACCCTAATATACCCAATCTGTAGCTGATTCCGATTTCCGTCCGATCTTTGGGTCCTGAAAAGTCAATATAGAAAAAAAGGCAGTCGTAGTGAAACAAGATTTGTTTGCTATCATCAAAATCATAATCCAAAAATAGGTTTGTAACAATCTCCCCCTTTTTGATAATGGCAAACATATCAAAAAATAATTCTAAAACAGTAATGCAAAAACTAAACAAGCTTTTAAATTTTTACTATAACAAGTACAAACATAGTAAACAAGTACAAACATACTACTCCCCCTTTTGACATCTCAAAAAGGAGGAGGAAACTACAACTAAAGCAACTAAAAAAAACAATACATAATAAGAAAGCAATCTTAAAAAAAAAAAGAAACTAAAACTAAAAAAATGAGGGATCCTGATCATCAGATGGAGGTGGAGGTGGTGGAGCCTGCTGAAAGTAGCCAGCTGGCGTAATAAACTGAGCATTGAACCAGGCTATGTCCTGGTCATGCTGCTGCTGCTGGTGAGTAATGTAGCTCTCAAAACGAGCAAAGTCCTTTGTGCGGTGCTGCTCGTAACGGGCCATGTCCTCAGAATGTTGATGCTCCTGTGCAGCAACGTAAGTGTTGAAGAAAGTCTCCCATCGATCAAATATCTCTATTAACTGATCAAACTGTGAGTGCTGGTGGAGAGGAATAGGTTTAGGAATGGGAGCGGGAGAGGGAGCCTCCTCCTTCTCAGCCCTCCGAGGTTCCTCATCCCCTGGGTGGAGATGAGTACTGTGAAGGGTATTGAAGGAACTGTTTGAGTAGTAGAGAGTTGGGAGGTTGGGAGGAGTAGGATATTGAAGATGATATTTAGTTTCAAGAACATAGGCTATAAGGTGTCCTAAAGCCAGATTGGGTTTCCTCTTATGACCTGGATCACAGATTGTATCAATGTATCAAAAAATTAAGTCAGTAGCATTAAATTCTCTATGTGCCATGATGTAAAAAGTAGTCAGACATGTTAAATTGTCCTAACATCTTTGACTAAAGAGCTAGTCTCTCCAACATGAAAAGGTGCATTGGTCTGGTGAAGGAAATGATTTGTAGTGGACCAGTTAAAATCAAGATCTGAGATAAGTATATGCATCTTATCCCCGATGGTGGATAGCTGCAATAGTTCAGCACAGTCCTGATATATGATCTCGACAGAGCGTCGATTCACATAGGATGTCAGGGCTGTGAATGCAGGATTTATGTGAAGATTTGTGAAGACTTCACGAAGAACCTCAGTATGAAAGGGGACAGTGAGAGAAAGAATGAAACAGAGAGAAGTGTGAGAAAAGAGATCCATTACCGGATATGAAAGGTGGACAAGATTGATGACTCTGGAGACAGTTATCCCACATTCTTTATATCGATGGTAAGCAGCTTCATCTTTTGCCTCACTGAAATGAGGATCAATCCTAGCCCATGAAGAACTCCCAGAAGTCTATCAGACTCGCTTCCCACCAGCCATAGCAAGAAAAAGGTAAGTAATCTCAAGAGAAGAAGAAAGTTGAGGTGAAAATAATGACTGGAATGGCCTTATATTTAAAGAAATGGCCATATCGTCAAGACCAATAGTATAATCATCAAGGATAATATGGTATAATTATTATGTATAGGTTGATTGGTCAAAAAGGTGGTCCGATCGGCCGGGACGATTAGACACAGGCGATCATCCCGAGGAGTCAAGCCGAACGACCGTTGAAAAAATAGATTGTTCAGGCCGATTAGGTGTATCTTCCAGGACGATGATCAATAATTGATCGTACCGGCTGAAATTAAGACGTTTTAAATCTATGCCACGTATATCGTCTAGGATGAACAGTGGATCGGCCAGGACAATTGTCCAATAATGGATCGTCTAGGCTGATTTTAAGGATTTTAAATGTACTGACACGTAGATAGTCCAGGACGATCCGGTGTATCAGCCAGGACTATGACCATAAATGCATCGGCCAAGACGAAAATTATATCAGCCACAATAATAAAAAATGATTGTAATAGAGTTCGATTGGATCGGTCAGGACGATAATGTATTGTCTGGGACGATGTGTTACAGAAGGCTCAAAAAACTTCAGCAGATGGAATTTTGAAGAGAAATTATCATATCGTCCAGGACGATAGGGGTATCAGCCAGGACGATGTGACAAGAATTTGAAAATCAAGGAAAGATGGAGATGATCAAAGAAAAAATAATGAAGTTTTTTGTTTTTAATTTTTCTTTTTTTTTTTTTTTTTTTTTTAGCAAGGCAAGCATATGACAAATTTCCCAAATAATTAAATTTTAAAGATTTGAAAGATCAATGAGTTAATAATGTCACAATCTAAAAATGGTAGAAAATCTGATCCTGTTTATCCTAGCTCAGACTTCTTTCAGGATAAAAATTATCTTTTGAAAATAAGAGGTCTAACTCAGAATAAATTGGATAAAAAGAAGTTCAATTCAAAACTTGGTTACAAATAAAATATCTTATAAAATAGTATATCAAAGTAATTTGTCTCTATCATGGAATTTGAAATCAAGCCTTTGAAAATATCAAATAACCCATGAGCCCTTCTAAGTTTTAAAAATTTTGAAAAGAGAGGATAGCTTGCATTTAGTGGGCTCATTTTATGCCTCTTATCACTTTGATTGGCTCTTTGAGCATCTTTTGATTTTTTGATACACTTTTTTGTATATACTTTTCTTTTCAATTTGGCGTCATTAGCCTCTTTTTTTTTTTGCAAGCTAAGAACTCTTTAACAAACCCTTAAAAAAAGTTCTTAGTTGTGATTATATCTTCTAGATATTATAGAAGAGGAGCTCGCTTTCTAACACAGAGAAGAACAAGCCACAAAATAAAATCAAAATCATATGATAAGTGCAATGGCAAGATTTCTATTAACTTTGAAAGATATATAAAAACTTTGGATCATATATATATATAAGATAGACTATTGTAGCAAGATAAAAAGATCTTAATTTCAAAAACTATTTGTTAAAATGTGATAGACTTTTTGTTTAGAAAAGAAAACTATATCACCAAAAGAGGTTAGAGGGAGGGAAACCATCAATGATGTTTTCTCCCTTTAACCGATTTAGAAATGCTAATCATTGGCCATAAATCTCCAAAGTTTAAGAACAAGGAAAAATCATCATAAAAAAAAGACTAGAACAACTAAACAAAACTATCACAAAAATAAAACATAGCAATAATCAAAATACAATTCAAGAATTTGTTAAGCAGTTATGAGCTGTGAGCCTCCGCTTGTCCAAGTATCCTATGCTCTCATGAGGTCTTTGGTGAGAGCAATCCTGCAAGAATCAACAATTGTCAGATTTAGGAACCCAAATAGGTTTGGGTCCCTTCTCATGAAAAGTAGAGTGTAATGCATGTGTACTATGCTGTGAATCATGCAATTTTGGTCTCCACACCCAATGTGTACCACGGTGAACAGTGCAAGTGTGTGAGATGTGTCCTAGCAAGCCACATGAAAAGCATCTAACACCAGGAAAAGGATTCTTTAAATGGTTTGGATTGTAATGCCTCTTCCTAGGTCTTGGCTTTAGATTAGAAGTAGGTGTCATCCAATTTCTCTTAATTTAGTCCAATTCATTTTTAAGCCTTAAGTTAGTATCTTCCAAAGCATTATTATCAATCCTCATGTTGCGCTCTATTTCTTTAGATTTCTTCAAATCAGATTTGAGTGAGGTGTGTGAAACTTTTAATGCATCATGCTCATTAATTAATTTTGAATGCTTTTTTGTTTAAATCATCAAATTCATCAAGTAGATCCATGTAATTTGAATTAATTGTAAAATGATCTTTGAGAATAATTTCATATTTTTTTTATAAATTCGAAAGTTCCAACTTTAAACTAGCATGAGTCTTTTAAGTTTTTTGTATGATGCAAGAATTTTTTCACAAATTTCAAACAATTGATCATAAGTTGGTTTACATACCTCTTCTTCATTATTTTAATCAAGATGATCTTCTCCCATTAAGCACAAGTTTGTTATTTCTTCTTCTGGTTCCATCTCCGATGAATCCGATGTAGAATCCGCCCAAAACACTTTTTGGACTCTCTTCTTGTCCTTCCTTAACTAAGGTTTCTCCTCACCCTTTTCTTTGCTTAAGTGATCTTCAAGTATAGAACAATCAGCTCTCACATGTCCAGGCTTCTTGCATTCATAACATACAATATCAGAAGATCCCTTTGAATATTTATTATCCTTACCTTTTCTCTAATGATGCTTTTGCTTCTTCTTTAGAAAGCTTTTGAATTGCCTTGTGATTAAGGCAAAGTCATTGCTTTCAAACCCAGAAGAGTCAGAATCTGATTTGTACGCCTTCAGTGCCACCGTTTTCTCCTTTTTCTTTTTTCTTCTCACCTACATCAAGATTTTTTTGATTCACTCCTTGCTCATAAGCAATGAGTGAGCCAAGTAAGCTGTCAATCAAATAGGTGTTTAAATCCTTAGATTCAGTTATAGCTATGATTTTAGCATCAAACGACGAAGGCAAGCATCTTAAAATCTTGTTCACTTTTTCAAAATTTGAAAGTTCTCTTCCTAATACATGCAATGAAGTAACAATCTGAGTGAACTGTGTATGTTCAAAAGGTTTGTAGTCATGCAAGAGAATGTTCAAATGAGATTGTTTCACTTCATTGGTTCCTTCATAAGTAATGCATAACCTATCCCAAAATTCCTTACCAGTTGAGCAAGTGGAAACATGCATGTAATCCTCAGATTTTAAAGCACAGAAAAAATAGTTCAAGCATTTTGCATTCAATTGAGCTAAATCTCTTTCATCGAAAGTCCATTTAGTAAAAGCAATTTTCATTTTAATTCTGTTAATTTCATGAGAAGGTAGAGAATACCCTTCTTTAATAAGCATCCACATGGGATAATCAGTAGATTATAAAAATGTTGTCATACGGGTTTATCAAAAATCAAAAGGTAGGTTATCAAACAAGGGAGGTCGTGTAATCGAATATCCTTCAGTAGTGTTATGATTCCCAAAGTTAGCCATGAATCAAATTCAAAAAATTTTCAAACTCAATTTTTTGTAATCCTGCTCTGATACCACTTGAAAGTTCGTTAGGAATGATAAGCCCTATAGAACTGGCCCAAGACTAACCAAGAGGCGGGGGAGAATTGGTAGTTTAAAAACTTTAAGCAAAGCTCAACAAATTTCACAAACCAAAACACCACAAAACAAACAATGCAGAAATTTAAGTGTGGAAGCAGTAAAAATAAGAACCCAAAGGTTTATAGTGGTTCGGTCAACTCAACCTACGTCCACTCCCCGGAGGCGCCCTCCAAGTATTGTGTTGGAGTTTGTTCAATATGAATTAGGATGTTAAGCCTAATTAATTGTCCCAAGGCTAACCAAGAGGGGGGGTGAATTGGTAATTTAAAAAATTATACTTCTACTCTTGGATTTTTTAGAAATACAAAACAAAATAAAACAAACACACATACACTAAACAAAACAAACACACAACGATACGAATACACAAGACACAACAAACAATTTCTCCCCCTTTTTGACAACATCAAAAAGTGAAGGAAAAAAAAACTAGAAATGTAAGCAGACATATAAAAATCATTTAAAAATTTAACCTTTAAAGTGTTTAACATAAGTTATGCAAATAAAATTAAAATATTAGCCAAATCATAAAATTCATAGAATTTAAGAAGAGATATAACATAGAAACTAAAAAGAATTAATCAACACATGAGTATATTTAGACATTTAAGATAGAGAAAATCATTGTAAAAATGATGATATAAAAATTTTATATTTCATATTTCAATATGTAATGTAAATATACATAAGATCAATTTGAATTAAGAGATTAAAAAATTAATGAAAGAAATAACTACCACATGTGGCGCTTTGCGCATCTTTTTCAATTTTGTGGCACATTGTTGTGCATCTTTTCGCTTATTGGGCTTATTTTGTGCCTCTTTTCACATTGCAAATCTTTGCGCATTTCTTTTGATTTTTGTACATTTATAAAATTTTCAAGAGTAATTGTATTCTTTCCAAAATCAATAATCTAAAATTTCAAATCTTTCTAAGTGCATAAATATTAATTGATAAGTGAAATATAAAATAAGAAAATATCATAATTGTAATAATAATATTAAAATTAATGTAGTCTAAATAAGAGACATGAAATTGACAATCTTAATAATATCAAGTTATAAACATAACTTAAATTTAGAAAAATTAGATTTTCTAATAAATTCAATTTCATGTTGCAGTTCAAAATATAGCACTTGTAAGATCAAAAATTTAAGGGTTTTTCATATAGGCTAACAAAAATTTCAAAATCATACAAAAACACTAAAAAATAAAAATAGAAAAACATCTAAAATAAACAAAAATAAAAATACAACTAATAAAGAACATGCACACAAAAACACATAAACAAAGGGTTTAAGCATCATTTTGCTCCTGGTCTGATGATTCAGAAGCTAGATCTTCCCAGGAGATTTTTTGCTTTTCATTATTTTTCCATTTTATAATTTTATTAGCTTTGCCCTTTTCTTTAGCAGGAAGAGTTCTCAAATTAGGGCACTGACTTTTCAGATGTCTAGATTTCCTACATCCAAAGTAAATAATACATGAAGAAATCTGAACATTCTTACCATTTTTACCTTTATTCCACTTTTGTTGATGCTTATGATTGTGCTTTAGTGGACTTTTTAATTTGCTTGTTAAGTCATCGCTTTCCTCACCAACTAAGCAACTTTTCTCCATGTCTTCCGCTTTTAGCATTATTGTTTCACCTGCATCCAAAAGTCTTTGACCCAAATATTGCTCGTAGGCAATGAGTGAGCCAATCAAATTATCAATAGAATATTCATTCAAATTTTTTGATTCGCAAATAGCAATAACTTTGGCATCAAACTTGTCAAATAAACAACGTAGAATTTTATTGACTATTTCAAAGTTTGAAAATTCTTTACCTAAAGCATGCAATGATGTTATAATTTGAATAAACCTAGTATACATGTCTAAGATCGTCTCATAAGGTTTCATGCTAAAGAGTTCATAGTTATGCATCAAAAAATTCAACTTAGATTGCTTGACTTCACTAGTACCTTCATATGTAATGCATAAACTGTCTCAAATTTCCTTGCCAGTAGTACATGTAGAGATTCTCATATAATCTTCCGAATTTAAAGCACAGAACAAACAATTCATACATTTAGCATTTAATTCAGCATAAATTTCTTCTACTCCACTCCATTCAAAAAAAGGGGTATTAGTTTTGATTCCATCTATAATACGTGACGGTACAGAATAACTATTTTGAATCATATGCCACATTCGATAATCTATTGATTGCAAAAAAGTAGGCATTCGAATTTTTCAAAAATTAAAAGAAATATTTTCAAATAAAGGTGGTCTAACAATTGAATATCCTTCTAATATTTTACGGTTTCTAAAATTAGCCATACTCATTTTTCAAAAAGTAGTCAAAACTTATGATTTTGAAACCTTGCTCTGATACCACTTGTAGGAGCTCGTTCAATATGAATTAGGATGTTAAGCCTAATTAATTGTCCCAAGGCTAACCAAGAGGGGGGTGAATTGGTAATTTAAAAAATTATACTTCTACTCTTGGATTTTTAGAAAACCTTTTTAATTATTAATGCAAGTTAAATTTAAAGTTTAAAAAATAAACTTTTCAACAAGAGTAAATAACTTGCAATGAAATTAAATGCGTAAGAAAAATAAGAAAGAACACACCAGATTTATAGTGGTTCGGTCAAACCTGACCTACGTCCACTCCCCGGAGGCACCCTCCAAGTATTGCACTAATACCACAAAGTGACTCTCCTTTTGCCCCCACAGCAAGGCGGAGAAGCCTGTACAAAATCACTTTCACCTTCCCCGGTGCGGCGGAGTAGCCGGGTTCTTTGACACCAAAGAGATCTTCTTCTCGCCAAAACTTCCCTCAAGACGACCCTTGAATCCGATGGTACTGAAGTGCAAGTTCACCGGAGCAACCGTTTGAATATCCACTTCACACTCCCTTGAAATCCCCTCCAAGGATCTTCTCCCTCTCAAACTCCACCCTTTCCTCTCTCCCTTTCAAGTTCTCTCTTCTAGTTTTCTCCAAAAGAACGAAGACACAATGGCTGTCAAAGATACACTTTGTCGTCCTTTTACACTCTCCAAGTGTCGGCAGAGAACCAGACCAATATTGTTGAACTTCACTTGAGAGCCTTCGCCAGAGCAACCGTGTGAATATCCCCTCCACACTCCCTTGAAATCCCCTCCAAGGATCTTCTCCCTCTCAATGATCCCTCTCAAGAGAAAACAACTCCAAAGGTACTTGTAATAGTTTCTAGGACTCCTTATATAGAAAGGACATGAAAAACCGTCCAAAAAACTGCTAAAAATATATTTTTCTGCGCACTGGATCGTCCCGTACGAACCATTTGTTCTACTGTTTGAACCAATTTTGTCCTGGACAAAATTGGTTCGTCCCGGGACAAAAAATTTTGTCCGGTACGAACAGTTATATCAAAAGTTGGTTCTGAAAACTGCAGAACGTTGCCAGAAACTGCCATAGTCGATTCCCATCATCTTGGACGAACTGGACTTCGTCTGGACAAAATTTTTACAGAGAAACTCATCCTGGGACGAAAAATGATTTCGTCTGGACGATCATTCCTTAGAAAAATTTTCCAGTTCAGTTCCTGTCCGTTCCATTGCTCTTACAAGGAGATAACTGATCTGATCGTCCCATACGAACAATGTTCGTCCCATACGATCAGTACAAAAACTTTTTCAAGATCTCCTTTAAGTGTGTGTAAATTTATTCACTCAATTACAATCACTCCCTCTCAAATTTAATTTAAATAAAAAGTATAAGCTTCAAATTCATAAAGTATCTAATGCTGAATCTGATTTGAAGTCTTCGTAGTCTGGGGTTCGATTTTCCTGAAATATTTATACACACAAGAGCGAAAATAAATATTCCAAAAAATGTTAGGAGATAACAACACATAAAACAATAATATTTGGAATCATCAAAACTATACAAGTTGTAAGAATGTAAAACATACAAATAGCAACTTTCCTAACAATCTCTCCCTTTTTGATGATGGCAAAACAATTATTGTTTGTATAATTTCAAATTCTAAGAATCTCCTAAACTCCCCCTGAATTAATTAACATATGAAAATAAGTAAGCATTTACAAACCAATTTCGTCCTGGACGAAATTGGTTCGTCCCGGGACGAAAAATTTTTTTCGGTACGAACAGTTATATCAAAAGTTGGTTCTGAAAACTGCATAACGTTGCCAGAAACTGCCATAGTCGGTTCCCATCATCCTGGACAAACTGGACTTCGTCTGGACAAAATTTTTACAGAGAAACTCGTCCTGAGACGAAAAATGATTTCGTCTGGACGATCATTCCTTAGAAAAATTTTCTAGTTCAGTTCCTGTCCGTTCCATTGCTCTTACAAGGAGATAACTGATCTGATCGTCCCGTACCATCAGTACAAAAACTTTTTCAAGATCTCCTTTAAGTGTGTGTAAATTTATTCACTCAATTACAATCACTCCCTCTCAAATTTAATTTAAATAAAAAGTACAAGCTTCAAATTCACAAATTATCTAATGCTGAATCTGATTTGAAGTCTTCATAGTCTGGGGTTCGATTTTCCTGAAATATTAGTACACACAAGAGCGAAAACAAATCTTCCAAAAAATGTTAGGAGATAACAACACATAAAACAATAATATTTGGAATCATCAAAACTATACAAGTTGTAAGAATGTAAAACATGCAAATAGCAACTTTCCTAACAATGGATGTAGGTCAGGTTTGACCGAACCACTATAAATCTGGTGTGTTCTTTCTTATTTTTCTTACGCATTTAATTTCATTGCAAGTTGTTTACTCTTGTTGAAAAGTTTATTTTTTAAACTTTAAATTTAACTTGCATTAATAATTAAAAAGGTTTTCTAAAAATCCAAGAGTAGAAGTATAATTTTTTAAATTACCAATATTCCCCCCCCCCCCCCTCTTGGTTAGCCTTGGGACAATTAATTATGCTTAACATCCTAATTCATATTGAACGAGCTCCAACATATTGCACTACAATCGTGACTCTCCTTTAGCCCCCACAGCTAGGCGGAGAAGCCTTTACAAATACCTCTTTTTTCCACACCTAGTAAGGTAGAGAACCTTCCTCCTTTTGCTTCCTCCTGAAGCAAGCAGAGAACCTCAATCACTTGCTAAAACTTACCTCTCCCAACCCTTCCAATGACAAGAGACTCTAGGGAAGAAGAAGTGGAATAATGCTTGGAGCAACCCCTTATGAATTCCCTCATAAGCTCCCCCTCACAAGATCCTCTCTCTCTCTCTCCCTCTCTCTCTCCTTTAGATTTTCTCAGGTCAAGACAGCAGCCAAGGATTGATAAAAAAAATGTTGAATAAGAGCTCTTAAATAGAAGAGTTTTAAAGGAGCTCATTAATTATAAGTTGCCGACTATATTGTCCAGGACGATATGGAAATCATCTTAGTCAATCAGTACAAATCTCAGAAGATCAGCCAGAGCATCGCCCTGAATGCAAACTGGACGATTGAAAATTGGCTTGATCATCCCGGCCGATCAGTTTAAATCAGAAGAAATCCATCATGAGCATCACCTTGAACTCAAGCTGGCCAATATTTATCGTCCAGGAGTAACTAAGGGTTTTTGAATAGATCGTCCTGGTCGATCCTGCGATCGTCCAGGACGATGTGATCATATCAATCATTCTTAATTACTTCCTTGATTCCTGGATTAATTTAATCATAATTATGTGATATCGTCCAGGCCGATATTACGATCATCCTGGCCGATTTCCAAAAATACAGAATACCTAAATTGATTATGTCGGCAAATTCTTTTTGTATTAAGCCTATCATCCTGGCCGATATAAGTATCGTTCAAACCGTTCAGTTAATTACGCCTGCCTTAACAAGAAATCCTGATTAGAACTTCTATTTTGAACTCGATCATCCAGGCCGATAATAATATTGTCCAGGCCGATGTGAGTAAAAATAGAGATTCTAAATCTCTCAAGTGTGTGAGTGTAGGGTTACTCGAACATTTACAATTGACTCAAGAAAGGAAAAAAGAAAATTACAGACTGACTCAACCCTAATCTACCCAATCTGTAGCTAATTCTGATTTCCGTCCAATCTTTGGGTCCTGAAAAGTCAATAGAGAAAAAAAGACAGTCGTAGTGAAAGAAGATTTGTTTGCTATCTTCAAAATAATAATCCAAAAACAGGTTTGTAACAGAGCTGATTGAGGTTACAAGTGAACAATGGACCTGAAATATTAGTGAGCAATATTATTTGTTATCATCAAAATCATAGTACTTGGGTCTAGATTTGTAAAAATAACATTCTCTTATATTTTCATTCTTCAATGAATTTAATGAAAAATAGTTTGCTTGCCATTTATTCTAAATTGGGCTAATTCTCTTATTTTGGTTTGATGATGTAAAGAGCATGTTGAGTACTAATAATAACTTTTATTTTATAAATGTTAAATGACATTATAAATATTATCTCATTCATTACATAATTCACAAAGTGTTTATATGTATAGTTAAATATAGTGTAATGTATAGCCTCAATAGAAGAATGTAAGAATAACAAGAAGTATTGAGATACAATATTTGCTTACATAGACATACAATATTAAAAAAGTTAGGTTCTTAATGATATATTATAAGTATAGGAGATTAGAAAATATATTTTTCACCTTATAGGCTTGATAAAGATCATAGGATGCGTATTCTCTAAATCACATCAATAATTAAGAGTCTCATTGGAAAGATATAAAATTTACACTCATCAATTAAATAGGTTTTATTTAAATTTTGTATCCATTATTTTTATTAATTTTATTTAATGATAGAATGTGCATAACCATCAATTTTATTTTAGAAGAATTATTATTATAATTAGAGTAAATAATAATATTTTGTTATAAGTAAGCATACTTTCTCATGGATTTGACACTCTACTCTATCACTTTATTACTTAATTTAACATGTATACTTGCATATATTAAGTGGAGTTTTATTGATTTAATAACAAATTAAACCTAAGTATTATTTAGGGTTGATAGAGCCCTAGCTTTTTATATAATTCAAAAGTTCACTCAACAGCGCCCATCAATAATCCCTAAGAGATGGGAAGAGTCTTTAATAATTCCTTGATTAATAATTAATTTTTCAACAAATACTTTGGTTAACTTAATAAATGTGGGAATAAGTCTTGCCATAAGAAAATATAACCATGATGAGCTTGCCCTTTGAGGGTAGTAGGAAATACATTGCAAAAGAGTGCATCTGAGTCTTGCTAAATATGTATAATAGTTTTATGGTGATTGATGTGCTCAGAGGGTCAGAAAACCCATCATAAGAGTATATGCTTGGAAATTTAAAGCCTGTAGGAATAGAGTTTTAAAAGATTCTTTAGTTAGGGGTGATGACTCAAAAAAGTCTTGATGATGAAGGGATTGCCTTCCATGTCTTAAAGGAAACTCTTCTCAGATAAGTTATCAAAGTTCTTCGCGTAGGGAATTATGAAAGATTTCAATAATGTGAGGTTGAGTCAAGTCTTCAATGATGACTAGAGGAATGTGGATTGGGTGTACCCCTGTGAGAGGGATGGGTAGAGCTAACTATGTTAATTATGTTGATGTCTTGCTATAACAGGGGGTGATACATTTACAGAGGGAGAGGAATCTTTACATGAACATGTTATGGTCTACATCCTTGGCTAATGGTAGATTGATAAGTGTAAATTATGTAATATTTTTTGAGTTTTATTTTTAGTAAAATGTGTTGTTTTAGTTATTTTTTGTGAAAGAAAAACTCAAAAAAGACCAAAATTCTAAGTAGCCTACGATACTACAACATTGGATGAAATAACATTATAGTGCCACCTAGAACACCACTGAGACACTACAATTTGGATATGGCAGTGTAGACTTCTCTATTTTCTATGGATGCAATGGCAACATAATCAACACCATAACATCATCTACGCCATGGAGTCAAAATATCAACATGGCTGTGATGGGTTCTTTGTTTATAAATACCATGATGCCACAATTCTCATTCCTTAGTGCCAAATTTTTGCCACTTTGATGCTGCAATGCTCTAATGTTACCAACTCTATGGCATTTCAGTTGTAACTTCCAAAGGACACATTCTACTGGTGAAGCGATGTGACTGTTCACTACATATTTGTTCCTTGTCAGCAAACACCATGATAAATCAAAAAACATCAACACTGAGGTGTTAGTTAATTACATGGGTGTCGTGATACCAATCTTTCCAGCACCATAGCATCAGATGTCATTTTTATGTTTTTTATAAATAGTTATGATATTAAGTTTATAAGAGAGATCAGTCACTTGAGTAAACTTAGTACTATTTGGAGTACTTCTCTGGATCCCTCTTATTGTAACGCTTAAGAGAGTCTAAGGAAGTACATTATATAATCATTTGTAGTGTAGCTTGTGTTTTTTAAGCAATTTTATAAGTTAAGGGAGAAGGAGTGAATAGAAGATACTTTGATCCTTTATGGTGATATCATTATCTTATATTTATATTTTTTTCATGAGTTTAATGAAAATAAGTTTTATTGTTATTTATTTTATATCTGGCTAATTCTCTTATTTTGGATAGATGATGTAAAGGGCATGTTGAGTACTAATGAAGACACTTATTCTATAAATGTTAAATGATATTTTTCAATATTATCTCATTCTTTGTTTAATGCATATAGTGGCCATATGTATAATTAAAATATAGTGTGATGTATATCCTCGATGGAGGAATGTAAGAACAACTAGGAATATTTAGAAAATTTATTTGCATGTCTAGATACAATTTAAAGTGTTCTAGAATCTTAAGGAGATGTTTTAACTGAAGGAGGTTAGTAGACATCCTTTTCACCACTACAACCTCGACAGATATCTATAAATGCATATCTCTAAATCACATATATAATTAAGAGTCTAATTAGGAAAGATATGGAATTTGCATTCATAAATTAAAACCACTTTATTTAAATGTTTTATCCACTATCTTTACTTTTTTTTATAATGATCGAATCTCCAAACTAGCATTTTTATTTTAGTGGGATAATTATTATAATCAGAGTAAATGATGGTAGTTTGTTTGTTAATAAGCTTACTTCCTTGTGGGTTTGATACTCTATCACTTTATTACTTAATTTGGCATGTATACTTATGTATATTAAGTAGGGCTTGTTATTCTTATATAAAAGAAAACCTAAGCATTATTTAGGGTTGATAGAGCCTTAGATTTTATATAATTTATAAGTTCACTCTGCAACCCCCATCAAGTTTTTAGCACTGTTATCAGGGAAGTATTTTACTTCTTACATTTTTAATTATATTGTTGAATTAATTTCATTGTTAGACCTACTTTTATTAAATCTTATTTAAATCTTATAATGATCAAATTATGAGAATATATATTCTTGAAGAAGAAATTGAACATATTATTAATGAGTGTCATGATTTTCATTATGGGGGACATTTTAGAGGTTTTAAAATTGCTTTTAAAATCTTTTAGTCTAGATTTTTTTTTGCCTACTCTATTTAAGGATTTGAATGAATACATAAAAAATACCATCAATGTTAAAGGGTAGGAAATATATCAAAAAGAAAAAGAAATGTCTTTGAACTATGTTTTAAAGATAATAATATTTGATGTTTGGGGAATAGATTTATAGGAACTTTTGTGCCAATCCATGGAAATCAATATATTCTTATTATGTGGATTATATTTCTAAGTGGATTGAAGGTGTGGAAAGCTTTAAAAACTAATTCTAAAATTATGGTCAATTTATTTAAAAAAAATCATTTTTTCTATATTAGGAATGGCAAGAGTTTTAATAAGTGGTGGAGGAAGTCATTTCTCCAATAAAAGAAAAAAAATAATCTTAAAAAATATGGAATTTATCATAGGGTAGCAACTGCTTATCATCCCAAAACTAGTGGTCAAGCTAAAATTATAAATAGGGAGATAAAGAGAATCTTGAGAGAAAACAGTTAGTTCCAATATGAAGAATTAAACAATTAAGTTAAATGATGTATTATGGGCCTATATAATTACTTCTAAGACTCCTATTATTATGACTCCCTATAAATTAATTTTTGGAAAAGCTTGCTACCTCCCTTTGGAACTAGATCACAAAGCTTTCTAGGAAATAAAATAAAATTCTAATCTTGAAGATATAAAAGAGAAAAGATTGATACAATTGAGAGAATTGGAAGAAATTAGAACCGAAGCTTATGAAAATGCAAGTATTTATAAAGGTGAAGTAAAAAAAAAGACATGGACGAAAGATTCTTAGGAAAGAATTCACTACTAAACATGATGTTTTACTTTTTAATTCTAGACTTAAGCTATTCCTAGAAAAAATAAAATCCAGATGGTTAGGGTCATTCATTGCCATAAGAATATTTTCCAATAGAACTATAGAAATTCAAGATAAGGAATGGCTACATGTTTTTAAAGTGAATGTACATAGATTGAAACCCTATTTAGGTAGAGATATTGATTGATTGTAAAGTATAATTGAATTGGTTCATTCTGAAATAAAATAATTGGTACAGTCCAGATGAAGAGTATAAACTTAGTGCATATGGGACGCAATCCATTTATGTCTTTAGTAATCTTGTTCTGATTATTAGGATGGTGGTTTTTAAGCACTAGTTATCTTGTATTCTATATTTAGTTCTATATCTCACATGTCGTTACATTTTTTATCATTCATATGAAAGCATGAGTTATTTACTAATATTTTCTTATATTTTTTATTCACATTATATTAAATTCCCCTTATGCTTATATTTATATATTTTCTTCAATTAGTATCTCTACATTCTGATTATTTAAATAGCCTTAGTAAAAATGATAATGAAAATTTATGTAAAATTAGAATAATAATAAAAATCTATATCGTAGTTTATATGAATATTGTTTTATAATTTCTTCAGTGAAAAAACTAATAATTAACTAACTTAGATCATTTAAGAAATTAACTTAATTTAAATGTATAAGTTATACAAATATAAGTTAACCCTTGAGTTAAAGATGAATAATAAAGATTAAAGAATATATATGAATATATTAAAATTAAAAAATTATAGCAACATAAATTTGGAATTAGTGATCCTAGCAAATCTGTACAATAAAAATATCAAGATTGTAAGAGTCTATAAAAAAATGATATTCAAAATCATTAACCATGTACTCCAAAAAAATAAAATAAAAAATGAAAAGAAAACGGTTCTTAAAAGAAAAGAAAAGAAGAAAGAGAGTACATTCAAAAATGAGTATAAATCAAAAGCTTAAAATATTACTACAATCTTATACTTAAATTCACAAAGGATAATATAGGAGAACTAATACAAAGAATGGAAAATAAATTAAATTTCAATCTTAACTACAAACACATCTAATCTTTAAGCTACATTATTTAAATTTATCATACAAAAGTCAATGTTTATATTCATAATAAGCAAATTTATAAGTAATGATAAGGATGATTGGTTAGAGTAATTATAAGAATTTTTCGAACTAGAATTATAACTTTGTTTATTTCCACTACATATAGATTGTGATGTATTATCTTATATTTTAGTAATTTTAAATTATCACTTTATTCTTTAGTAAATTAATTAATAAGAACAGCAGATTTCTTAATTTGCTTGAGAACAAGCAAGAGTTTAAGATAGGGAGAATTTAAAAAGGCAAAATTATGTAATATTTAATGTGCTTTATTTATAGTGAAAATTGAATGTTCAAGGAGGTTGTGAGACCTCAAAGAATTAGCCCGAGGCTAACCAAGAGGAGGGGGGTGAATTGGTTATTTTAAAAAAATTAAACAAAAAAAACTTTTTATAGCATTTTTAGTATATGAAGATAAACACCTTAATCCCTTAATGCCAAAGCATATTTATCTCATAATAATAGAAAATTAGAATTTGACAACTACATAGTAAATATTAGAAAAATAAAAGTGCAAAAAAATAAGAACAAAATACAAAAAAAATTATAGTGGTTCGGACCAACCTGACCTTGTTTTACTCCCTAAAAATCTCTTTTTCAGGTATTGCACTAAAAGTAGTGTCTCTCCTTTTACCCCCACAGCAAGGCGGAGAAACCCTTACTAATTTTTTTCACCAACCCTATGAAGGCAATAAATTTGAGATCCTTTTTCACCCTCCTAGTGAAGGTAAAGAACCTAGAATTCTTTTTCATCCTTTTGGTGATGGCAAAGAACCAAGTGTCCTTTTTTGTCTCTCCTAGAGAAGGCAAAGAACTTGGGACTACTGCTGTGGAAAGTCTTCCTGGATCCACCAAAGAATCGTGACAAAAGCTTAAAGAAGATAGAGAAGAACCTTGCTTTGAGTAACATTCTGAATCCCTCATAACTATCTCTAACAAAAAACTCTCCCTCTCTTCTCTCTCAAAGCACTCTTTAACTCACTCTCTATGCTCCCTCTCAAGACACTTAACAGTAAAAGTATTTTGAAAAAGACTATGTGAAAACTTAAATAGGGATCCTCTCAAAAAGCCCTAAATTTAAATCTACCAATTCTGATCGTCCAGTACAATATAGTATTATCCTGTACGATTAGTTCAAAGTACTCCTACTACTGTATGAGGAGATAGACCCTATACAATAAATTAAAAGAGATGAATTGATCATCCAGGATGATTAAGAATATCGTCTAATATGATTAGAACAAAATAACATTCTTAGATAGTACAAAATATATTGCCTTATATGATCAGTTTAAGAGCTGTATTGATCGTCAAGTATGATTGGCAATGATATAATTATCATCCCCTACAAAGCTCGGTTCATACAGTACAAAATTAGAAGTTTTTCCTTTGTGATTAGTTGAAAAACTATGGAATTTGGTCTTGGATGATAGACGACTATTTAATTATTATTCATGCATCGCTCATGTCATACAGTACGATCATCACCAATCATCCTATTTGATTTGATTGAATAAATTAACTATAAGTATTCCTTTAATCACAAGATTAATTTAGGCATGATTGCCATATATTATACAATACGATGCATATAGTATGGTACAATTAGACAAAAATTTTAAATATTAAAAAATTACCTAAATTATGATTAGTGGCTTTTTTTACTAATTATAACTGACTATCCTATACGATACGGATCATATAATATGATGAGTTTAATCAATCTGACTTAGTATTCGTGCACTAATTATGGTTTTTTGGTTAACTGATCATCAAGTACCATATAAATCATATTGTATAATTAGTTCAAAAAATAAAAAAATTGTCTAACTCACTAACTCACACTCTTAAGTGTGTATGTGCAAGGTTATTTAACTTTTGGATTCACCACAATATATATTTAGCTCAAGAAAGGTAAAAAGTATAAAAAGGCTAAAAAATATAAACTTTCTTCCTAGTTTACCCAGTCTTGAGTTGATTGAGGTTGCAAGTGAGTTGTGATCTTAAAATGTTAGTGAGTAGGGCAAAACCACAAGATTTGGATAGCACAATGAAAAATTCAATAATATTTATTTTTTTCAAAATAACAAGATTTGGATCCAAATTTATAATAATCTCTCCTTTTTATGATGACAAATATTATTTATTTGTTATTCAAGAGTGTTTTGCTATTCCCTAAGCTCCCCCTCACTAAGTTAATTTTTTAAAATATGGGAGGTGTAAAAATTGTTTTAAAATTTTAAAATAAAGCACATAATAGGATAACATAGAAAACTAAAAGATAATCATGGAATTAAACATTTTAAAGCAAAATATAAGCTAGGAACACATACTACTGCCCCTTTTGATATCATAAAAAGAGAAGAAAACAACATCAGATAAATAGGAAAAAAAAAGTACATATATATAAAATAGAAAAGAAACTAAAATAAATATGGATCCTGATCAGATTGATGTGGAGGAGGTGGTGTCTTGAAGTACTGGTGGATTATGGCAAACTAGTTTCCAAACCACGCCATATCCTGGTTATGTTGTTGTTGTTGGGCTACATACTGATCGAAGCAAGCTAAGTCATTCTCATGTGGTTGTTTCTTCTCAGCTACATAAGCATCAAAACAGAGCTCCCACTAATCAAACTGTAAGACTAGCTGAACAAATTGAGATTGCTGGCAGATAGGAGTAGGTATTGGAATAGGTCCTCCCTCTTCTATTATAGACTCTTCATTTACATAGTGAACATTATGAAGATGAGCACTATGAAGTACATGGAAGGAGCTAGTTATGTAATAGACTGGAAGGTGATTAGGTGGTGCAGGATATTGGAACTTGTATTTGGTTTCTAGGACAAATGCAATGATATATCCTAAGGCTAAATTAGGCATCCTCTTATGGCGTGGATCTCTAATGATTAATAGATGTTCAAGATAGTGGATAATAAGGTTAACTGTATTGATGTTAATTTGAGCCATTATAAAATAGGTTACAAGAGAAATAATAGGAGTAATGTTAATTCAGTCAGTAGCTTTAGGAATGATAGAGTTTCTAAGTATATGTTAGATGATGTGAGCATCCTGAATTAGAGTATTGACATGGGTGATGTGGTATTTAACATTGGATTCCCTAAGGGTGGTGTTGGCAGGGGTCCAATCAAAATCAAGATTTGCAACTAGAATATAAATTTATTCAGCAGTAGTGGAAAGATGTAGAAAGTCATGGAAGTCTTGGTAGGTAATCTCCACTAATCACCTATTAACATAAGATTGGAGGACAATACCCTCACTATTGATTCTAAGGCTTGCAAAAAATTAATTCATAATTAAAAGGATAAACAAGAGTAAAAATAAAAGTGAGAGTGGTATAGACAAACATTGGTAGTACTTAAAAGTTTAGATCCTCCAATTTAATGACTTTGGAGGGAGTAATTCCTGCATTCTTATATCTATTGTAAGCCTCTTCATTAGTACCCTCAATAAATAAAGGATCTACTTGACATCAAGAAGAACTCCTAACGAGTGCTCGAGAATGATTTCCTCAAGACATTGCCAAGATTTAGAGCTCAAGTGAGAGGGGAGGTGAGTTGGAAGGATTGGAGTGAAGAACAAAGCATGAATTTGGTATATTTATATAGAATCGGCCATATCATATAGTACGATCATGAGATCATACTGGACAATCGAGTATAATCAATTCATCCAGTCAGATCCAGTTAAAAAGTTAATCTCATCGTACAGTATGATTAGAATCATACTAAATGATTAAAGACAAAGCGTTCATCCTGAGGAGTCAGTATGGATGATTATTGATTAATCAGATTGTAAAGTATGAATATATGTTCATACAATATGATAAATTATTTAATATCATACCAACCAAATTCAATTAGTCCAACATCTACTGCCACGTAGATCATATAATATGATCACCAATAATGCAGAAATATGAGTCATTGGATGCATTGTGATCAGATATATGATAATAGTTATGAATAATATATATATATATATATATATATATATATATATATATATATATATATATATATATATATATATATATATATATATATATATATATATATATATATATATATATATATATATATATATAAGCAAAAATAGATATGAGAATTGATGATCAGGAAAGCTCCATGATAAAAACATCAAAAGAATAATAAAATACAAATAAAATATAAAAAATCAAGCAATCAAGCAAAAATTTACAAAAAACATTTTTATAGGAATCGATCAATTGTATCAAATGAAAATTTTACTTTATGATTAGAACAAGAACTCAATAAGAGATGCATTGACAATAATAAGATCTAAAAAGGTTAGAAATTTGAATTTTTTTAATCCAAACTCAGGCTCCTTACAAGTTTAAGTCCTTCTTAAACTAAAATCTAATTTAAAAAAATAATTTAGAAAGGAAATGTGATATTTCCAAACTTCTTTATATAAATGTATCTAAGAGAATAGCATTACAAAGTGATGAACCAAAAATCATGATATTCAAATTCAGGTGTAGATGATATCTACTCACACATGAATTTTTCTAAGACTTAAGATTTTATAGAAAGGGAAACTAACTCATTGTGGGCTCATTTTGTGCCTCTTTTATCACTTTTTGGCACACTTAGCACTAAGGCTTTTAAAATCGGACCGATCAATGAACCGAAAGAAGGAGAGGTTAGTGGTTTAATGGTTCGACCGAGGTCGAACTGGGGTTGAACCGGATGATGTAATAAATAATAAAATTAATATAGTAATATGATGATCTAACCTTAAACTTAAACACAAATTCATCCTATCATACAAATCAAATATCTAAATTAAAAATAAGTTGGAGGTTATTTTATAAATAATATAATTTATATTTAAAATAAGATTAGTTCACATATATATGTTTTAAACTTAATATAAAGAAATTATAATTTATTTTATATGTTTAGATATACTTTATACTTATGAAAAGTATACAAAATTTTCATTATAAGATTATATCAAAAAATTTCATGTTATATTATTTAATATTAAAATAAAGATAAAAATTTTAAAATATATATATTAGATAATTAAATAAAATGAAAACAATAATACATAAATATTAAATATTATTTGTATTTTTAAATTTTAATTTTATATATATATATATATATATATATATATATATATATATATATATATATAGTGTATGTATAATGAACTTGAGAAGTGAGAACTTTTCTTTAGGTTTTAGTACCACATCACCTAGACAATATATGTTAGCATTGTTTTTGCCTATATAAGCTTTTGGCTCCTTTAGGAAAAGGCGCATGATATGATGGGCCATGTGCCATGTCATAAAACATTTTTTATTCTTGTTTAATTAAAATATATAAATTTTAAAATTATTTGTTAAGTCAAATATTTAATAATAAATGCATTAAATATTTTATTTACAAAAATATTAGCCAAACCAGATTTTGAAAACTAGCACTGGTTCGCTGGTTAACCGGTTGAACCGCTGGTTCAATCCAGTTTGTGGCTAAAGCGGTTTTTATAAAATTTCAAACCGATCGGCAGACCGGTTCACAGTTCAACCGATTGAACCGGCCGGTCCGATTTGGTTTTCAAAGTACTGCTTAGAGCATCTTTTATTTTTTGATACACTTTTTGCATCTTTCAACTTTGGCGTACATTGCACATCTTTTCAGCTTTGGGATCATTTTATACCTCTTTTCTTTTTGCAAACCTTTCTATATCTTTAAAGACTTTCAGTTATTATCATCCAAATATGAGAGAAGAAGAACTCACTCTCTTATATAAGGAAGAGTAAACCACAAAACAAAATCCAATCCTTATGATATAGGAAAACAACCTGATTAAGAAAATCTAAAATATATTCATAGAGTTGTAAAAATATTCATATGAGATAGAATATTGTATAGAGATGAAACAAATCTCTATTTCTAGGTCTAATTTTTAATTTGAAATAGAATTTGATTCAAAAGGAAATTTAACCACTAAAGGAGTTAAAGGAATATGGATAATTTTCAATTTTTTTTTCTTTAACTATTTTAGTGGAGTCAATTATTACTTATAAAAAATATATAAGAATTTTATTTTAAAAAAAGGTTCAAGTACTAAAGTGAGTAGTGATCAGATTCTTATGTTTTAAAAGAAATAAACAAATACATGCATAAAGAAAAACAAAAATTCTTAAAAGACAAAAATATAAAACAAAAATAACAATTGAATTTTAGATTTTCAAAGCATCCAATTTCAAACATGAATATATATGACACCTAATCTTATTCTTAAGTAGTTGAATGTTTCAAAAGCTAGTGGTTTTGTAAAGATATCTATAAGCTAATTGTTAGTGGCTATATGATGTAGCTCTATGTCTCCATTGGTGACATGATCCCTAATAAAATAGTGCCTTATGTTTATATATTTGGTCCCGGAATGTTGGATTGGATTCTTTGAAATACATATAGCACTAGTGTTATCACATAAGATTAGGATGGTGCCTATAGGTATTCTTAAATCAAGAATTTATTACTTTAACTAAAGAACCTATGCCACATAACTTCCTAAGACTATATATTTAGCTTTTATAGTGGATAGGGGCTACTGAATTCTATTTTCTACTGGACTAGGAGACTAAAGATTGTCCTATAAATTGATAGGTTTTAGAAGTGATATTCCTATCAACTCTACATCGTACAAAGTTTGAATTAGAATATCCAATGATTTTAAAGGAAGTATTATGCCTAGGATACTTGATTCCCAAGTCTTGGGTTCCTACGAGATACCTAAGAATTCTCTTAACAACAGTCAAGTTGAATTCTTTTGAATCAACCTAAAATATAGCATAAAGACAAACACTAAATATAATATCAGGTATACTCATAGTTAAGTAAATAAATGATCTAATTATTCTTCTATATTTCTTTGATCAACTGACTTTTCACTTGAGTCCTTATCCAACTGAATTGTAGAACTCATGGGAGTGTTAATTTTCTTGGCTTTATCCATTTCATATTTCATAAGGATGTCCTAAATGTATTTTGATTGACTAAGAAAAATCCATCATCCTTCTACCTTATACTAAATTTAAGAAAATAGTTATGTCCTCTCATTATATTCATCTCAAACTCTTTACTCATTATCTTAGAAAATTTATCACACAACTTTTTATAAGAAGTTTAAAACAAAATATCATCAATATAAATCTGGATAATGAGTAGTTCTTCTCTTACCTTCTTAAGAAATAGGGTGGTGTGTATGCTTCCCTTAACAAAGGTTTGATCCAGTAGGAATGTGCTCAGCCTTTCATACCATACTCTAGGAGCTTATTTCAGTTCATATAATACCTTTTTTTAATTTAAACACATAATTAAGAAATTATAAATTTTTAAAGTTTATGGGTTGTTCAACATTCACATCTTCTTTTCTTACCCTGATAAGAAAGACACTATTAATATCCATTTGGTATAATTTGAATCCCTTAAAGTAGGCAAAAGCTAGTAGCACCCTTATTACTTCTATTCTAACTACAGGGAAAAAAAGTCTCTTCAAAGTCATTCACTTTTATTTGGCTGTACCCCTTAGCCAGTAGTCTTACTTTATTTCTATCCACTTAAACACAATCATTTATCTTATTTTTGAAAACCCATTTTTCTCCAATAATACTCTTGTCTATAGATCTTTCAACTAACTCCTAAATATCATTTTTAGAAAATTAATTTAATTATTCTATATATATAGGATTTATAATTCATTAGATAGTGCTTAACTTGTGTTGTTGGTTAAATCATTGAGATAAAGGTAGAGTAGTTAACTTCTTTTCTTAGTCCATGCCTAGTTCTAACACCTTCATATATATCTCTTAAGATCAGTTCTTTAGAATGACTTAAAGAATAACACCATTCTCTAGGCAGTGAATTTTCAAGTTCTACTCTTTCTCCATATTTACAAATTCTACTCCTTGAGTGAACTCAAACACTTCTTATTCTTCTACCCTAGACCCTCCATTATTATTAGATTCATAAAAAATTACATAAGTAATCTCCTCTACCCCCAGTATCCTTTTATTGAAAACTCTATAGAATTTTCCAACATTTAAGTATCCTAGGAAGACTCGTTCATCAGACTTAGGGTCAAACTTTCATGGCATATATTTCTCATTGTTTAAAATGAACACTTTATATCGAAAAACATGAAGGCGACAGAGGTTGGGTGTCCTTCCCTTAAGAATTTCATAAGTTGTCTTGTTTAGCTTAGATCTAACATTAATCCTATTCAGAATATAATATGATGTGTTTATTACTTCTGCCCAATAGTATTTATGAAGTGAGTATTCAGCTAACATGTCTCTAGAAGCTTTTATCAAGGTCATGTTCTTTCTTTTAGCTACCCCTTGCTCCTTATAATAAGATTTAAATTTTTTATTTTCAAATTCTCCACCATGGTCATTGTGAATGGTTAGGATTTATATTCTAGCTTCCTCTGAATCCAAGTAGAGAATGTCCTAAACTCCTCAAATGATTCACTTTTATGAGATAAGAATATATCCCAAGTAAACCTTGAGTAAACATTAAAAATCACATACCCAAAAACTTTCCCTCCTAGGCTTGTAGTGTTAACGGGTCCAAAAAGAACTATGGAAATTACTTCTAAAGGTATGTTAGTGTTAATGTCCTTGATTGAGTGGAAAAAATATTTGACTTATTTTACTAACTAACAGGCATCACATAGGTGGTCCTTAATGAATTTTAGTTTGGGTATGCCTCTCACTAAATCTTTTTGGGTGATTTTTCTAAGATTTTTTATACTTGCATGACACAATCTCCTATAACATAATAAGAATTCATCAACAATTGTTTTTAGGCAAAGAAAAGTAATAGATTCAATGCAATTCAAATCAAAGATGTAAACATTATTAATTATTTTCCCTTACAAAGTAATTTTTCCATTTAAGCTTATCAAATAGATGCTGGATAAAAATTTTATGTTGAAGCCTTTATCATAGAGTTGGCTAATGCTGAGCAAATTATGTTTTAAGCCATCTACCAGTAAAATATTTTCAATGTTGAAAATTTTTAAGTTGTCAATTATACCTGATCCAACCACCTTTCTAGTGGTGTTATCTCCAAGTATTACCTTGCCCCTTGCCCTAGCCTCCAGCATGATGAATTACTTTATATCTCCAGCCATATGCCTTGAATATCCATTATCTAGGTACCACATACTCTCACTGAGCCTTTTGTGAGAGTAGTCTTATAAAATCATCAATGATTATATTTAAGAACCCAAACAAGTTTGGGTCCACCTTATGGATTGAAGGATGAAGTGTTTTCATGATATGCTTTGATTTATGCAAATTTGGCCTCCATACTAAAAGTGTTCTATGGTGGACAGTACAAGTGTGAGAGATATTTTCTAGCATGCCACAATAAAAGCACCTAACTCCTAGGAATGGATTCACTAATCTATATGGATTATGGTACCTCTTCCTAAGTTTAAATGATGCATGTTGTAATGATAATTTATTAAATTTTTCAAGTGCAAGTGTTGGTTTTTTTTAAAGTCAATTACTTCCTCTTGCAAAAAATTATTTGCACTTTCAAAAATTTAATTGTTAATTTTTAATGCATGCTCCCTATCATCAACTTCATCTAAACATGCGTTTAATTATTTAACTAAATTTTCTAAATCAACATGAGATGATTCAAAGATTCTTGACTAGCAGTTAAATCATAACACTTCTTGTTTAATACATCAAATTCATCAAGTAAGATCATATAATTATTATCCAAAGTAGAGTGATCTTTTCTGAGGCATTTATGCTCTTTTTGCAAATATGAAAAATCAAAATTAAGGCTTGCATAAATTTTTTTTAAGTTTCATATACGCGTTGTGATTTTTTTCAGAAGCTTCAAATAGTTCATCATAAGAAAGCTCATATACCTCCTCATGATCAGAATGATCAAGATGGTTATTTGTCATTAAGCACTGGTTGGTTACCTCCTCTTCAGCTTCTATTTCAAATGAGCCTTAAGTGGAGTCTGCCCAAAAAGCCTTTTGAGTTTATTGCTTGCTCTTCTTAAGTTTGGCTTTTTCTTCACCCTTCTACTTAATTGGGTGAGCTTTAAGATTAGGGAAATCAGTCCTCATGTGCCTTGGCTTCTACATTCAAAATAGAAGACATCAAAAGAAACTTTAGAACTTTTATTAGGTTTATCTTTATTCCATTGCTAATGACACTTTTGCTTTTTCTTTAGAAAGCTTTTAAATTGTCTTATCATCAGCATAATGCCATCATCATCTTTAGTAATAAAATTATCGCTATCAGAATCATCAGCCTTTAAGGCTATAGTTTTCTCTTATTTTCTCACGTGTATTAATTTGTCTTTGGCTCATTCCTTGCTCATAAGCAATAAGGGATCCAAGTAAGTTATTAAGTGAATAACCATTCAGAACCTTAGATTAGTAATAATTGTTATGAATCATAGGAACTAGGTAGACAATGTAGAATATTGTTAACTTTTTTAAAATGTATAAGTTATCTACCTAATGCATGCAAGGAAGTGACAATTTGAGTGAACCTAGTATATATTTTAGAAATATATTAACTAGGTTTCATGTGAAATAGTTCATAATCATGGAGCAGAATGTTCAACCTAGATTATTTCACTTCATTTATTTCTTTATAGGTTATGCAGTGTTTATCCTAAATTTCATTTCCAATTGTACAAGTAGATACACACATGTAATCTTTGTATTTTAATGCATAGAAAAAGTAGTTTAAACATTTTGCATTTAATTGGGCTAAATCTCTATCATCTATGCTCCATTAAAAAAAGTTAGTTTAGTTTTAATGCCATTTACAAAATGAGAATATGTAAAATATCCATCCAAAACTAACATCCACAAGCGATTATCTATAAATTGCAAGAAAGTAGGCATGAATTTTCCAAAAATCAAAAGGAATATTATTAAATAATAGTGGTCATGTGATTGAATAACCTTTTGTAGTATTATGATATCCAAAGTTAGTCATTAATCATTTTTCAAAAGTTTTCTAAAACTTAGTTTTTTGAATCCAACTCTAATACCACTTAAAGTTAAAGGAGATTGTGAGACCTCAAAGAACTAGCTCTAGGCTAACCAAGATGTGGGGTGAATTGATTATTTTAATAAATTAAAAAAAATCAAATCATTTTGTAGCCTTTTAATATTTGAAAATAAACACCTTAATCCCTTAATGCGGAAGAAGATTAATTTCACAATAAGAAAAAATCAGATTTTGTCAACCACACTATAAACCATAGAAAAAAAGTGCATAATAATAAGTATAAAACACATAAAAATTTATAGTGCTTCAGTTCAACCTAACTTACGTTCACTCCCTGGAAACCTCCTTTCTAGGTATTGCACTAAAATTAGTGTCTCTCATTTTGCCCCCACAGCAAGGCGGAGAAGCCCTTATAAAATTTTGTTCACTAACCTAGTTAAGGCATAGAATTTGAAATTCTTTTTCACCCTCTTGGTGAAGGCAGATAACCTGGAATCTTTTTTCACCCTTTTGGTGACTGAGAGAACCAAGGATCCTTTTTCTCTCTCCTGAAGAAGGCAGAGAACCTAGACTAGTGCTGTGGAAAGTCTTCCTGAAGCTACCAAAGGATTAAGGCAAAAGCTTAAAAAAGATAGGGAAGAACCTTGCTTAGAGTAACCTTGTCTATCACTCACAACCCTCTCTCATAAATAACTCTCCCTCTCTTCTCTTTCAAAGAACTCCTTAACTCCCTCTCTATGCTCCCTCTCAAGACACTTAGCAGTAAAGGACTTTGAAATAAGACTATGTGAAAGGTTAAATAGAAAGCCTCTTATAAAGCCCTAAATTTTAGTCTATCAATTTTGATCATCCAGTATGATCCAAGATTGCCTTATACGATTAGTTCAAAGTACTCATGTTAGGATTGTACAAGAAAATATACCCTAAAAAATCAATTCAAAGAGATGAATTTATCATCCAGGATGATTGAGAACATCGCACATTATGATTAAAGTAAAATAACTTTTTTAGATAATATGTATTACCCTATATAATATGTTCAAGAGATGTGCTGAGCATCTAGTACAATAGATGATAATTTAATTATCATCTCATATAGAGCTTGGTTCATACAGTATGACATTAGAGGTTCGTCCTATATAATTAGTTGAAAAACTATGGCATTTCAACTTGGACAATAGGCGATAATTTAATTATCATCCCATGCATCACTCGGTTCATATAATATGATTATCATCAATCATTCTTTATGATTTGATTGAACTAATTAACCATAATTGTTCACCTAATCATGGAATTAATTTAGGTATGATTATTATATATCATATAGTATGATGTATATCATACGTTATGATTAGACATATATTTTGAATATTAAAAAAATACCTAAATTATGATTGACGGCTATTTTGCTGATATGACTTATCATCCTATACACTAGGGATCGTACAGTATAATGAGTTTAATAAACCTTACTTATTACGAGTGCCCTAATTATGGTTTTTTCAATAATTGATCATCCAACATGATATAAAACATATTGTATAACTAGTTCAAAAAACTAAAAAAAATTTCTAACTCACCAACTCATGCCCATGAGTATGTGTATGTAAGGCTATTTAGCTTTAGGATCCACCATAATATATATTTAACTTAAGAAAGATAAAAAGTACAAAAAGACTAAAAAATATAGACTTTATTCCTAGTCTTCCCAGTCTTGAGTTGATTGAGGTTACAAGTGAGCTATGATCCTAAAATATTAGTGAGATAGGCAAAACATATATGCAATAGATTCAAATAGTATAGTAAAAAATCAATAATATTTAAAATCATCAAAATCATAAGACTTGGGTTCAAATTTTTGACAAAAATGTGCTGTTCTAAGTAGTCTATAATTATGTATCATTATACAAAATAACATCACAATGCCACATGGAACACCGCTGAGGCGCTATAATTTGGACATGGCAGCACAAACTACTCTATTTTCTAATGCTACGGTGACAACATAATCAACACCACAACATTATTAGCATCGTAGCATCAAAATGTCAATATGGCAATGCAAGATTCTCTATTTACAAATGCTGAGGTGATATAATTCTCACGTCTTAGTACCAACTTTTATAACTCAGGCCCTACGAGGCTCTAATGTTAGCAGCACCATGACATTATAGTTGTAGCTTTTAAGGGACACATTCTGCAATTGAAGCGACTTGAATGTTCACTAAATAGCTGTTCCACATCAGTAAGCACTGCGTGGAGCATAAACATCAGTGTCGTTTACTTCATAGGCACCACGATGCCAATCTTTTGAGCATTGCAGTGCCATATGTCTTTTTTATATATTTTTTTATAAATATTTATTATATTATGTTTGTAAGAGAGTTCAATCACTTGAGTAAATTCAATACTATTCGGTACTTCATGGATCCCTCTTAGAGTAATACTTAAGGGAGTCTAGGGAAGTACATGATACAATTATTTGGAATATTAGCCAATGTTTGTTAAGGGACAAGGAGTGTAGAGGAGATACTTTGATCCTTTTTGGTGATATCATTTGCTTATATTTTCATTATTCAATTGGTTTAATGAAAAAGCATTTTCTTGTTATTTCTTTTATGCCTGACTAATTCTCTTATTTTTTATTGGCGATATAAATAACATGTTGAGTATTAATGAAGACACTTATTCTATAAATGTTAAATGATATTTTTAATCTCATCATATTAATTAATGCATATATTAGCCATATGTGTAGTTAAAAATATAGTATTATGTATAGACTCTATGGAGGAATATAATAATAATCATGAATATTTAGATAGAATGTTTGTATGCCTAGATATAGGATGTAAAATATTCTAAGCTCTTAAGGGGATCTTATAACTATTGGAGGCCAACAAATATTATTTTCACCATTACAAGCTTGGCAGCGATCTAAGGATACATATACTCTAAATCATATTTATAATTTAGAATCTAATTAGGAAAGATACACAATTCATATTCATCAATATAAAATACTTTATTTAAATATTATATCCACTATCTTTACTATTTTTATTAAATAATCGAATAACCAAAACTAACATTTTTATTTTAGTAGGATAATTATTACAATTAGAATAAATGGTATTAAGCATCATTTCTCATGGGTTTGACACTCTACTATATCACTTTATTACTTTATTTGACACTTATACTTGCATATATTAAGTGGAGATTATTATTTTTTATATATAAAAAAGAAAATCTAAGCATTGTTTATGGATGATGGAGCCCTAGATTTTATATAATTCCTAAATTCACTCCACAGCCACCATCATAGATCTCGAGGGAGATGGGTTTCCTCTTATTGCACTAGCATTGGTTAGCATGTGCCTCATATTAAAGAACTTTATTCTAAGACTCTTCCATTTTTTAGATACGATCTTCCAAGGATGGCCCAAAAGTTTCATCCCCAAAAAGTTTTTTTTTCCATTGAGAAAGAAAGAAGTATATGTCTGGCATACCAGATACATAGATTGATTCCTTGATTGATATAAGTAAGAGAGATAGGCTCCGTTATTTTGATTGTTATACTTGTTGGACATTAAAGGAGGCATAAATTGAGCTTATATTAGCAGAATTATTTCTCATAAATAGTGCAAAATTGTTGCATGATAGCATATTCATGGTGGTAGAGTGATTGAATTTTTTTATCCTAGCTATACACAGATATCAAGCATATAAATAGATAGTTGAAGAGAGTAAAAATATACCAAAAAAATTTTATGTGAAAATTCAAAGATGAAAAAAATCATGGGGCCTCGCTCAGGTTAAAAGATTCTACTAAATTTGAGCGAATTACAAAAGTTGACATGTCCCTTAACTTAGAGATGATGCAATTACAATAGTTTGGAGGGTTGTGCAAAAGTTTGATAGGGGTTGGGATGAAGTCCTACACTATTCGAGTGGAAGTTCGGTAGTGGTTGGGAGTTGGGCTGAAGTCTGATGGTGGTCAACGACCAGGTGGAAGTTCGACGGTGGTACGGGGTCGAGAGGTGGACCAATGATAATCGACAGTCGTTTAGTGGTCAGACAAAAGTTCAAAAGCTAAAGATGACCTGGTAGTGGTTAGCGGTTGGGTGGTAATTTAGCGATGGTTCAAAGGTGGTCAAGCTTAAGTACAGTGGTGGTTAAGTGGTGGTCTAATTGGCTAATAGAAATTTGCCTGTGGTGGTGCTTGGGTAGAGCTCTAGAACCTTAAAGCCTCAGAGCACTTTCCAACCTCTAGCCAAAGGTCCCCTTCATGGAGAGAGAGGGGGTTTATTTATAAATTTTGAAAATGGCTTGCCCCATAAATATGGAGAAGATTGAGGGTAAATATGGATTGCTCTATTGAATGTCTCATATTGTTTCTCTTGATCAAAGAGCTTTCATCAAGAATTTAGGTGTCTTAATGATGCCTCATATTGGTTATCAGGGCATGATGAGCCTTCAATTTATGTAAAAATTAGCATAAAAACATTTATCAAAATTTCAAGTAACACTTCTTCCCATTTCTCTATAAAAATTGATCGAATTTGAGGTGCTTGAATTAATCGAGTACTTATTCGCTCAATAAAAAGTACGCTCAATAAATTTAGAAAAACCAAAGCATGTACACTAATCAATGTTGGAAGAAAGAAAGAAAAAAAATGAAATTTAAATAGATCATAATATGCCATTAAATAAAAATTAGGAAAAGAAACTTCACTAAGATCCAAAGTCTGCCATATTTTTGAATAATAAAGAACCTAAATCAAGTCCAATCGAAGAAAATCCAAGTGAAAAGAAAATAAATCACCATAAAAAAAATAAACATGAGTAAAACCCTCCACATCCAATTACGATCAAAGTCAAAAGAAAAGGCAGAAATGACAAAACCTAACTAAAGCATAGCAAATCATGGCGAATGGAAAATTTGAAGGTACTTTGAAAACTCTAATAAAAAATGAATAAATAAGAGAAAAACCTCCAGATTTATAAACCCCTAGTTAAACTCAACAAGAATGAAAAATTAAATACTTATAATAGTGGGATAAAGCAAGCGAGTAGGCCTATCAAGGCTGACATCTGTCAGGTGACCCTTCTCCTTGATATTTTGACCCAAAAGAATGCAAGTGAGATAAAATCATGACTTCTCCAACCACCTTTCCATCTCTAGAAAGCTCGCCATCTTCATGGTCTTCCTTGGCAAATCAATTGATCTCACATCAAAATTGCATTCTCCAACAAGTGTAGAAAAAGTAAACCTCACCAGTAGTAGCAGTAAAGTTTATAAAGCTATAACAAAGTATGGTACAAAAGCCAATAAAGTAGTACAATAAGGAAACCAATAAACTAGTATATATGTCAAATCAATAATATAAGCATTATATTAGTATTATCAATTAATAAGAAACTTACGTAAAGTGGTAAAACTAATGCATCGATAAAAACTATCAAAATCAAATCAACACAGTAAAATCATATAGGAGTGTACATATATTATATCTGTATTTATATTAATATTAAATTAATATATTAAGTGCTCATTATGTCGCATACTTAATATAAGTATAATGAATACATAATATCAAATAATATTGTGTATATATCGATAATAATAACAGTTAAATGGTAGGAGTAGTAAAATAATATAATAACAGTAAATTCATCTTATAAAAATAAATTTGTATGGTAATAAAAATAATACCAGAATAACATGTATTTCAGTAATCACACTAAATAAGTAAGAAGTTCTATCTGTTATAATATTTTTTAATAATCAGTAATCGGTAGTTAGTAACCATTGACTCAGTAAATAGAGTCGTCACTCTTTACCCGTCAACACAGTAATAACTTCTTATAACTCTCAGTCATTATATCAGTAGAGGATAACACCCAATCATAGTATTTTAAATGAAAGTGTATTAGCTTATCATCATGTACACGTCAATCAACCTCAAATAAATATGTCAACTAGTCTTTACTCATCTTTTACACACATTCATTATTATCACAGTAATATAATAGTAATATCGACCAATTATTACTCAATCATATATCCACATTCATTTATAATACATTATAATAAATAAAGTATAATTGAGATTAATTTAGCAAATATTAAAATATCCTAATGGTAGATAATAAAAAATCTTACTAACAAAGTATTCATATTCTAAAAAATTAATCAAATTACTTGAAATCATATATAACAACATTGTGAAGCTTTAATTAAATTAAACCACTATTTTTAGATGTAAAAATAAAATTTTAAATTGGCAAGAATCATTTTTTTAACTCACCGAATAAAAAATTTCAAATAAATACTAAAAATATTCACAATCTTAATATCTATAATATATATATATATATATATATATATATATATATATATATATATATATTACATGGTAAAAGTTTTACTAACATAAAATTATCCTTATTTTTAATTAATAGAAATAAAAATTGATCAAAAATTTGTCAAAAATATAAAATTGTTGAAATCATAAATAGGATAATGGTTCTTTATAGATCGACACTACAAGAAAATTGGTCAATAGCGACAAAAAAAATCGAGACAAAAATAAATTGGTCGCTAAAGATACCTTTTAGTTACCAAAAATTAGTAAGGCCTCTAAATAATAGGGAAGTTTATATTAGCCACAAAAAAAGGATGCTAATTTTGCCGCTAAAAATATTGGGAATTTTTTTCTTAAAAATATACAAGTCATTATAGTGACTAATTATTATTTTTAATTACATAATCGTATATATGCTTTGCAGATATGTTAGGGGTCCAAGGGGGCAGCACCCTCTAGCGGTGTTCGACCTGCCCGGTCAGGTCACGAGGTCAAGGGGCAGCGCCCCCGGAATTTTTTTTTGATTATAATAATATTTTTAAAATTCAAATTAATAAATAAAATGATGAATTCAATTTAATATTTATATTTTTATGATGATAAATCTAATAATTTATTGAAGGAATAAATTAAAATATATAATATCTAAATTTCATCAATTACTTTTTTAAATAAAATTATACATTATACCAAACCCTACTCTAGCGATCTCCATCTCACTCACGCCAACTTCTCTGGTTTTCGCCCTACCTCTTTAGCCACGATATCAAACTGCAATCGCCAACCAGGAGTGGAACCATTCAGCCATTCAGGCATGAGGGGGATTCGTTCCAAACGGGCAAATTTAAACACAAGAATACAGAGAAAAAGGAAATAAAATAAATTTCTTTGCGAGTCGGCCGTTCCAAACGAGGAAATTTGCATAGAAGGGTCAGCAGAAGCATTTTACTAAAAAAAAAACTTAGAAGATGGCCTTTTTTGTAATTTTGCCCCCCTAAAATATTTATTTTGCCCTAATCGAACCGGTCGCTCTCTCCGTCTCTTGCATTCATCTCGATCCCGCACAACCGCTTCAAGCCTCTGACCCCGTTTCTCTTCTCTGGCAAACCGCGAGCGAGAGATCGCCTTCGACGCCGACGACTCTGCCTAGTGCCTTCCACCTTCGTCGCTTCTTCTGGTGGTTCCACCTTTGGGCTTCGTCGCTTCTTCAACGCCGACGGGCGACGCCTCTGCCCGCAGGACTGCAGGCGTTAAATCCTCTAATCGGTATTCCACATTTCTTTTCTTCTTAATATTGATAGTTCAAGTATGTATGATTAAAAGATGCTTTCAACTATTTGTTGGGTGATTCTGTCATTGCTTGTCTTCATCTGGTCGGCGGATTTCTGGTTCATTTTTTTTCATCTTCTATAGTTTGTTGGATTATGTGGTTAATAGCCATCATTTTGCATTACTTCAATATGGTGATTGGATTATGAGGCTTGAATGACTTATCTACTGATTTATCTCTATTCTTAGTTAGTCTTTTTGAATCTCCTCCTAGTACTGCCCAAAATTCAATGACAATTTTTTTCACCAAGATCTCCCTCTCAAAAATAGAAATGGTTCTAATGGTTGACGTTATTGTTGGAAACAATTAATTAAAGGAAAAGCCTCTTTTGGCTATGTTTTGATAATTTACCTAATAGTTGCATTTTGACTGTTTGGTTTAGGTGCTGTTGTTAAGGAATTGGTTTGACCAAGTAAATTGGAACGTGTGTATTTCCCTTTATGATTTTCTACTTAAAATTTAAGTGTGTACAATTTTAAATTTGGTTATTCTTCAAAATTTCCTCAATCAAATAAATGGCGAAGCCTATTTTCGTTTTAATTTTGTTAATATTTTAATTTCCACTTCTCTGTCATTATTCCTGCACAATGTGTAATGCAATACACTTCACTTTCTTTAAATTTCCATTAATAGTCCTTATTAGGCAGCTAAATATGTATATTCGGAGCAGAAGGGATTGTTGTGTAAGCATCATGGCTTTGAGTTATTCAGTAAGTTTTTTTTGTTTCAGCGTCCATTACGAATCATTAATGTCGAGTGCTTAGTTTGTTTAGAAGATGAAGGTGTGGGAACTGAGTGCGAACGTTCTTATTCTCATTGTTTTAAAAGAGCATGGGCTCTTATCTTTCCATATCTTGCATCTTTTAATTTCTTACACGACTGAGGTTTGAAGTGTATTTCAACAAAAAAAAAAAATTTTGATGTTGGTAACCTGGAAGGGAGTATGAATTGTAAATTTCAAACATTCAAAAAAGTGCGTGAATAGTATAAGATGTGTGAGGATATGAGCTACTATTCTTTTAAAATGCATAATAGTCCGAAATTCTCTCTTGATAAGAGTTGATTCTTCTAAAATAGGTAATAGTCTCTCGCTTATACTATTCACCCCCGGCATATCTGCGAAATCTCTACACTTTAACTTATAAGTTTGCCCCCTCCCCCTTCTAAATTTTAAGGCTGGTTCCGCCCCTGTCGCCAACTGCAATAGACGGAGCGACCACGACCTCTTCACACGTTGATATGAGTTTCTTCACACACAGTTCTTCGGACAATCTCGCAAACTCCCCTCCGCCGGGTTCTCCTTCTAAGATTATCCCTAATACCATTCTTGCTGTTTTAATTTTAAAATTTGTATGATCTTCTTTATGCTATGCTTGCCTCTCAATTTTATGGCATCATTCAACATTATTGATTTTTATTATTGCTTTAAGAGGTTAGGGTTTATTTTCAATGGCTGAGGGGAGAAGATCTAATGACTGTTTCTGTGTTGATTTTCACTCTCCACTCACTATTTTGCATTCAGTTTTTTTTTTTCACTAATCATTCCCTACTAATGCAATCAGGAAGCTTACCACTGGATCCTTATACGTAACCCAACCTCTGTCACAAAAATGTTTCAAAAGAATGAGAGGGAGAAACTAGTTGAAAAAAAAACTCCATATACAAAACAATTGATAACTACCAGTAGAAATAATTGGAATACTTAAAAACTAACTTATGACATTGTTTGTGATATTTTTTGGATTTCAGAGGATGATTTACTGATCAGTTAAGTTCCACAAATGAATAGAAAAAAACAAACAAAAAAACGTTCAATACTTGAAATACAAAAGGATAAAACCTAAGTTAAAAAATCATCAATTTGTGAAGTAAAGCGAAGGTCTTTGAGCTCCTCGGCTTATAATTATGTAATACTGGAATGAGGCTCCCTCCATCGTATTATAATTTTGTAACTGTATAATCCAATGGGGCATTATGTGTTTTAGCTTAATGACCCCTTCGCAATTACGGGCTTCTGCATCCTACCAAATTCTTGCTTCTTGTCTTTCTTTGACTAATTAGGATTCATTTGTGGCTGCTCTTGCATAGTCTTGCAATTTTACATTGCAAATTTGGCAACAAGATTGAGGATGCCTTAACTTCTTATTGACAGGGTTTATTCCATTTCTTCTTCTCTCATTATTTGATGAGGCAATTGGGAGACCATTCTATGAACTTCCAAGTAAATTACATAACAAGCATAAAGAACCCCTGCAATCATTTCGTCCATACAATATAGCTCATAGAGGATCAAATGGTGAAATTCCTGAAGAAAGAGTGGATGCTTATATGGTAAACAACCAATGACATTAACTATTGTTCCTGCGCACAATTTTTAATTCAACTATAAGATTTCTATATGGATGTGTCTTACCAAGGATATGTAGTATGATGTTAGAAATTTATATATTATTTCCTAATTAGTATATGAGAATTCCTTTATTTGCATTAAATATAATTTTCTTTTTAAAGCATCAAGTGTAAGCATCTTCCTTGTTTCATGCAGAGAGCTATTGAAGAAGGTGCTGACTTATAGAAACTGACATCCTTGCTACTAAGGATGGTGCATTGATTTGTTTTCATGATTTACATCACTGATATTGCTGATCATAAGTTTTTGGAGGAAACTATTCCTTATAATCGAATTAACACTTGATCACCTCCTTTAAAAACAATTAACGAGTTATCCTACTTTTGATATTTGGTGTTTTTCTTGTGATCATATCCCTAACCTGTTCATATGGTTTCTTGATAAGGTTATCCCATGAATGAAGTCAGTTCTAAGGGTGTAATAGGATTCTAGTTGTCAACTACTTCAAAAAGAATGCGCCCTGTTGTTTGGCTAATTGATTTATTGCTAGTTCTTCTTGGTCTAAAGTAAGACCTCATTGTTTGATATTCTTTCTGACTAAACAACACTTTATATTCTTTCTGACTAAACAACACTATAAATTTTCTTTATGCAGTATAATGGTATAAATGTATTTGTTATGCTTTATATTTGTCGTACATTCCACTTTTAAGTGCCTTTAGTTTAACAGGCAGAAGTTTCAACAGGAGGCTTGGCCAAATACTTTGAAAAAACATGGATGTGCAGAAAGTTGCAAACAAGCTCGCCTAATGGGAGTTTTGACTTTACCTGAAGTCTTCATGTTATCATTAGCAGGCTTAATAGGTGATTGGGATCACATTTATCAGAAACTAACAATATCCTTCCCTGAGATAGCTGAGATCATTAACAAAGAGAAGATATTAAAAGGAGTTACAGAAGATGGACAAGCATCATTAAGCCATGAGAAGATATGGATCAAATTCTTGGCTGATACAATAAAAGAGAGAAGAGATGTAGAAGTTCGAAAAGGTGATTCTTGTCAATTTTTTCTGGAACAGACTACACTTTTGGTTTTCATCATAATGAAGTTAAACTGTTTCACGCAGAAGATGATATTAGGAATTTGGAATATTTGTATTCCTTTCCAACTTTTCTTCCTTCTTTTCGGGTGTAAAAAAAATTGTTTTTGAGAGGATAGTAGGATACATTCAGGGCTTATCTAACTTTAATTCTCATGAAAATAATTTGCTTTAGAACAGGAAAATGTCCCAATGTCAGATCTTCTTCCTTTCCAGAAGAATAGCACAATTTTCCTAAGAATTCTTAGTTGGATCCAAGACGTAAATTTGAATGCCGCACCCTAACCTGATGTCATCATAAAGGAATGTCTTGCAGTAAATATAAAAAAATAGGTAAAAAGCTTATTTTATTTGTGTTTTTTTGTTAGTAATGATTTGAAACCATATTTTTTTTCATTTTCTTACTTCTAGATCGATCAAATTGGTAGACATATACTTTTGAAGCTTATTACTGATTGGAAATTGATGGATGAACTTAATATAATACGTTCAAATTATTTTCTTTGGTCTGGTAGTTTCAATTTCAAGTTCATGTTTATTGGTTGACACGGGTGCGCAGTTGAGAGAGCAGCTTTATTCATTTTTTTCACGAATTTTTCTTAATCCTTTGAAGAAATGACGGTTCCGCTACTCAACAGGAAGATCGTGAAGATGCGCGTGAAGAAGTTTAAGAGGCCCAAAGCGATGGCAAGATCTGTGTGAAGCCAAACTAGAGGAGGCCTAAAGGTATCGACTCCCGTGTGCGGAGAAAGTTCAAAGGATGCACTTTGATGCCCAACATTGGCTACGGTTCTGATAAGAAGACACGCCACTTTTTGCCCAACAAGTTCAAGAAATTTGTAGTTCACAATGTCTTCGAACTGGAATTGCTTTTGATGCACAACAGGACATACTATGTTGAGATTGCACACAATGTTTCAACCAGAAAACGCAAGGATATTGTGGAGAGAGCAGCACAGCTTGATATAGTAGTCACCAACAAGTTTGCCAGGCTATACAGCCAAGAAGATGAGTAGTGAACTTCAGTCATTTGAATTTATATTCTTGAAGCTTTTAAACTTATTATTATCCTTTGAATCAGAGTCAGATCACTTTTATTTTGCTTTGTTAGAAGATTGCCTTTCTATAGTTGCACTCTTTGAATTTTATCTTATGTTGAATATGAATTCTTCTCAATTAAAAAAAAAAGTTCATGTTTATTGGATAAAGCAAATATATTTCTTATTTCATTTGAAACATTGCTACAAACTTGGCTGTTTTTTTTTTTTTTTTTTTTGTTTTCCTTACCAGCGAACATTTTTTATAATTAAAAAGCTTTAAATTTAGTATTTATTTGCAGATTGTAAATGTTAATTTTGTTGGCAATGATCATCTTCAAGATAGCATAATTGGCATTGATGAAGAGGCTTTAGAAAGTAGAAGATACCAACGTCTTCAAGGTAAAAAGCCAAATTATTTGCATAAGAAGCTGTTAATCAAACATGAACATTTGAAGATGGTAATGGGCATGCAGGGTTGTTCATGGCGTTGTAGCTAGAGATTACAACATGTGGGAATAAGGCGGCAACTTTTACTATGGGAGTGAGATTCCTTGTCGGACAAGCTGTTAATGCGACAACCTTCATAGTTGATGACCTTCGCAATGTTCAACTATAGAAGTTATAGTTAATTGATTATTTTGTAAACATTAAAATTTTAGAATTGAGATTTCAGAGATTATATTTTGTTTTTTTAATTGATGAATGTATTTTTAAAAGTATATGAATGAATACAATTTTTATTTTCTTCTAGCAAATTCTTGTTTACTACATTGAAGAATGATTTTTTTTTTTTAATTCATTACTTGTTATTTTGGTTACCTCAATGTAATAAAATTAGTGTTTTTTATTTAATATGTATTTTATATGTCTAATTAATGAGAAGTAATTAGATGTAATAATATCAAAGAGTGATTGATTAATCTTAAATGTTTTAGCAAAGGTATAATAATTAAATAATAAATAAATTTTACTAAATATGACTAAAATTGATATGCATTAATAACTACATTTCATGAAATTAAAGGGACTTGTGATTTACTTGGTTGATCTTTTTGTGACCAATTTTTATTTTGGCCGCTATTAACAAATGTGATAAATATAATTAATAATTAAAATATTAAATAGCATCCAAAGAATTATACATTGAAGAAACTGGTCGCTAAAATGTACCATGTTAGCGACCAATATTAATTGGTGGTCACTAATTTAGCAACCAAAAAAAGCTTTGGCCGCTAAAAGGCTCAGCGATGAGGCTACTGCGACAAACTAGCGACCCAAAATTTTTTAGTCGCTATTTGTTTTAGCGACCAAATTATCTTTATTAGCGACCAATTTTGATGGTCGCTAATAACATTTTTTCTTGTAGTGTTATAATAAGACTAGAAAATCTCCAAACAAAAATTGCTCTATGGGCTCTTAAATCTAGCTTTCACTTTTCTCTCTCCTCAAATTTCTCTTTAATTTTCCTTCATAGTGTTTTGTTAGCTGAATTGAAGAAATGAGACTCAAAAACCATAATAAATGTAATGGAATAAGATATTTACAAAATAAAAATAATATAAGTATATAATATAATTAATTTTTTGTATATAATTCTTTTGGGGCATCAAAATTTTAAAAAAAAATTATAAAATAACTCATTTTAGATTTTTTTTATTAAATCAGTTTATAAATTGTCACTTTACGGTCCCAAAATCTTTACTTATACTGATAGGTGACAATTTCTTAAGGATATGTACTAGTACTTAAAAATTATGAAAAAAATTTGAGTAATTAAATTCCTATAATATCTATGTTATAAAAAAGATTATTTGTGATTTAGACTTATATATAATGACTCCTAAAAATATTTATTTAACTCGGATAAAATATGAGCTATTGTAATCTACCTATCTTTAAAAAATAACATTCTCAATATTTCCCTTAAGAATTTAGGCACAAAATAAAAATAAACCAAATTTATACAACCTAAACTCAAATCAAATTAAACTCAAATCAACGCTCATTAAAAAAATATATAATCATGAAGTATATTCTATCACTTGTCATTCAATTATATATGATATGCTATGTCATGCAATCATTTAAAATAAAATTCTTACCAGCAGAAATCTTAGGTTATTAGTAGTCCTCCAAATACTATATGTTGTACATATATGACATCACTAGGTAGGTGCAGTCGGTCCTGGTGTAACAGTCTTCCTCTGAATACTACTAATAGCTTTATTTTCCTCATTATTGGTTAATCTTTCACTATATACTCTTGAACATACAGTCCTCTATCCTTCAGTTTATCTAGACTATCTTACTCTTAAATCAATTCTTCCTCTATGTAGATAAACTGTTACCTTATACCTTGGTTAACCAGATAAAAAATATTACCATTTCAATAAGTAACACTATCCTATGTGTATTCTTCCATAATGAACACGTTCATTATGACTAGAACTGCCTTTAGATTTTATCAATCCATATCACATTAAATAATTGTATTTTTTTTTGTTATCATTAACACTTTCTCTATGCCTTCTTAATTCATTCTTAGTCCTTCTATTAACATCATATCAAGATCCCACATCATACATATATATTAGTACTGCCTAATAAATCTCTATCAATCTAGAACACTCTATTATTTTAGAAAATTCTTGAATCTATAGAGGTATTAATAGATGTCTTAACCACGTGTTTAATCCTTACAAAAATATGTAGCAATTTTTTTAGCACTGGAGATCAAGTGAGTAGCATGCCTGACAAGATCAATAATCTTGACCTCATACTACATTACTATTGTACATCCCTGATTTAACTTAATAAAAGCTTCTAGCATTTATCTTTAGGTTGATGGAGGTACAAATCACATTCTAAATACTGTAGTGAACTCATCCCAAGTGATCTCAGTATTTATCTTCTCTTAGAATTTATCTTTATGCTGTCCAACTCACCATCTCTTAGCCTCTCCTCTAAATAAAAACATTACTAGCAGTACTTTCTAGTCCTCTAGGCATTACATACTATCAAAGATCTTCTCTATCCCCAATAACTAATCTTTTGCAACTTGTGGTCCTACAACTCCTTTGAATAATAAGGGATTTAGCTTACAAAATATCTATAAGTGCTTATCTTCCTCTTCTTCTTTACTCCAAGCTGATTTACTTTGTGTATCCCCCATTACCAATGCTATAATAGTAGCCAACTGCATTATACTATATGATGGCATTGAAGTTGTATTATATTACTCATTAGTTACATTTGGCTTTAACAGATCTATTTTGATTATTCACCTAAATAATTCAGACATGCAATCATTTATATATGCAAAATAATATACATTAATCTACCAAATTTATCCAACTCACAATTAATTCCTAGTGAAGCACAACTCATCACCAAAACCTACAACTAAACTCAAAGCATGATAAATGAGTGATATGCATGTCAGTGATCAAATCATAGTTGTAGCATTTATATAATCATTGAATTAGTATAGAAAAAGTAAAATTCACATGCTATAACAATAAAGTCTGTAAAATAATAAGATAGTATGATATTAAAGCCAATAAAACAATATAGCAAGGGAACTAATAAACTAGTATGTGTGTCAAATAAATTATATATTTATTGTATCAATACTATCAACCATTAAGAAAATTGTGTAAAGTTGTAAAACCAAACCATCGATAAAAAATTATCAAATCATATCAATGAAATAAAATCATAAAGGAGTGTACACATATTATCCATATATTCTATATTAATATTAAATCAGTATATTATGTACTTAGTATGTCACATGCTTAGAATTAATATAATGAATAGTAGTATCAAATAATATCGATTCCTATACTAATAACATTAATAATTTAGGGGTATGAGCAATAAAATAATAATATAATAATAAATTCATCTAATAATAATAAATTTATACAATAATAAGACAAATGCCTTAATAATATATATTTTAGTAGTCACACTAAACTAATAATAAGTTCTAGCTATCATGATATTTTTAGTAATCAATAATCAATAATTAGTAGCCGTTGGCTCAGTAATCAGAGTCATCACTCTTTTCCCATTAGCACAATAATAACTTATTATAACACCCAATTATTATATTATTTCATCAATAGAAGATAACACATAATTATAGTATTTAAAGGAAAGCCCGTCAGCCCACCATCCTGTACAAATCAATCAATCTCTAACTAATGAGTCAAATTAATAATCTTTACTCTTATTTTATACACACATTAATATCAAAGTAATATAACATTAATAATGATTAATTATTACTCAATCACAAATCTATATTCATTTACAATATAAATATAGTAAATCAAATTTAGTTGAGCTTAATTTAGAAAGTGCAAAAAATCCTAACAGTAGGTAACAAAAAATCCTATTATGAAAAATTGTATATTTTTTATATTAATCAAATTAATAAAGATCATATATAACACAATATTATGAAGCTTTAATTGAACTAAAACACTATTTTTAAATTAATAAAAATCATTATTTTTGAAAATTATCCAAAAAAAATCTCAAATAAATACTGAAAATATTCATAATCTTAATATCTATAATATATAAAAAGTTCGGTGTTGAAAGATTTATCAATAAAAAACTATCCTCGTTTTTTAGTAACGGAAATACAAATTTGATAATGATTTTTACAATAAAACGAGCAAATCTCCCAATAGGATTGACGGATAAAAATCACTACAATATGTCCTCTAAATCTAGCTTTCCCTTTTCTCTCTCCTCAAAATTCTCTTTAAGTTTTCTTAATAGCTCTTTATTAGCTGATTTAAGGAAATGAGAAAAAAAGCTTTAATGAATGTAATATAATAAGAAATTTATAAAGAAATAATAATATAATATTAATATAAATATATCATTTAATTAATTTTAGTATAGAATTTATATAAATTATTTTGTAGCTTCAAAAATTATAGAAAAATATTCATAAAATAGCTAATTTTATTTAAAAAATTTTACTGAAATCATTTTATAAAATATACATCCGACAGTCCTAAAATCTCTACTTGTACCAAGAGATATCAATTTATTAAGGATTTATAGTAGTTTAAAAATAAAAATAAAAAAAATAGTGTAATTAAATCACTACAATATCTATGTTATAGTGAAGTCGGTTTGTGGTTTGGACTTATAATGACAGATGAAAAAATTTATTGAGCTAGTCCAAAATATGAGCTATTACAATAGGTATATAGAAAATAGATGCAAAATAATAGTTAGCAGTAATTAATTATAGTGTTAACCAATTTATTACGATGCAAGGAGGGGAGGTGAATTGCAAACGTGAGGAAGCGAGGTGAATCACAAATAAGATAGAGCGTTGGTGAATCAAAAATTGGAGGGGAGACCTAACGGTTAAGCAATTATTATATATATTTTTATTAATTAAGTATTCATAATATTATTTGATAAATATAATGAAGTGTCTGAAAAATATTTGAAGAAATAAAATAAAAAACAAAGATTAGATATTGGTGGAAACACAAGGCTCTATTATAATAGTAGTAGTACTAATGTGTGTGTATATATATATATATATATAATAAGAATTTATCATTCTAAAATTATTTTTAGAATTAAGTAATATTCAAATTTAATTAATAGTCCATAAAATATTAATAAAAAAATGAGATTTACATGCATAACATCTAAGATTATTATTTATATAATCAACAGATAAAACTAATTATCTTTTCACATAATACTTAAATCTTTAAATAACATCAGAATATTATTTTGACTGAATCGAACGATATCCGATGTCTTAATTCATCTCTGGACAGTATGTGATGATCATATGTAACACTTTTGTCAATTTTAAATTAAAATGATGACATATTAAAAAAATAATCAATATTAATATTTTAATGACAATTTTTATAAATGAAATAATTTAGTACAATGTACAGTGCCTCTCATTAAAAAAAAAAAAAATCATAGCAAGCCTACCCAAGCCCACTCAGTATTGTTCCTCTCCATCTCTCGCTTCCCATTGACGGCCCAATCTTTACCACCACCGATGTACGGCTACACCGCTGCAACCCTAGACGTAAGGGCCAAATGCTCCCATTCCTTTTACTACCTTTCGCTCCCCAACGATCAACAGCTTTATTGCCACCGTCCATGCTGCCACTTCTCGGTAAGCTCTCGCATCCTCGCCGGGCACCTCCTCGGCTTGTACTTTCCGATCCCTTCCAAAATCCCCTTCCACGCAGGCCGCCGGAAGGTTAGGGTTTTATACGGGATTCGTGATTTCAGCATGACGGGGCTCTTGGCTGAATCGGCAGAGAGATTTCCCGGTCTGGGGAAACCGCTCTGGAAGAAAGGGAGGAGGGAAATCCATGTCGAATCGATTGAAGGGGAGCGCCGGATGTCGCGAAATGAAGGAAAAGCGGGGGTATGCTCCTCTTGGAGTGATGGGTTGAGCTTGACTCGCGATTCCGATCTTAATGAAGTTAGAAGGAGAAGCGCTGGTGGAGAATCCCTGACTGGTTATGGTTATAGAAATAAAGATACCAGATATGATACGGTCAATGTGTCGGATGAGGAAGTTCAGAATGTTGATGACCCTTGGGGAGAGAGGCGTAATTCTTCGCAGAGGGATGTTGTCCTTCATTCAAGAAACGATGACTCTACGAAGAGAAATGATAATTTTAGGCGATTCAGAGTTAAGGATGTAGGGAAGAAGGTTGATCAGAGGGCCAATTTGTCTCAGCAAGTGAATATCAGAGAAAGTGGGTCAGACGGAAGATCGAAGATGGTTGCGAGAATATCTGAGCTTCAGTTGGATGATGTCAAGCGAACTTCAGTTGCAGCTAATGTGAGGAAGATTCAGAAAGGGGAGAGTTCAACTTCTGCTACACGGCAAAACAATGTCATGGATCATCAATTGGCTGGGTATGATCAACATAGAAGAAGTTCAGAGAAACAAAGCAAAGTTGCAGATATTCAGAATGCCGCTTATCCGCATAAAGATTTTAATGAAACAAGTACCAGAGATAGGGGGGAACGAGCTTACTTGGAGCAAAATTTAGCTCAGGTGTCTCGTGATAAAAGAATCCACCATGATCGACGAGCACTAGAGCAAGATGAATCTAGAAGAAACACCCAGAGGATTAACGAGGTTTCATTGTTTCATGGTAGCGAGTCTAGTGACCTCGGGAGGGCTTCACGTATTGGTGACAGAAGTGCCATGGGAATGGATGCGATTACTAATTTGGTTCAGGATTCAAGTCATGCGATCACTAATTTTGTTCAGGATTCAAGTCATGTTTCCATAAATAAAAGATTTCAGGTGAATACGGAAATGTATTTGTCTGTCCAAAACAGATCTGAAGGAGATGAAAAGATAACCATGGAAGGGAATTCAATTCAGTTGGGAGGAGGTGAGAGAAAGCAGATTCATAGAGGAATGTTAGAGCATGATGAGGCAAGAAGAAAAACAAAGATGCTTAGCGAGGTTTCAGAAGTTCATACTGACAACATGGAAGCATTTTCCCTTGCCAGAGACAAAAGAGGGATGGAGTTTGAATCCTATTTTGTTGAAAGTTCAATTCCTGCTACCAAAGATAAGGGAACCCAGGTAGAAATGCATGATGGATGTTACGATCACATTGAAATGGCCAGATTCAATGCAAATAACATTGTCAATGCAGTCAGCTCATTGAGTCCTCCAGTGAGCAGAGTTGATCCCCAAGAATATGACACCCTTCAGGCTTCAAATCCGGTTTCTAGCTTAAGAGAGCGAAAGGAACCAAGCAAACAAACAGGCTTATCTTCTGTATGATGCAAGAATGGAATCTGAAAGGGATAGTAATGAGTGCGATCTTACAAGAAGTAATAACAGAAGGATTTCTAACTTGCAAGAGGCCTATAATTCCAGAATAGAGAAAGAAAAAGAATTTTACTCAACCGTAACCTCTTCATTGGTATTGTCTCCAGAAGAAGAGATAAAAAGAAGCTCCTTTACTGGTGAGAGCTCCCAATCTGCATCAATGGGACTTACTTCAACAGTGAGTGTAAACGGTATTTCTAGTTCTCAGCCACCTTACATTGAACTAAATTATGATGCTGGTTGGATTGGTTACCAAAATATCCAACAGGACACAAATGATTCTGCCGGAAAATTTGGTAAATCCTCTGCTCCACATGCAGCCGATTTTGTTGGCGAGCTACAGAAGGAAGTAACCGCTCTGAATGAGTCGGGAAAGACAACCAATATATCTGCTGGAATTCAAGTAGGAAAACCAGGTTGGAACGAAGTTCATGCAACTTCAAGAATAGAGAATCAAAATGAAACTTCCTCAGCAGAAACCTCCTCCATAGTGTTAACTCAAGAAAGAAAGGAGAGGCATAGTAGCCTTCTATTGGGAGAGAGCTCGCAGTATAAAACTATTCAAATAGCTTCAACTGGAAGCTTAGGTAATGTTTCTAGTTCTGTTAAAAGTTACACTGAAGCGGATAGCCATAGTGTTAGGGATGGTATTTTCCATTTCACTCACGATGAAATTGAATCTTCCAAACGATTAGATAAATCCTCTGCTTCCCATGTAGATGAATTTGTTGAAGAGATACAACAGGAAATAATGCCCATGAAAGAGTCTGGGAAGGAGCTTAATGTATCTACTAGATTTAAAATTGAAGAGACAGGCTGGAGAGAGAGTGAAGCAACTGCTGGTATGCAAGTCGGTGAACTCACTGAGAGCAGAAGGTATGGAGATGGCGGACGCATCAAAGAAGGCAGGAGATTGTCTTCATCTGGATCGGGAATGAGGGGTCCCTCTGATGAGATGTGGGGTGTCGAAGTCCTATCTTCTCAGGAAACTTCTAATGCAGAGAATTCTTCAATATCAGGAGCAATGAATTTAACAACTCCTACTCTAGAAACTGCTATCACTAGGAGGTCTCCCAGATCTTTGTGGTCATATGTTGTAGATATAATTCGGATGAGTTGGGTTTTGCGGGGACATTCTCACAGTTCAACATCAAAATCTGATAAAAGAGCTTCATCAAATGAGTCTTTAAGCAGCGATGCATGGTTTTCTGGCCCTGGGCAAGAGGAGGATGGGGCTGGGGATGTGCCCCAGAATACAAAACAAACTGGCTTGGTAAATGAACCAGGATTGTTGAAAGAATCAGTTAAACTTCGTTTTAATGAATCAAAAGAAGGGGATATGTTAACAGTGATAGAACCAAATTCATCAATCCCATCAGATTTCATGATAGGTGGCTTACAAGCCAGCAGGACTGCTACCTCATCAATAGAGGCAGAAAGCCCACCGCATTCAATATCAAACCAAGATATTCTTTCTAGTGTTATGATAGTTGAGCAGCAACCAGCATCAAAATCTGATACCGCATCGCCTTCCATTGTAGACAATGTCCAGTCAAGAGTAAGGGATAAGGTGAAAGTGTTGAAACCAATTTCATCATTTCCAGCTGCTGTGCTGAGGGTAGGTTTCTCATCCGGTATAACTCAAGCATCAGGTGCAGAGCTGACAGAGGCTGCACAAGTAGGGGAAGGTAATAATTCTAGTTTGGAAAATATTGTGCAACCCTCAGCATCAACAGTTAATTCAGCGTTACCTAGGATTACTGATATTGAAGAAGTTGATAGGCCTGGAAGCATTCCAAAGCTGGAATTGGATCCTTTCAGTGAGAAGCTCCCTGAAGTTGGTGGAACTAACGAGGCAGGGATAAAGCGAAGGAAATTTCAAAGGAATAAGCAAGTTCTAAGCGAGCAGTTTGGTGAGTGGGAAGAAGCATTTAAGCGAGAAAATGAACAGAAAAAGCTTGATGAGCTTTTCATGAGGGAAGCTATTTTGGAAGCCAAGAAGGGTGCTGATACATGGGAAGTACCTGTTGGTGCTGTGCTGGTGCAGAATGGGAAAATCATTGCTCGTGGCTGCAATATGTAAGTGCCTTAACGAACATTCTTTTTCTTCCCAATTCTAATCTATAGAGGATAAAAATCAGCCAAAACTATGGGCTTGATACATGTAGGGTTGAAGAGTTGAGAGATTCAACTGCACATGCTGAAATGATTTGTATCCGTGAAGCCTCTAATCTTCTCAGAACTTGGCGCCTTGCTGTATGAGTCTTCCCTGGCACCTTCATGCATAATTTTGATAAGATTCTTTTCTCATAGACTTATTCTCAACTGTTACTGATTGTGTGGTTTCCATGACACTTATTTTAAGCTTTCCTATATTGTCCTTCATATTTATTTCTCGCAAAATGAACTGCTAGATCAGCACTTACAAATTAGGTCAGAGATGCTTAAGATAACTTAATGTTCAAACTTGAACGAGGTCAGTGAGTCTTATGAAAGTGTTAGTTGCTTCGGTGATAAGTTGGGATTTTTATTTTGCTATATTTGCTACACAGGAAAACTAAGCTACAATCCCAAATATGGAACATATTCCGTGTAGGTTATAATGCATGAAGTTTGTTTTATGTTCTCAACCTCGTACAGTTATTTCCACATTGAGTTTTAAGTCGTGCTGCATTTCCACATTTATATAACATATTTTACTGACTCCATTATTTGAGCTTATACACTACACCTTAAATGCTCATGCATCATCCATTTATATATGGTATATGTTTCAGCAATAATAGCAACCTTTTGCGTGCTGTTATTTATCTTTTTACATCTTAAATGGTAGCAAATCTTAACTTTCAGCATATGGGCTATATATATTTAATTTTTGTGATTTTCTTGTTTTTTCTGTCATACTCGGTCATGTACAAATGAAAAACAATGATCCTTGCTATTTGATCCAATTTGATTTGCTTGCTGACAGTAATACATTATATGAAAGGAATGAGGTTCTATTATTCATCATTAGACTTCAGTTTTTTTGGTCTGTCTTATGAGTCATCAATGTCCTTTCATTACTGCTTACTGCTGCTTGAGGTTTTAAATTTACTTTTCCAAATTCGTTTGCACTAATATACAAGTGAACTTCTATTTTTCTTAGGGATCCTTTCAATTTAACTTATTTTCTTGTATTATCAGAATATTTGGGCATTTATACCCTTCATTGGATGCCTTACCACATTAATTCTATCAAATTTCTAAAGAAAATAATTTTCATTCTTCAATTTCAACTGCAAATTGTAAAAAGAAGTATCCAAAATAATAATTTTAGAACTGTTTAGTGAATAACTAATGCAACAGTAGCAAGGTGCAGGCATTAATCGAGTTTGATTACCTAGTTAGTTGTTGAATATTTTTTTTTTAGATATAGTTTTCTAGCACTAATTTTCTAAACATTTCTACTCGTGCTAATCCAATGCAAGATCTAGAACCATTGTGGAAGCCTAGACACTCTATCTTCGTTAGTGTCCAACTTTCCAAGATTTTCTCCTCTCTTAGCTTGCTGGAGTAAGAATGGAGGCAAATGAAGTAAAGATAGGGGTCGGTTATTTTTGCATATAACTAGGTCCATGTTTTAGATTTCAACATTTAACTCCACTTCATGGTTTAAAATTGCGCAATATGAGGCTCGTCATGAGGCCCGCCTTTGCGCAATTCCAGTAAAAAACACCTCGATGCTTACGCCTCGAGTTTTTTTATGAGGCTTGCGCCTCAACTTAGTTGAGGCCCGCCTTGAAGCCCGCCTCGCCTCACGCTATATATATTAAAACTTACATAAATCTTGAAGTAAAAGTCCGACATTGGACTCTATAGGAGAGGAGGAGGGGAGGGAGCAATTCACCATAATGATGATTCAACTGAAGAACCCCTTAGTGATTATATTGCTGATGACTTATGAGTTCTTATGTGATATGTCATTGCTATTTATTTTTGGAAATTGGAATTATATGTTAATGAAAAAAATACTGGGATTTGGGAAAGATAGAATTTTGAGTTGAACTATATTTCATGTTGTCTTATTATTGAGATATTTTGATTTCATTTCATATCTTATGCTTTTTTATATTTTATATTATTCACTCATTAGTATATAAAAAATTATCATTTTATGTTTACACAATCTTTTGATTTTGAGGCTAACGCCTCAAAACACCTTGAGGCTTCGTCTCACGAATGAAAAACGCCTCAATACCCGAATACACAATTTTAAACATTGCTCCACTTTTCAACTCTTGCACCCAGATCTCAAATGAATGCGGTTAATTTAAATGTATGAAGATTAAAGAGGCAATTGCTCGCTAAGAATCTAATATTTTTTCATTGTCCTCCAACCTATTTAAAAGGGCATCGATGACCTCATCTATCTCTCATGTTAAAGGGTTCTCATTTAGAGTTAGTCTGTTTTCCCTTGAGTTTTAGCCTCTCAGGCATTGACAACAATGATTGTAGTTTGTTCATGCAGCGCCTCCTCCTTATGGGCTCATCTCTTAACACCTTAAGGAAGTAACTTAGACAGGTGGACCATCGCGACGAGGATCTTCATTAGTTATACTATTAAAGCTGAGGATAATCATGTTGGGGAATTTGGCATAGGCATGGGTGAGGCTTGACAAAATCCGTAGTTGACTTGGGGGTAATAAATGCTTTGATTAAATGAAACCCCAAGGATTTTACTGCATCAATGCAAGGAAATAGAAAATCTTATACCAAGAAGGATCTGGAGCAAAAATAGCTTTGTCATCTGATCACCAATGAGGATGGTCCTTGTTGAAATTGGATAACATTATGATCAAGAAGGCAAGGACCATGAAAGTTTGTCATCCATTTGCTACTTTTTTTCTCATGGTGATTAAATTCATATTAAAATCAATTTATCGCTTTCAATTTTCATGTTAAAGTGAGATTTTAGATTTTGAGAAATATAAAGAAGTTGAATAAATTGGGGAAAAATGTGAAATTTACTCAAGTTCGTCAATACAAAAAGGGGCTTGAGAGTAAGGGGACCAATGTAGATCTGAATCTGCCATAGCATCTTATATGACTTATCACCTGTCAAAGCTTTATGATGTAACCACTTGATAAGCATCGTGGTTTCTGCTGTATCTTGCATAGAATTCATATTGAGTAGGGCTCCAAACAAGTAACCAACAACAGGGTTTAATGCGAACAACATGAGCAATAAACACACAACATATTTTTTCTGGCAAATCTAATTGTGTCATCTCTGTACTCATCATTTGACAATGTTCAATAGGCTCCCAATCAAGGTTTTACTATGCTTCTGAAGACCATTATTCTTGAGGAAGATAGGTTGTCTGAAGTAATGACCTAAAGGCTAGGGTTCATAGGTCATACCTTGTAATGACTAGAGGGGCTCCTTGACTACATCTATCAATGATTATTTGACATGATATACTAGTCAAGTTAGGAAATAGCTTTTCTTATTTTAACCCTATAACTAAAAATTCAAAGAATAGCGTTAAGGAGGACTTTTTATAACTCCTCAATAAGAAATTTATGCTATATTTCAATAAATTCTTATTCCCGTACCTCCATTATACCCGTTGATTGCTTGAACTGTGATGGCTAATATGCTTTTGGTCAATTTTTGGCAGCAACACTATCACAAATACTACCTTATCTTACTTTTTTGTTTTTTCAAGGGAATGATGAGTTGATAATTGGGAGCATTCCAACTTTCTCTCTAAGGAATTTGAAGAAAGAAATCCATTCACATTCCAAGGTTCCAAAAAAAAAAAAAAAAAAGAGATTATCGTTAAGGGGCTGTTTGGTTGCCTGAATTAGGAGTGTAAAGTAAAATAAATACATGTATTTATTAAATTTAGTTGTTTGATTAATTTTGAGTAGAGCAAAAGAAAATCCACGGAAGCATTAGGAGTGTATTACGTAGAGTGTTTTCAGCGAATTAGAAACCCGCTCAATATGAGCGGGTTTTAAATTCGCTGGACGAAGGATTCCTTCGCGTCGTTGTTGTTCGGCTTCATTTCTTCGCAGGAGGTGTAAGATTGCACGAGAGCTTCTTCGGCTCCTTTGTTCTCGTTCGACTTCGCTCCTTCGACGACGTTCCTTTACCTGTCCGAGCGGAATTTGCGACATTTTCATCGGAAGTAAGGAACGGAACTCGCAAGTTCTGAAGGTAACTATCCCTTTTGCGAGCTTCTTCGGCCATGGCATTGATCTCCTCGGGATTCCAGAAGCCGAAACACACGGAGCCATTTCCTCTTCCGATTTCCTTTGATTCGCAAGCAAAGCCCAGTCGGCGGAAGATCTCTTCCCTCCCGTCTCACTCCTTGTTCGCTCAGGTGAAGCCGGACTCGGTGCAAGTGGATTTGACGAGGCGGAGTGAGCGGCGGTCGGTCAAATCAAGACCGTAGGTGGAGGATAGTCGTGCGGAAGGAAGCCGAGGCGGAATAAATGCTCCGTTTCCTTCTTTTTCTCCACGGAGCCGAGGCCGAATGAAGCTCACAGGACACAGATCCATCTCCAACTGGAGAAAGGAGTGTAAGTAAAAAAGTTGAGATGGCTCCTTCTTGCTTGTGTTTGTTCTTGCTCGCCGTATTTGTTTTCTCAGCTGTTGGGAATGGCGAAAGCTCCTCTGGTCTTATGATGGATTTCTACAAGGAGTCCTGCCCTCAGGCGGAGGACATAATCAGAGAACAGGTCAAGCTTCTCTACAAGCGCCATAAGAACACAGCTTTCTCCTGGCTCAGGAACATCTTCCATGACTGCGCTGTGCAGGTTAGAAAAGAGTGGTTTTTTTTTTCTCAAGAAGAAGAAGAAGCAGATGACGATTTGTATGGATGTTTTGCTGATAAATTTAATTATATCATGTAAAATATAGAATCTTTTACTTCCCATTTCAGTTGATTTAACTCAAATAGAAGTAAGTCAAGTCTGTAGATCCAATTTTAAGGGTGATTTACTGGCAAGATTTAATGAGGATTCAACCAAAATTTATCTTAAATCTTGCTAAAAAGTTTTTTTTTTTTTTAATGCTTGTCATTCCTTATTCCGACTTCTTAAATCTCAACTACTAATCAGAGGCCGCAAATCCCTCAGAACTGTTAGTTCTACTCCAAAAATTTTACAAATCCTATTTGATCCCAAATGAACAGAAAAAAATTTGTGTCCGGGCATGAAAACTGTTATAGATTTGATTTGAGATTAGAGTTATATAAATTATTTATAAACAACACAAATCTCAAGCAAAGTCGATGCTTTTTAAGCCATCCAGATATCCTGAAACTATGGGCTTTTAAACTGTGGGAACAGGTTTGAGTATTGATGGTTATGAGTTTGTTCACTTTTGTGATGAACATAACCATCATTAGTTGGTTTATTACCCTTCTAATTTGTTCTTGCTTTCATACTAAAGTCTAATAAGGAATTCAGAGGACATAGGGACGCCTGGTTCTTCAGCGAGACCTTCCAACTTTACAATTAGCAACAGGAGTTCAGTTAATAGGAACATACCAACCACCAGGGAGAAAGATGAGTTTTTTAAAGGAGTAGAGCTATCACAACTAAAATTATTTACAGAGAAGTATATATATCCTTACTAAATATTATCTGCTTGTCAATTTTTGCCTATGGAACGTGATATGGTATCACTATCAAGTGCTGGTCCCATGCAGCTTGCATCTTGTGTTGAAGCTTGAGATTGAAACAAAAAAGTTCTGTAGTTATAAATTGCCCATTCAACCTCTTTTTCTTCAATCTTCAAAAAATCTTTAATTATCATGAAGATGATTGCCGATATGCAGCCTTTGTCTTTGATTTTGTTATATGTGAATGTGGTTCTACTTCTTATTTTTTATTTCAATGTCTCTTGGATTTTAAAGCATATCTTGATACAATATTGGAAGAAAGTTTCTCAAGAAATGAAGCTTTTTAAATATCATAAATGATTCAGTGTGAAGATTTGGTTTAATGTATCTTGGTTATAATTTCTTTTATCGCTAAATTAAAGAAAGAAATCAGTTTGAAAATTTAAATTTTTTCATAAAAACGCTACTTTTTTTTACATATAAAAATTTTAAATTTTCAAAGAATTTTAGATTAAAATTTCTTTCAAACACAAGTATATTTTTGTCTATTGCAACGCACTGCTAAATTAATACACAAAATAATTTTATATCTTATAATCTAAAAAAATTATAATAAAATCGTGCAATAAATGAATACACCGATTTATATTTTATAACATCAAATAATAATAATTATTATAAATACATTATTTTTATAAATACATAAGTTATAATGCTAGAATAAATTATTATAAAAAATCGCTTTTACTTTACTCTGAATCTACCAAATCAAACAAGGGAAACAATTCTCTTGCATTGATTTTACAGACAAACAAACTAGTGTAAAGTATTCAAAATGCACTACATTTACTTTACACTGCATTTACTTTACACTACATTTCTTTTTCAGAAAACCAAACAGCCCCTAAGTTAAAAATGCCCTCAATTAAACTCTATTACTCGCCATTGGGATGTTGTTGGTGGACAATGATAGTTTGTTTGATGCCCTCTTTTTCTCTACCTTTATGAACTTTGGGTTTATTCATGGCAACCTTCAGCCTTGCTCAAGATAATTACATAGACTTGCAAATAATTCAATAGACATGGATGGGACAACTATTCTATTAGTAACTCTTATAGAGGGATGACAACTATACCAGCCATTTGATAAAAATTATGGTTGTTAAGATAAAGATAACGTACAAAGCCATCTTTGGCAAGCCATTTTTATCAATATTTGCAGCTTATTCCACATTATAAAAATAGACTTCGTTTGGGACAAACCTTTTGTTGTTTTCTAAAATAACTTTTTAGTACAAAATTTTTTAATTTAAAAAAATTTGAACTAAAAAAACTGTTTTAATAAACAATAAGAAAGATGTCTCAAATGAAGCCTTAAATTCTTCAAAACTAATGGATTTAGAGAAGTGAGAGGAAGTTTAATGTCATCTTGTATTGCAGGATTGCACCATTGCAATCAAATAATGTCTTTGTGTAGGTTGATTGGGATACTTTTTTTGCTCAATCAAATAACATCATCAGTGAAAACTGTTTGTGATGAGGACATCAACAGGAGATTTTGGCACATGACACCGGAGATGGACGGCCACTATCAGGAGCCTTTACTTTTGATGCATTTTATGTATTGTTTATTTTATATTTCAATTTTTCCTATTTTACCCCTGTGGGTAGTTAGTTTGAGTTGTAGCCCTGACGGCATCTCAGTCTTTAATTTTCTTTTCTCTTTTGAGGCCTATATATGAGGTCCTTAGTCTTCTATTAGGGTTAATGCTTGATTAATAAAATATTTCTGATTCTCTTGAGAGCTTGTGAGTTCTTGAGTGGTGAAGTCCCAAGGTGTGGGCAAAGCAGTGCCCACCAGTCGTCGGAAGTGTCCCCGGCTCGTGTTTCAACTCCGTCCCTTGCTTCCAACCATCGGCCATCTTTCCACCTTACCTCAAACCCCGACCATCCTTTCTTTCCATCAAACCGCCGGCTCCAACCCGACCTTCCTTTTCCTACCCGCCGACCCCCACTACTCTCCCACCCATAGCCGCCGGCCTAGCCCACAACCCTCCCCTCTCTCCCAATCCCTGTCATAGCTGCTGGCCACACTTTATTACCCCTCTTAATGTTGATTTCAATCATCATTAGTACTTGCCTAAATTAACCTAAATGATTTGAGAAAGGATTTAATTCAATTTGAAATTCAAATTTGAACTTCAAATACACTCCTAAATTAACCAATCTAAATTAGGAAAGTTCCTAAAAATAAGTCTAATTTTATTTTAAATTAGATTTGATTTCATTATCCTCTTCCTAAAGTGGATTAAGGAATTAGGAAACTTTAAATTCCCTCTCAATTCTCACTCTTTCCCCCATGTATGCCGCCGGCCCCTTAACCTCTCCCCCTCTCTTTCTACTCCCATTATTCCTCCTTTGAAATTGAGATTCAAATTTGAAAATTCAAACCCCTTTCCTATTTAACTAAATCTGAAATTAATTTTAGAAATTAGTTGCTTGGCCACATCCCAAACCCTAAACCTAACCTTGCAAAACTAACCCCTCGCCTCCCTTGGCCACCCCTCTCTCCTTCTTCCTCCCCTTAGATTTTCTTCTCTCATGAGGTATATTCCAAGAGAAGAAGAAGAAGACCATCATCCCTACCAACTTTCTTGCTAGTGCATGGCCGATCCTGAAGTAGATCATGACTTTGCATACGATTCTCAAGGGCAGATAGATATTCTTCAATCGCCGTTCTTCGACCCCGAATAGGAGATATTGACGAACAACTACCCTCCTGATGCAGACAACTAAATATAAAAACCAAAACGGAGTACCCAATGGCTAGTAGAACATTTCTCAATTCAATATTTAGCAAGCCAACACCAAACAAACCTTAGTGTTCTCCGTTTTGGTTTTTCTATTTGATTGTCTGCATCACCTCCAGATAGTGGCAAATCATCAGACATCCATTCGCACCTCCTCCGACAATGACCTTTCCGTGGATCAAGGCATTTGGCATCCTATCTCTTTTGGTGGCATCGTTCGGGTTGCTGAATCCTCTTTCCCCTAAGACCTTTCAAAGAGCGAGAGTGAGAGAAACTCAAGGTAACTTATCTAAATGTTACATGGTGGATTTAAAGTTTATAGCATTTAAGTTTATGTTTATGTTTGACTTTATTTTAAGCTCTAGTGATTATAGTGTGTAGCCGATTGCCATAACAAAATTGATATCCTTAAATTCTCTAAACCTCATATGGTGAAACATTAGTTTATTGTTACTTTGCTTAATTCATGTTCTTCTTTATAAATTTCTTACGCAATTCCTACTTTGTTTCACATCAGTTTGGACATCCTTGAGGAATAACATTCTTGCGCTCTCTAATTTTTTGCCATCATCATGGTCATTTGATTTAGAAAATTCACTTGCCCCTTGCACCCTTATTTCATTTTTTAATTAGCAAAATGTGAAATTTACCTGAGGAAACAAAATACTAATCTTAGAAGTACACGCCCTTAATGAGTTCTCGAACGAGCATCGCTAAGTCAATTTAAGAGGAAGATTTCCTCAAGTAGCCACCCTCAATCCGCCATATCAGGTGCAAAAACCAATATAAATACTAATCTTCCCATAATGAACATGGTCAATGAGCCAAATATGTCATCATCTTGACGATAAGATTGAATTTCTCAAGGGTTTATTTGTTGGTGTTTATCTCATAAAGAGCAATGAGCTCCTCATATCTTAAGTATATCTTTCTTGTTATGTATCTCGTAAGGGATAGAAAAACCATATTAAGTTAGATATTTAGCATCTCGGTATAATTTCTTATGAAAGGTTTTTTATTATTAATTTATTACTGATGTAACACTTTCTTTATGCATTAATAAAAAAATTACTTGATATTCCAACTTTTCTTGCTTCTTAATACTAATTAAAAGCCCTTTCCTTGATTTGAGGGCCAACGAATGCTCCTCCTTTATGGAGGATTGCCCTAAAACAAGAAAACTCCCTCTTCGATCCAAATGACATCTCTAATAGAATTCTCCAAAGTTCTTAGAGCAAATATGTTCATAGATGGTATGAACCAAACCATAAGTTGGGATTTTGTTAGACCGGTCCAGCAGGCCCAAAATCAGGGCTGACCCCTGGTTTATTCCAGGCGGACCACATAGCGCCGTCCTCTATTGTGGGGCCCATTATTTGAATGCAAAATTAATGAGGGTGCAGATATGGAGGGAATTAAAATTGGGAGAGACTATTTAGTAGTTATCATTATATTTGTATTTTCTAAATAGATGGGGAGGGTTAGGGTTAGGGTTATGTTATGTTTTGCTGAATTTAGTTTTCTCTTAGGTTTGTTCGGGCTATGGCTGTTGGCCAGAGATTGGGAAAGCCAGGTCTTCTCGAATTGAAGATCCACTGTATCTTGTTTATTTTCTTCCATATTTCATCAATTATCAAGTTTCTTAGTAACTTGCCTCAAAATTTCTCTCAAATTTTATTTTTATCTTGATGAAATTCCAAATTTCAACCAAGTTATTTTGATTTCTGCAAGTATTTCCTAACAAATTGGTATCAAAGCGCTTTCTTGGGCGGAAAAATAAGCTATTTTCATTGTTTTTATGATTAGAGCCTAGATCCAATTAATGGCAGCAATGAAGATGGATGCGTTGTAAGGCGAGATAGAACAACTCAAGGTCGGAGTAGAGGAAAAATATTTCGAGGTGGAGGGAAGACTATCAGCCATCAAGAACTGCTTTGAAAATTTTGAAGATATGATGAAAAAGATGCTTGAGATGTAGTCGAAAGTATCACCGATGATTTCTTGGGTGGAACTAAGAAGAAAGGAGGTTCAGGAGGACGATGATGAATTGGAGTATTTTCCTTCAAGGACCACAAGGTGGGACTCTGTTGGTGGGCGGATTAGGGAGGTCGAACCCTTTGGGATACTACCCGCGCATGGGGAGAGGTGGAATGGAGGGCATGGTTGGGGGCATTAAAGGGGAGGATGCTCAGGATTGGGTGTACCTGGTAGAATGTTACTTTGCTATCAATGTGTTAACTGAAGGGGAAAAAATCATAGCGGCGGGTCTATGTTTGGAAGGGGAAGCCCTAGCCTGATTCCAATGGAGGGAGGCTTTTTATCCGATTTACTAATGGGAAAATTTAAGGAGTGTATGTTGGAAGTTGGAACGTTTCTGAGCCATTCGGAAAGGAGACCTCCATGAGCAATTCTATACTTTAACTTTAGAGGGGACAGTTATGGAGTACCATAGAAGTTTGAGCTGTTGTTGGGGAGGCTGAGGGGAATCTCTGAGGACAAATTGGAGGGGAATTTCATGAAGGGGCTCAGGGAGGACATAAGCAGAGCTTAGGGTACTGATAACTATGGGGCTGAGGTAGACGATGGAGCTTGCTCAAAGGGTGGAGAAAAAATATAGGAGGGAGAAGGCCAGTAGAAGCAGCACCGTGGGAGGGGCCTATAGGATTACCTCTATAACTCTAGCACCAATAACTTAGATAGTACCCTTTCATAAAGAAGCACCTAGGGAGAAGAGTGTTGGAGTTCACACAGGGGAAACTTCAAGCGACTCACTGAAGCGGAGGTGCAGGAGAAACAAACAAAGGGGTTATGTTTCAGATGCGAAGAGAAGTACACGCCGGGTTATAGGTGTAAGAAACGAACTCTTCATGTTCTTACTATCTGTGATGACGAGGAAGTTGAGAAGGTGGTGGGAGTGAGGCATCGACAGAGGAGGAAAAGCTGCATTTAGATATGACTGAGGTCTTCTTAAACTCAGTGGTGGGATTCACTACGAATCACACTATGAATGTGAGAGGAGAAATAACAGATAACGAGTAGTGGTGTTGATAAACAGTGGGCTACCCACAATTTCATCTCCAAATAGGTCGTAAACCAATTGGGGATGAAACTAGTGGATATAGGGTGCTATGGGGTAATGATAGTGATTGGGAAGATTGAGACAGGTAGAGGGGTGTGTAGGGGAGTGGTCATGATGATACTGGGAATCCAAGTGAGGGAGAATTTTCTCCCATTGAAATTGGGAAGCACTAATGTCATCCTGCATTTGAGATGACTGTAGATCTTAGGGGATACCAAGGTGAATTGGGGGACACTAACAATGGAGTTGATGGTGGAAGGGAGAAGAATGGTGATTAGGGGAGATATATGGATCTCTAAAGCCATGGTGTTTCTAAAGACCATGGTAAGGGCCATGTAGGAGGTGGGAGGAGGATTTCTATTGGAGCTACAGAGTTTGGAGGGGATCGAAGGGGGAGGAAGGGGCGATATCCCTCTTTCAGTACGACCGGTTATATAGCAATTCAGTGAGGTTTTTCAGCCACCTCATGGGTTGCCGCCACATAGGGTACTGGTGCAAGCCATTACGTTGAGGGAGGGGTTATCACTGATCAGTGTTTGGCTTTACCGCTACCCCCATATCCAGAAGGAGGAGATTGAGAAGGTGATCCGGGAGATATTGGAAGGAGGGATCATTAGGCTGAGCATGAGGCCTTTTTCTAGCCTAGTTTATTGGTCAAGAAGGATGAAAATTGGAGATATTGTGAGGACTATCGAATGTTGAATAAGGAGACTGCCAAACAAGTTCGCTATTTTAGTGATAGATGAGCTGCTAGGCTGAAGTCAGTTTATGAGAGGAAATTGATGGTTATTTTATTGGATGTTCAAAAGTGGTGGCCTTACTTGTTAGGTCGAAATTTCATCGTCAGAACATACCAGCGGAACTTGAAATACTTGCTAGAGCAGGGGATGGTGACCAATGAACATTCGAGGTGGCTGTCAAGCTGTTGGGTTATAACTTTGAGATCCAATATAGGTCAGGGCTAGAGAATAAAGCTTTTGATGCCTTATCCAGATACATGAAAAAGTTCCAAGAGTTAGTAGTTTTGGTACCACTAATGTTGGATTGGGCAGCTATTAAGGAAGAGAGTGTATAATATGAGGGGCTGAGGGAGATTTGGGTGGATCTACTAAAGGATGAGAGTAGCCACCCTAGCTATTCTCTAGAAGGGGAAAGACTGTTGTACCATGAGAGGTTTGTGCTGCCATGACCTTAGTTCATATTCCCCATTTGCTGTAGGAATTCCATGTGAGCGCTGTTAGGGGCCATTATGGTGTGCAAAAGACATATGAGATTAGTAGCAGAATTATATTGGAAGGGGATGCATAGGGACCTCGAGCAGATGGTATCTAGTTGTGAGGTTGATAGGAAGTACTTGAGTTCGCAAGTAATTCCTATCAATCTTTAGAAAAACAACAAAAATCCTCCACAAGAATCCACACAACCAAGAAAACAATAGAAAATTTGTATTATTTGATGAAACAGAAACGAAAAATAGCAAGATACAGTTGATCCTCAATTCGAGAGGAGGATCGATCTCTCCCAAATCTCTAGACGCCGCTAAAGCCCAAAAGAAAACCTAAATCTAAGAGGTCTTAAATTTCAGCCAAATTCAAGATCCCCTAACCCTAGGAAATCAAACTTTTTAATGCATACAAATCAAAAGGAAATCATTAAAAAGTCCCTACATTCAAATTTCCCTCTCCATTCCCTCACAAATCTTTCTAAAAAAGTTCCCTTGGATTTTGCGGCTCGATCCGCCTATGCGACAGGCGGTGAGTTCTTCCTGTTCTCCGCCAGAGCCGGTCACATGTGGATCAACTGGACCGGTCTAATCTTGTCCTCAAGGTGGAACGAAGGAAATTGCTGTTGGAGCACTTGATTAATAGCAATGGACTGAAAAATAGACTGATATTGGGTTGAATAACTCCTGTCTCTAGTATCTCTTTAATTAATCTTTCGATCTCAGCCTTCTGAATTTGGGGATGATGATACTGATGAACACTGAGAGGCGAAACTACTTCCTTCAAGATGATAGTATGCTTATGTTTCCGCAGAGGAGGAAAACTCCGATGCGGCTGAAAAAACTCACTAAACTGCTGAATCAATGGCTGTACTAAAAGAGGAGTGTGCCCGCCCTCCTCCAATCTGATTTCCTCCAGCCTATGTAGTTCCATTAGATAACCTTACCCCATCTCTTCTTTGCTCCTCACCTTGGTTTTAAGTGATATCATAGCTTTGGTGAGCCCTGCATCAGCTCCATCGTCAATGCTCCCAGTTGATCTTGGTGTCCCTTAAGGTCTGCAGCCACTTCATCCCCATGATGACATCAGTGCTCCCTAACTTTAGTGGGAGAAAATCCTCCCTCACTTTAACCCCCTATATGGTCAACACTACTCCCCTATATATCCCCTGATCCATCTCCACATTCCCTATACGCATCATTACTCCATAACACCCTGTATCCACCAATGTCATCACCAATTGGTCCACGACCTGGTTGGAGATGAAATTATGGATAGCCCCACAGTCCATCAATACCACTACCTATCTATCTGCTACTTCCCCCTTCACCTTTATTGTATGTCGGAGTGAGTCCCACCATTAAATTTTGGGAGACCATCATGTCTAGATGTAGCTTGTCCTCCATCTCTCTCTCTCCCATACTCTCACCTCCCTCCCTAGATTTCTCGTCATCATAGACAGTGAAAACCTGAAGAGTGCGATCTCTATACTTGTGCCCTGGAGTATACTTCTCATCACATCTAAAGCTTAGTCCCTTCACCCTCTTCTCCTGCATCTCCCTCTCCGTCAGTCTTTTGAAGTTCCCCCCACTTCCTCCTCCTGCTGGATTCTCCCTGACAGTCTCATTAACGTTGCCTGATGTAGGCCCCTTGGTTGCTAAAAGAGTGGTTGTCCTGCTGTAAGAGCCCCCTGAATTGCTACATCTCGCTCCCTTCTCTAGATTTTTCTGATTTTTTACCAGCTGTGCCAACTTCTTGGCCTCTCCCAAGTCACGAGGCATCATATCTTTCACCGCCGCTCTGATATCTGCCTTGAGCCCCTTAATGAAGTTCCCTTGGAATGCAGTCTCTTATAATCGCTCTATCCGACTGACTTAGGTGCTCGAACCGCTCACGTTAGTCTACCACTGATCCGTCCTGAACCAGTGAAAAAAACTGCTCATAGAATTTCTCTCCCCTATCGGTTTGAAAACGTTCTAATAAACAGTTCTTGAATGCTCTCCAGCTTCATATAGGTCTCCTTTGGTCCCTCCATTGGAACCTGGACAACGCCTTCCCCTTTAAACATAAGCATGTTGCTGTCAGTTTCTCCTCATCCGTCAACCCATTGATGGCAAAGTACCTCTCCACCTTGTAGATTCATTCGTAAGCATCCTCCCCTTTAAAAATTGGCATCTTCAGCTTCCTCATCTTTTGATCTCCTCTGTTTCCCCTTATTCCTCCATAGTTTTCCCCTTCCCAAATGCTTGGCCCTCCCCAAGTCTTCCGATCTTCCCTTTCCCTTTCATTCCCATACCCTCCTTCGAATCTTCCTCTCCCTTCAAAATCAACAACTCGGCGAGCATAATTTCCTTATGTTCCCAATCAGTACCCCTTTGCTCCTGCCCTCCATACCCACGCATTTCCCCAAACCTACAACCTCTAATCCTCCCTCTAGAAAGGATCCAGATGGGGTCTTCTCCCTTCTCCCTCTACGATTTCCACCTCGACTTCATTCTTACGAATTTCAGAATTCGTATTCTTTCCTTCCAATCCTTTCGCCCATGAAACTGCTGAGTGGTTATGGATTTCCAACATCTTCTAATCAGCTACTTGTCCTTCCATGGAGGAAATTTTGTCCTCCACCGTAGTCTTTATCTATTCTTTCCTTCCAATCCTTTCGCCCATGAAACTACTGAGTGGTTATGGATTTCCAACATCTTCTAATCAGCTACTTGCCCTTCCATGTTGGAAATTTTGTCCTCCACCGTCGTCTTTATCTAATTCATCTCCCCTTCCAAACATTCCTCCAGCGCGTCTACCTTCTTGGCCGCCATAAAAGAATTCTGGTTTCGCTTAAAAAATCAGCAAACGTTCCTTCCTTCGGATGAAAATTTGCCGCTGATATTTCAGGAAATCAGCCCCCAATGGTCCCAAGACTTGCTCTGATACCAATTTGATAGGAAGCACTTGAGTTCGCAAGTAATTCCTATCAATCTTTAGAAAAACAGCGAAAATCCTCCACAAGAATCCACACAAAACCAAGAAAACACTAGAAAATTTGTATTATTTGATGAAATAGAAACGAGAAATAGCAAGATACAGTTGATCCTCAATTCGAGAGGAGGATCGATCTCTCCCAAATCTCTAGATGTCGCTAGAGCCCAAAAGAAAACCCAATTCTAAGAGGTCTTAAATTTCAGCCAAATTCAAGATCCCCTAACCCTAAGAAAACAAACTATTTAATGCATACAAATCAAAAGGAAATCCCTAAACAGTCCCTATATTCAAATTTTCCTCCCAATTCCCTCACAAATCTTTCAAAAAAAGTTCTCTTAGATTTGGCGGCCTGATCGGCCTACGTTATAGGCGAAGAGTTCTCCGCCTGTTTTCCGCCTGAGCCAGTCCCATGTGGACTTGCTAAACCAGTCTAACAGAGGTATGCAAGAGAAACAAGTGCATTGCTATGGCTCCAAGAGGGTTACTTCAACCCCTGACTCTCCCAGATAAAATATGGGAGGAGGCCATGATGGATTTCTTAGACGGACTACCCGATATGAGGGGTTTATAGTGATTCTAATGATGGTTAACAGGTTAAGAACAAATGCTCATTTAATTCCCTTACAACACCCTTACATGACAATGATAGTTGCGACAACATTCATCAGAGAGGTGGTCATATTGCATGGGGTTCCAAAGTCGATAGTTTCTGATTAGGATAAGGTATTTCTCATACATTTCTTGAGAGAGTTGTTCAGGCTGTAGAGAATAGTTCTAAAAAGGGACGTCGCTTACCATTCTCAGACAGACAGACAGAGGTAGTAAATAGGAGCCTAGAGACTTACCTGTGGTATTTTGCTTCAGAGACACCTCGCCTGTGGGCCAAGTGGCTATCATGGGTAAAGTACTTGCATAACACTTCATATCATTCAGCTTTTCAGATGACTCTTTTTAAAGTGTTGTATGGAAGAGACCCTCCACACTTGGTACATTTTGGACAAAGGAGCACACCAGTCTCTTCAGTAGAGCAGTACTTGGAGGAATGAGATTGGATATTGGAAGAATTGAAAAGGCACCTGTTGAGTGCACAACAAATTATGAAGAAATAGTCGGATGGACACATGATGGATATCCCATTAGAAGTAGGGGATAGGATGTTCTTAAAGCTGCGGTCTAATAGATAGAAGACAGTCACCAACAGGAAGAATGAGAAGCTGGTCCCCAGGAACTTTGCCCCTTATGAGGTATTGGAGAAGATTGGAGCATTGACGTATCACTTGAGATTACCCTCTACCATTGCTATACATCCAGTGTTCCACGTGTCAAAACTAAATAGAGCTATTGGGGATCATGCAATTAGCTCAAAGTTACCTGCGACACTAAAAGAGGATTTAAAGGTGATTTTAAAACCTCTGGAGTTGAGAGGGGTCCGATAGGGGGAAGAAGGGACTAAGGAGGTTTTGATAAAATGGAAGAACTTACTGGACTATGATGCCACCTGGGAGCCATACGAGAGGGTGAAGCATCGTTACTACACGCCAGCTGACACACGGACCGGTCCAGCCTGACCAAAACTAGGGCTGGCCCTTGTTTTATTCTAGGAGGACCACACAGCCGGCCAGAGATTGGGAGAGTCAGATCTTCCTCTCGAATTGAAGATCTATTGTATCTTGTTTGTTTTCTTCCATCTTTCATCAATTATCAAATTTCTCTAGTGTTTTGTCACCAAATTTCTCTCAATTTCTGCTTTTATCTTGCTGAAATTCCAAATTTCAGCCGATTGCTGCAAGTATTTCCTAATAGATTTGCCCTAGTTCTTGGAGCAACTTTGTTTAGAGATGATACAACGAAAATTAAAGCATCTGGCAAAGCTTTAATCACGCTTGTTGTAGTCCTATCATACAATATACTGAAGACAATATTCTTTATCTATATCGTTCATAGTATGAAGCCTGTTTGTTCAAGAGATCGCAATTTCTTGACTCATGGTTGTGGGCTTCATCCAAGTAGAGATTAATTTAGCTTTTTGGTATAGGAAATCCTCGATTTTGCATTTTCTTGTGCCCAAAATCCTTACCATTGAATTTGTAGATTTTCACCCTTTTCCTTGGATGACATTGTGCCCACTTTTGCTACAAAGACCTCAAGTCCAACGTTGATTCCACATGCTGGAGAGTAGTGCACGACTGCATGCATGAGAGCAATAACGGACATCATGATAGGAATTAAATACACCAAGTAGAACGCAACAAAAGAAGAATCAAGAACTATTTTAAGTGGCAAAATTGTCCTACATCTGCGGGCATACAATTAGATGGTTATTCCACTAGCTCATATATAGGATACAAATTTTCTCCTCACTTTTTTATTCAATACATTTCCCTTTTTCTTTATCCCATCTTTTTCCTCTCTCTCTCTCTCTCTCTCTCCCCCCCCCCCCCCCAGGCTTGATAGAAATTTTTATCATTTTAGAAAGTTCAATTTTTTCCTTTCACATTTTTCACTCTCTATCACAAATTTTGAATGGAAAAGATTTAAAGTTGCTAAAAGTTCGTAAAATGTTTTGTTTATAATTTATTTCCTTTTTGTTTTTGTTTTGTGAAACAAAATACCCAACTGATTTCCCTTTTTACTGTCCTAAGAAACCAACATTAGCCCTTTAAGAAAAATAATATTGAGGTTTTCCTTCTATTACCTTCTCCTAGCCGTAGTCATTCCTGTTACGGCTCCTTTGATTTGACAAGCCTTCTGTCATTGTTGCTCCATGTTGGTTGCGTCTTTCCTCACCAGCTGGCCACTCTCACTAGCTACGGGCTATTGCTACTCCAGCCACGTGCAAGAGCCCACAACACATCCTTGAAACAAGAAGCTGTAAGCCACCCCACCCTTTTCATCTACCAATGGCCCTAATATCCTCGTTAGTCAACAGAGAGTTGTTGATATTCTCGTCACAACTCTGAGTTTGTAGCTTTGAGTTTGTTATCGACATCCAAACATAGTGAACCACCTGGGTTTCTTTGAGCTTCTTCTACAAACCGTCAATAGCCACAACCATCGACCATACTCCAATCAACATTCTTTGGCCAAAGAAGACCTGACGTTCTCTGGACAAAGACTTACCACCGATTGTGTATGGAGCAATTCCAGAGAAAAATACTCTGCAATCCAAGGAAATTATTAGGTCCGGACACCAGACCTATTTTTAGGTCCGGATATCCACTTAAAATTTGCCACGTGTGCTGCACTTTGCCTGCGCTTTGACTGCACTTTACCTGCGTTTTACTTGCGCTTTTGACGCGTGACTTAAAATTCCGTGGATACGTATACATTCTACACGTCAATATTTTATTGGACACCGGACGTAGATATACGTCCGGTGTCCATACCTAATAATTTTCCCTGCATCCGAGCAGCTTAAGTTTTATGGATATGAGAAAATTGATTGAACTTGTAATGAATTTGGTTGGAATTTAGGTAAGAAATTTGGCTTGATTTAACAGATACATTTAAAATCTGAACAAATTTGATTCAGATTTGGAGTGAGAATTTGGTACTGGAACCCCGCTACTGCTTTTTAGAAAACTAAAGATGGGCATGCCAATTGATGAATCTAGCAGTATTTAAACTATCTCAATATTTGCAAGTGCCATGAACAATTGAGATATTCTTTTAGAAGTACCCTCCATAGATATAAAGTAAGTGCTTTGTGTTTAATCCGTTATATACAAGATGGCAGCAGTTAAAGAATCTGTTTCTGTTTTTTCCTGAACATTTCCTTTCCTTTTTTTTGGGATTTTTACATACCTAACACCTAAAACATCTCTATTTACTTATCTCACACCTAAATTTTAGTTTTTACTATTTTACCACCGTAAATACCTGCTGTTCATCAAATATAACACTCCGTCTGCTCAGTCAAAACCAATTCGCGAAAACAAAGTTTTGCGTTGGAAATAGCTCTCGGAGCAGCTCTCTCGCATTGAATAGAACCTCCATTTTGAGAGACGGAGTTGCTGCCCTTCTCTCCTTCGCGAAAACAAGGTTTCGCGCATGAGAAACATTTCTGATCAGCTATCTCCCTTTCTCTCCTTCCCATCAGACCGAGGCTCATCTTGCCACGCTGGTGCTATGAAGGGCCAAATAAGGTATTTTCTTTATTGAGAAGAAGAAGATTTTTATTTGTGGAAGAAGTGATAATGACTTATCACCAAAATGTTCTCAGTAATATTTGTCATCAGCTATGAATTTTTTTGTGTGAATGAAATCATTTTTCAAACAAAATTTTTTACCATGAAAAATCAATAATCCACTTATGAATCTCCATCCATATCCCCTTTAAGCAATGAATCCATGTTTAAGCTGATAGGTGATTCTATAGATTTTCCTTCTTGATATGTATTTTTGTCTTTAAAATCCTAAACGTAAAAATTTACTCATCTATCCTGAACATTCACAAGAAACTCCCGAATAGGCAGCAAACGCAAACGCAAGAATAGGGAAGAGGAAAAGAGAAGAATGGGGAGAGTTCACCTTGCTAAGGAAGGAGAGAGAACGGTTAGGGCAAGTCGGCGATGTCGACTAGGGTTGGCGATCGGCGAGAGAGAGAAGGAAATGAGGTAAGGCCCTTGGAGTTTCTTGCGAAGAAACAACAAGGCGGAGGGTTTGTGCTATCGGGAGGGTTTTGACGCAGTGGATGACGGAATGGTGACGAAGTGGTATTTTAGAAAGCAAAATAAATTTTAGGTGGTATGAGTGTAAATAGGCAAGTTTAGGTGTTGGATGAGTAAATAAGAAACTTTTAAGTGTTAGATATGTAAAAATCCTTTTTTTTTTTTTTTGCTGTCTTTCTTTTCATGTTGAATATGACTAGCTTGTTGTTTTCCATGTTATAATGTTTATTTTTGAAAAAACTCTTCTTTGCAAGATAGGTAATCCTCATGATAATACTTGGTTTTGAAAAAACAAACTGTTCTTTTGGCGGGCCACTCCCAATCAGGCTATAGTGGATTTCTTGTATGATAAATCATTGAAATCTCTACCAACTCGTACTTAATGCAAGCAAGCATGTCGTTGTAGATGATTATGTATATCAGCGTCTCAATTTGACTTTTGGACAAGAGTCCGGATCAATGAAAACATGGATGATGATTGATGGATAAATTGCTGCAAAATTACTGAACTATTTTTAAATAACTATTTCTATGTCCATAATTGAAGAAAACTGTCTTATAATTAATGCAATCTATTTTTTTTTTAAACACTTAATTCTTTTTATCCTTTATTATCCTTCTCTTTTTTTTTTCCTTGTATGCATTATTGTATAGAAATTTAAAGGCATTTTTGTATAGTTTTTCTCAGACTTTTCTTTTCCTATTACTTTGAAGGAAACAACCCTTTATGTTACACTTGAACCGTGTCCTATGTGTGCTGGTGCAATTCTTCAAGCGAGAATTGATACAGTGGTGTGGGGAGCTCCCAATCGATTGTTAGGAGCTGATGGCAGTTGGGTCAGGTCCGTGCATCTTAAACTAGAGTCTTTTTCATGCACCAAAGCATACGTGTACCATATAGAATGTTTGTTATATGAAGTTTAGGAATGAAGCAGGCCACTTCAGCTAACAACTAACTTTTTTTTGTGTGTGAATATTGATCTTGTATAGAATATCTATGTAGTCTTTGTGAGTCCATTATCTTGATTATTTCCTTTTTGGCTGCCTATACAGGCTATTTCCTGGGGTTGATGGAGGAAGCCATAGCATGAATCCTCCAAGCCAGATGGTTGGACCTGTTCATCCTTTCCACCCAAAGATTATAATAAGACGAGGGGTCCTAGAAAGTGAGTGTGGGGATGTTATGCAGCAGTTTTTCAAGCTCAGGAGGGAAAAAGATAAGAGGCCCGAATCTTCACCACCACCGTCATACCTTCCATTATCAAATCGCCCAACGAAGTTCTTTTCCAAGCTGCATAACATCTTCTGCATCATGTTTTGCTTGTAGCATTTGCAATTTTTTTTTTTTCATCTGTAAATTAAAATCACACTATTATGAATAATTATAAGTAGTCCAGTAAATTTATTATCATATTTATTTTGCAAAGCAGTACTTACATTACTTGCTGATGTAGTTTGTTTAGTTCTTCATATTTTGAGTTAACAGTACTAACTTCTTTTTAATGATGCGCACTTTTAGCAAACCAGTTCTGGATCTTGAAGAACTGAAGCTGAAAAAAGTATGTGAGAATAACGTTTCTGTGAATGCTCTTGCAAATGATGCTGTCACAAGTAATCTAGATGCTGACTGATCACGATTCTGGAGTTGCTAAAACATATGATGGAGATAAGGTTATGATTCAAAGTGAATTAAAAATGAAAGAAGAATCTGACAGAAATTCTGAAGCTATGGTAGTTCGTTCTAATGCTGTTAAAATATTGGCTGACAACGCATAGTTGAAGATGTTCTTAAAAATGCTATTATTTTTTGAAGTATGGAAGCTGCTGCTTTAAAAATCTATTCTGATGAAGTTGAAGTTTTGATACGTCATTATGAAATTATCTTGATCGGGCATGAATCTCAAGGCAAAACCTAACCTGGAAACTTCAAAAATTAAATCCGGGAGCACCTGAACTCCAATTTCAGCAAGCTTATAGTCAAAATGAGCGTCTCAGAAATACAAACCCAATGACACCAAATTCAACTCAATTCGAGTCCAAGTGAGCCCAAATCAAGCGCCAGAAGTGTTGTTGGAAAGCTCGTACTACAATTTGAGTTAACAAACGGTTTCGATTTTAACTAGCTTATACTCAAATCGAGCGGCTCTACGAGACGAATCCAACGAGCCTAAGATCGTCGAATTCCGACATCACTAAGGCCTTCAAATGTCCAACAAATGGTGCACGATCAAATGATTCAACATCAATCGTCCATTCGACCACTCCCTATTCGCCCCTGATATCACGCCTATTTACAAGCTATGCCACCCAAAAAAATTATAAATAGAACCCTCATTCTTCACAAGGGGGACGGAAGCAAGAAGAAGAATAGAAGAAGAAGAGAAGGGGAAGGAGAATCAGCTCCTCGACCACCGCCAGAGTTCTTCCCGTCGCCCGAACACGCCGGGATATGCGGGATATTCGGGAGAACGCCAGAATTCTGCTCAATTTTCACGTGATGCTGAAATTCTTTCCAATTAACGACAGAGTTCCCTCATGACGTCGAAATTCCGCCAAAATGATGCTGGAGTTCTCCTCGTCCACCAAAAGACATCGGGCTTCTATCCGACGTCAGACCTTCACTCTTCGCCAAGTTTCTACCCGACACCGGACTTCTATTATTATCAGACTTTCGCTGGACGTTTATTTGAAGATGGATTTCTTCCCATTGTTAGACTTCTCCCTGACGCCGTCCTTCTAACCTCCGTCGCAAAACAACGGTCCTTTTGACATCTGTCGCCAGCCGACTACGATCCTCCTGACTTATGTCGCCCGCCGACTATGGTCCTTCTGACTTACGTCGCCTGCAGACTACGGTCCTTCCGACCTACATCGTCAGACAATGGTCGTCCAGACCCCAGGTCTCCTGCAAATTACGGTCATTCCGACCTCCATCACCTACAATGGCTCTTCCAATCAAACAAACATGTCTATGTTGATTATTGTAACTCCCTCCATGTAATACGCTCTATATGTACGTTTGTAACATCAAGCTAAGGCGTTCTCTTTAAGAAGGGCCTCATTTGTAATCGACTAAAATACTAGTGGATTCATTTAAACTGGGCTAAGTCCTGTGGTTTTCTCCCTTTTGAGGGGTTTTCCACATAAAAATCTTGGTGTCTCATAAATGCTAGACCCTCTCTCCTTATCTGATTGCGTGCCGGATTTTCGTACAACGCTAAGACGATAAACTTTATATTTCTCCACCGCCGCGAATACTCCTGGACGCAACAGTTTGGCGCCGTCTGTGTGAACATGGTTCCCGACTGGGGGGGGGGGGGGGGGGCAACTTTTGCTCCAATCTCAAAAGATCGCTCTTATCGACTTATTGACATCAGTCATTGTTGCATCAGATGTGGACTGGGGGGCAACTTCGACCCCAATTCTGATAAAAAAGATCCTCCGATGCTTTCTATATCAAGATTATATTTCAAGAAAATCCCAACAAATGCAAGGATGATTCCAATCAATTACATGCTTTATACAGTCCATTGCTGGACTTCTACTCCATAGGCAAGGTCTTAATCTCGACCTCATAAAGGCAATAACGGTCTAAAGATAGACCGTTCTCTACTTTTAATTTGGGATATACGTCCCCTCCCAATCAAAGCAAAATCAATCCCAGGGGGATTTTCTCGACCTCTTTCATACAATTTAACGTCGTCGAGAAAAAGCTCTGACATACAATCTCGGATAGGTCTCACATCCTTGGTGGATTCTCTTGACCTCTTCCACACAGGTTAATGTCGTTAAGAAAAAGCTCCGACATACAACATCGGATAGGTCTCACATCCTTGGTGGATTCTCTCGACCTCTTCCACACAGGTTAACATCATCGAGCAGGGTTCTGACATACAATCTCGGATAGGTCTCACAACCTTGGTGGATTCTCTCGACCTCTTCCATACAGGTTAACGTTGTCGAGAAAAAGTTCCGACATACAATCTCGGATAGGTCTCACATCCTTGGTGGATTCTCTTGACCTCTTCTATACAGGTTAACATTGTCGAGAAAAAGCTCCAACATACTGTTAGAATAGTTGCTATTTGAATGCTTTTACATTTTTGCAACTTGAATAGTTTTGATGATTTCAAACATTATTGTTCAATTGCGTAGTTATCTCCTAACAATTTTAGAAGATTTGTATTTGCTCTTGTGTGTACTAACATTTCAGGAAAATAAGACTCCAGACTACGATAACTTCAAATCAAATTCAACATGAGATACTTTGTTAATTTGAATTTTGTATTTTTTCTTTGAATTAATTTTGAAAGGGAGTGATTGTAATTGAGTGAATAAAAAAAAAAAAAAACATACACACACACATAAGGAGATCATAAAATTTTATACTGATCGTAGTGGACGATATCCGATCGTATGGGACGATCAGACAGTTATCTCCTATAGGGCACATGGAACGAATAGGAACTTGCTCAAAAATTTTTTCTAAGTCCTATTCGTCCAGGACGAAATTAATTATCGTACCAGACGATTGGTTCTCTGTAAAAGTTTTGTCCAGACGAATTTTATTATCGTACGTGGCGACTGGTCCTCTGGAAAATTTTCGTCCAGACGAAATTAAATATCGTCCAGGACGATCGGGTCTCTGGAAAATTTTTGTCCAGACGAAAATAAATTATCGTCCGTGGCGATTGGTCCTCTGAAAAATTTTCGTCCAGACAAAGTAAAGAATTGTCCAGGACGATCGGGTCTCTGGAAAATTTTCGTCCAGACGAACATATTCTCGTCCAAACGATTAACCGACTTAGAACAGTTTCTAGAACCGACCTAGTAATAACCGTTCGTACTGGACGAACCTAGTTCGTACAGGACGATCATCTGTACGAAGACATTTCGTACACATATTCAAATAGGGTCGTTTCAGATCGTTTAAGTAAAATCGTCCAGGACGATCCATGATCGTACAGGACGATCCACTGCGTACAGAATTGAACACTTGCAGTTTTTGGGCGGTTTTTCTTGTCTTTTATATAAATAGTCCAAATTAGACTGCCACCCAATCTTTTTTGTCATTTGATCTTCGTGCCTCTTGAAAGAATAACCAAGGAGAGAGTGGAAGAGAGCATTCAAGGGAGGATTCCTACCACTGGAGCGAGAAGGCTTCACTTGGATTTCAAAGGTAAGAGTCTCTACTTGTGAATTTGGATTACTTCACTCTTTTCCTTCTTCCTTCTAGATTCTTGTGAGAAGATCAGTCAAGGAGATCCGGTTCTCTGCCGACACTTGGAGAGTGTGAACAGCCGAAAGGTTCTCTGCCTACACTTGGAGAGTGTGAACAGCCGTAGGGTTCTCTGCCCACACTAGGAGAGTGTAAAAGGACGACGGTTCTCTGCCAACACTGGAGATTGTGTAAAAGGACGACGGTTCTCTTCCAACACTGGGGATTGTGTAAAAGGACGACGGTTCTCTGCCGCACCGGGTAGTGGTGAAAAGAGTGTGTTGTAAAGGCTTCTCCGCCTTGCTGTGGGTGCTAAAGGAGAGTCACTATTGATTTTAGTGCAATACTCAGAGGGTGCCTCTGAGGAGTGGATGTAGGTTTTGTTATAGACCGAACCACTATAAATCTGGTGTCATTTACTTTATTGTTTTTACGTTTCTGCACTTTAAATTTCAGTCTTAACAACTCTGTGGTTGAAAAATATTTTTCTACAAACTTTAAAAGAAATTTTTATTTCGGTTCAACTTAATCTTCAAAGAGGGTTTAAAATTTTTAAACTACCAATTCACCCCCTCTTGGTAGCCTTGGGACATTCACTTAGGCTTAACAACCTAATTACTGGACTCAACAAGTGGTATCAGAGCATAGTTTCAAAATCATAAGTTTGAACTACTTTTTGATTAACGTAGATGGCTACATTTGGAAACCGAAACACACCTGAGGGTTACTCTATCACTAGACCTCCACTGTTTGACAATATTCCTTTTGATTTTTGGAAAACACGCATGTCTACTTTCTTACAGTCACTTGATTATCGCATGTGGATGCTAGTCCAGGAAGGTTACTCAAAACCAACTAGATTAGTTTATGGAGTTAGGGTAGAAACACCCTATGCAGATTGGACTATTGAAGAACGTGACTTAGCACAATTAAATGCGAAATGTTTAAATAGTTTCTTTTGTGCTTTAAAATCTGAAGACTACATGCGAGTTTCCACTTGTAAAAGTAGAAAGAACATATGGGATAGACTTTGTATAACTTATGAAGGGACAAATGAGGTTAAGCAATCAAGACTCAATATCTTGTTACATGACTATGAATTATTTCGCATGAAACCTAATGAATCTATTTCAGACATGTACACAAGATTCACTCAAATTGTCACCTCTTTGCATGCACTTGGTAGGGAATTAACTAATGCTGAAATGGTCAATAAGATTCTTCGTTGTTTACCTACTGCATACGATGCTAAAATTACTGCAATTACAGAGTCTAAAGATCTGAACATTTATTCCATTGACAATCTTCTTGGTTCACTCATTACTTATGAGCAAGGAGTAAGTCAAAGAAAGATTGATGCATGTGAACCTAGAAAGGACAAGAATATTGCACTAAATGTGGAAGAGACAGAAAGTGAACACTCACAACCTGAGGATGAAGACGATATTGCATTGATGACTAGACAATTCAGAAGCTTTTTAAAGAGGAAGCAGAAGAGATGCCAGCAATGGAATAGAGGTAAGTATAACAGAAATGGCAAGGTTTCTAATGAAGTAATTTGTTATGAATGCAGGAAACTAGGTCATATAAAGACTGATTGTCCAAAACTCAAAGCCACTCCTAGCAAGGAGAAGGTAGAGGAGAAACCAATGGTAAAGAAGGGCAAGAAGAAGTTTTAAAGGGCTTTTTGGGCGGACTCAGCTTCAGACTCATCTGAGACTGAAAAAGAAGAAGAAGTCACCAACCTTTGCTTGATGGCAGATAATGTTGAACAATCAGATCAAGAAGAGGAATACTCTCACACAAGACCTCGTGAGAGTATATGGTACCTGGACAGCGGATGTTCAAAGCACATGACTGGAGATACTGCTCAATTCATAACGCTGGAAGCCAGGAGTGGAGGCAAGGTTACACTTGGAGATAATACCACAAAGAAAGTGGTTGGATCAGGTATGATTGGAAATTTGAAAAACTTTTTCATAGACAATGTGTTATTAGTTGAAGGCTTAAAACATAATTTTCTTAGCATAAGTCAGCTATGTGATAAGGGCTATAATGTAAAATTTTTATCTACTAGCTGCATAATAAGCCTAAATGGAAAAATTGTTTTAAATGGAAAAAGGGTAAGTAATGTCTACATGCTAGATTTAAATTGTATTCAATCTCCTACTGCTTTTTGTTTGAAAATTGTTTCTGATGAATCATGGCTTTGGCATAGGAGACTTTGTCATTCTAGTATGAAAAATCTTAGAAGAATTACCCAAAAGAATTTGGTGAGAGGTATACCAAAACTAGACTTTACTAAGGATCTCCTTTGTGATGCATGTCAATTAGGAAAACAAGTGAAGTCCTTTTTTAAGTCCAATAAAGATCTTAGGACCGTTAAACCTTTAGAAATTCTTCACATGGATCTTTTTGGACCTGTAGGCACTATAAGTCTAGGAGGGAAGGTATATGGATTTGTTATAGTGGATGATTTTTCAAGATTCACCTGGGTTAAATTTCTTTTTCATAAGAGTGAATCATTTGAGGAATTCAAAAATTTTTTAACTTGGATACAAAGAAAACTAGGATGTGAAATAATTTCTATACAAAGTGATCATGGAGGAGAATATGAAAATGAAAGATTTAAAATTTTCTGTAAAGAAAAGGGGATTGATCATAATTTTTCTGCACCTAGAACCCCTCAACAAAATGGGGTAGTTGAAAGGAAGAACAAAACATTAATAGAAGCCGCCCGAGTAATGTTAGCAGAATACTCGCTTCCTAGATATTTTTGGGCTGAGGCGGTTAGCACTGCATGCTATGTTCTGAATAGGGTGAATGTGAGATCAAATTTGAACAAAACATCCTATGAGTTACTAAAAGGTAGAACACCAAATTTGTCTCATTTGCATGTATTTGGTTGCAAGGTGTTCATACATAATAATGGAAAATCTGCCTTAGGAAAATTTGATCCAAAATCAGATGAAGGAATTTTTGTTGGATATTCAAGTGTTGGAAAATCTTATAGGGTATTCAACAAAAGAACTTTAGTCATTGAAGAAACCACACATGTTGTATTTGATGAAAGTTGAAACATGGAAGAGCCAAATATTGTTGAAGAAGAAATTGAAGAAAACTCTCAAAAGATTGATAGATTAAATTTGAAAGAAAATGTGGAAGAAAATTTAGAAAGAGAAAACCCTTTGCCTAGAGATTTGAGATTTTCTAAAAACCACCCAAAGGAATTGATTATAGGTGAACCAAGTGAGGGTGTTAGAACTAGGCGTGGATTAAACAAGGAAGTCAATCATTCAGCCTTTATTTCAACTATTGAACCCACTAACATTGATCAAGCACTTTTTGATGAATTTTGGATATTGGCCATGCAAGAAGAGTTAAATCAATTTGTAAGAAATAAAGTTTGGGAATTAACTACAAGACCAAAAGATCAAAGTGTTGTTGGAACCAAGTGGGTGTTCAAAAATAAAATGAATGACTCAGGAGTAGTCATTAGAAATAAGGCTAGATTAGTAGCTAAGGGGTATAATCAAATTGAAGGAATTGATTTTGAGGAAACTTTTGCCCCTGTAGCTAGACTTGAAGCAATTAGGATTTTACTAGCCTTTGCCTGTTTTAAAGGTTTTAAATTGTTTCAAATGGATGTCAAAAGTGCCTTTTTAAATAGGGTAATTGAGGAAGATGTTTTTGTAGAACAACCTCCAGGTTTTGAAAATTCTAAATTTCCAAATCATGTTTTCAAGTTAAAAAAGGCATTATATGGATTGAAACAGGCACCTAGGGCTTGGTATGAAAGGTTGAGCACCTTCCTACTTGAAATATCTTTTGAAAAAGAAAGTATGGATACAACTCTCTTTTTAAGGAAAATTGGAAAGGATATACTTATTGTTCAAATTTATGTGGATGACATCATCTTTGGATCTTCAAATAAACATCTTTGTGATGATTTTTCTAAAATAATGAGTAGTGAATTTGAAATGAGTCTAATGGGAGATTTAAATTACTTTCTAGGATTTAGCATTAAGAAACTTGAGGAAGGTACTTTTCTTAGTCAAACTAAATATATTAAGGACATCCTCAAAAAATATGAAATAGACAATGCTAAACCTGTTAGTACACCAATGAGTTCCTCAGTTCAGTTGGATAAGGACCTTAAGGGAAAATCTGTTGATCAAAAGAAATTTAGAGAGATAATTGGATCTTTACTTTATTTGACTGCTAGCCGACCAGATATTATGTTCAGTGTTTGCTTATGTGCTAGATTTCAATCAGATCCAAAAGAATCACATTTGACAGCAGTGAAAAGGATTTTAAGATATCTACTAGGAACTCAAAACTTAGAGATTTGGTATACTAAGTTTAGCTCTTCATTTGAAATTATTGGTTACTCAGATTCTGACTTTGTAGGCTGTAGAGTGGATAGGAAAAGCACTTCTGGAACATGTCAATTCATTGGAAATTCATTAGTTTCATGGTCTAGTAGAAAACAAAATTCAGTGGCACTATCTACTGCAGAAGCAGAATATATTGCATTAGGAAGTTGTGTGGCACAAGTACTTTGGTTAAAACAACAGTTGATTGATTTAGGATTAACTATAGGCACTATTCCAATTTATTGTGACAATACTAGTGGTATTTGCATTTCCAAAAATCCTAATCAACATTCTAGAACCAAATACATTGATATAAGGCATCATTTCATAAGGGATCATGTATTCAAGGGAGAAATTGAACTCATACATGTTTCAACTGAAAATCAACTTGCAGACATTTTTACAAAACCTTTAGCCTTTGATACCTTCAGTACTTTAAAAACAAGGCTTGGTGTTATTGATTTGAATGCCTAAACAAAATGTCTTTGCAACTTTGATATTTGTTTTATTTTGTTTTTGATTTTGTAAAATTTTGTGTGTTTTGAATGAATTATTTTTGGGTCTATGATATTGTTTTATGTCTTCTGTGTTTTTTGAATGTTTAGTTTGATTTTCTTAAATTAAAAATTAAAATTAAAAAATTAGAGGAAATCGTCCGGGACGAATTTGGTTTCGTACGGGACGATATGTGAAAGAACAGTTTGCGCGAATTTTAACCGTTTTGAGAGCAGTTTTTAATTAGATCGTATGTACGATCTGACGATCGTCCAGGACGAAAATATTTTTTCTCAAACGTCGGGACGATTGAATGGAGCGGTTGAGTGGATAAGACAGTTTTTAATATGAACTTCGTCTGTACGAATTTTTTGTTCGTCCAGACGAACAGATGTCGGTTCATTGTAGGGGACGGTTTTCAAGAGACATTAAAACGAGTTACTTTTTGATCGTCTGTACAAAAATATTTCATCTGTACGATCGGTCAAGTCAAAAAGCCTGTACGAAGGGACGCATCGTAAGTTGTGTTGATTACGAAAAGCCGTTACATTTTGGATGAATTGGATCGTCTGTACGAAATAATTTCGTCCAGACGAATGATGATTTTCGTCAAGGACGAATAACGTATCTTTTTTCTTTAAATATGAAGGCTTTCTAACTTAACAATCACACTTCCAAACTTCACTTTCAATCCCTTTCTACTTCAAATAGACAATGGCCTCCTCAAGCAAGAGACAAAAGATGTTGGTGAAGAAACCCAATAGGAATGCCTCAGAGAACTTCCTGTCTAAGGCAAATGAGGAATTCTTTCCTCGTTTTGCATCCGCCAAAATAACTCCCTCTCGCATTTTAATCCAAACTGAGTTAAAATTTTGGGTAATGCACCTCTTTGCCTCAACCCAATTTCATTTCATACTTTCTCTCGTCCACTTCTACAACAAGCAAACCTACCACTATTTCCTAGCGAACATAAGTTTTAATTCCGACCACTCCTCCATTAGTTCTTATGTCTTCAAGCAAAAAGTTGAAATCACAAAGCACGACCTTGGTGCCTTTTTGAACTTAAGAACTGAGGGATATAGAGCCAACACTCTAATGAGTGAAAACAAATTCGAATGGTATGAAGTCAATAGGGTGATTAGAGAAATTGGCCTAACCTATCATGTTGCTAGAGTTTCTGGAATGACCAGGGATGCCCGTATCATCCAGCATATCCTTCGATCTTCAATCATTCATAAAGCTGGTGATAGGATTAATATTACCCCTCTCCTTTCTGCTCTAACCTTTTTAATTATGGAAGGTCATCCTATTGACGAAGCCCAACTTATCATAGATCATATCTATGGGCTTTCAGAAATAGGACATGCAGATCAGAAGAGGAAAAAGAACATCTTATTAGGACACTTAGTCACTTACATTTTGGAAAAGAAATACAACTTAGTGCATCCTGATGAAGAATACGAAGAGCTAGTATACTATAATGATGCTTCCTTTAGATTGCTTTTCAAGGAAGAAAAAGGAAAAGCACATGCCAGTGCTTCAGAAGAGGAAGAAGAGGGAGTGCAAACTTCTGCTCCTCAGTCAGATTATCAGAATCTGATTGAAAGATTTGATAGATTAGAGACTCACATTGATCAAATGTTTGATCAATTTGATGCTCAACTTACGCAGCAGCAATAAGACATTGGTAATATTAAAAATGAAGTACATGAAATTAATACCAATGTAATGTTGATGGCCTCCTACTTCAACCTTTTTGGCGGCATTCCTCCTCCTCCAGAACAGTAGAGATGAATTTCTGTGTGTTTGTTGTATTCTTATTTTATGTTTTTATTGTGTCAGTTTCAATGTTAAGTGTTTGTGTTTATGTTTGTTTTTTCTTTTAAGTTCAATGTATTTTCTTACTTGTTTTTAGATATTATGAAATGTGTAATCCTTTCATTAATATCAATGGATGTTGTACTTGTTTCAAATTTGATTTGTTTTTGGAATGTGGTTAATTTTTATGAATTTTATTAGTATTATTTAATCTTCATAGTGCTTAAATTAGATTGTAATTTGAGATTATCTATATTAGAAAATCTAGTCTTTCTAAATTTAAAAGTTATTTATAACTTGTTGTAATTAGAACTTTTAAATTCATGTCTATTCATTTAGACTACATAAAAGTTAATATTACTATTGCAATTTAGATGTTTTCTTATTTTGCATTTCTATGATCAAGTGATATTTATGCACTTAGAAATATTTGAAATTTTAGATTATTGATTTTGGAAAGAATAGGTCTCAATTACTCTTGAAAATTGTACAAAAAGTACAAAATCAAAAGGAATTCGCAAAGATTTGCAATGTGAAAAAGAGGCACAAAATAAGCCCAACAAAGAAAAAAATGCACAAAAATGTGCCCCAAAAATTTTGAAAAAGATGCGCAAAGCGCCACATGTGGTAATTCTCTTCTTTCCAAATTCTTTCATTCTCTTAATTCAAATTGATCTTATGTTCATTTATATTCCATTGAACTTTGAAATATAATTTTTTTACAACTCTCTTGTAATGATTTTCTATACTTGAATGTCTAAATTGAATAATGTCTTTAAAAATTTCTTCTTACTTACAATGTTATATCACTTCTTAAATTTTATGAATTTCTATGATTGATCTAATATTTTTAGTTTAAAATTGCATACCTTATGTCAATCACCATTTAGATTAAATTTTAAAATGAATTTTATATAATTAATTACATTTCTCGTATATTTATTCTTCACTTTTTGTTGCTATCAAAAAGGGGGAGAAATTATTGAAATTATTGTGTTTTGATTATTCTGTTTGCAAGTATTTGACTTTGTGGTTGTTTGTGTTAAAATTTTTGAAAAACAAAAATATTGTTCTTTATGCCTCCTTATTTTAATGTACTCATCAATTCAGGGGGAGTTTCGGAGATAGGAGATTTGTTTAACTTGAAACCATACAAACAATAATTGTTTTGCCATCATCAAAAAGGGGGAGATTATTAGAATAGTTGTTATTTGAATGCTTTTATATTTTTGCAACTTGAATAGTTTTGATGATTTCAAACATTATTGTTCAATTGTGTAGTTATCTCCTAACAATTTTAGAAGATTTGTATTTGCTTTTGTGTGTACTAACATTTCAGGAAAATCAGATTCCAGGCTACGATAACTTCAAATCAAATTCAACATGAGATACTTTGTTAATTTGAAGTTTGCATTTTTTCTTTGAATTAATTTTGAAAGGGAGTGATTGTAATTGAGTGAATAAAAAAAAAAAAAAAAAAAAAAACATACACACACATAAGGAGATCATAAAATTTTATACTGATCGTACTGGACGATATCCGATCGTACGGGACGATCAGACAGTTATCTCCTATAGGGCACATGGAACGAATAAGAACTTGCTCGAAATTTTTTTCTAAGTTCTATTCGTCCAGGACGAAATTAATTATCGTACCAGACGATTGGTTCTCTGTAAAATTTTCGTCCAAACGAATTTTATTATCGTACGTGGCGACTGGTCCTCTAGAAAATTTTCGTCCAGACGAAATTAAATATCGTCCAGGACGATCGGGTCTCTGGAAAATTTTCATCCAGACGAAAATAAATTATCGTCCGTGGCGATTGGTCCTCTGAAAAATTTTTGTCCAGACGAAGTATAGAATCGTCCAGGACGATCGGGTCTTTGGAAAATTTTCGTCCAGACGAACATATTCTCGTCCAAACGATTAACCGACTTAGAACAGTTTCTAGAACCGACCTAGTAATAACCGTTCTTACTGGACGAACCTAGTTTGTACAGGATGATCATCTGTATGAAGACCTTTCGTACACATATTCAAATAGGGTCGTTTCAGATCGTTTAAGTAAAATCGTCCAGGATGATCCATAATCGTACAGGACGATCCACTGCGTACAGAATTGAACACTTGCAGTTTTTGGACGGTTTTTCTTGTCTTTTATATAAATAGTCCAAATTAGACTGTCACCCAATCTTTTTTATCATTTGATCTTCGTGCCTCTTGAAAGAATAGCCAAGGAGAGAGTGGAAGAGAGCATTCAAGGGAGGATTCCTACCACTGGAGCGAGAAGGCTTCACTTGGATTTCAAAGGTAAGAGTCTCTACTTGTGAATTTGGATTACTTCACTCTTTTCCTTCTTCCTTCTAGATTCTTGTGAGAAGATCAGTCAAGGAGATCCGGTTCTCTGCCGACACTTGGAGAGTGTGAACAGCCGAAAGGTTCTCTGCCTACACTTGGAGAGTGTGAACAGCCGTAGGGTTCTCTGCCCACACTAGGAGAGTGTAAAAGGATGACGGTTCTCTGCCAACACTGGAGATTGTGTAAAAGGATGACGGTTCTCTGCCAGCACTGGGGATTGTGTAAAAGGATGACGGTTCTCTGCCGCACCGGGTAGTGGTGAAAAGAGTGTGTTGTAAAGGCTTCTCCGCCTTACTGTGGGTGCTAAAGGAGAGTCACTATTGGTTTTAGTGTAATACTCAGAGGGTGCCTCTGAGGAGTGGATGTAGGTCTGGTTATAGACCGAACCACTATAAATCTGGTGTCATTTACTTTATTGTTTTTATGTTTCCGCACTTTAAATTTCAGTCTTAACAACTCTGTGGTTGAAAAATATTTTTCTACAAACTTTAAAAAAAAATTTTATTTCGGTTCAACTTAATCTTCAAAGAGGGTTTAAAATTTTTAAACTACCAATTCACCCCCTTCTTGGTAGCCTTGGGACATTCACTTAGGCTTAACAACCTAATTACTGGACTAAACACATACAACCTCGGATAGGTCTCACCTTCTTGGTGGATTCTCTCGACGTCTTCCATTCAGGTTAACATCGTCGAGAAACATCTCCGATATACAACCTCGGATAGGTCTCACATCTTTGGTGGATTCTCTCGACCTCTTCCACACAGGTTAACGTCGTCTAACAAAGGCTCCGACATACAACCTCGGATAGGCCTTAAATCCTTAGTGAATTCTCGCAACCTCTTTTGTAAAGGTCAGCATCATCGAGCAATACTCCGAGCTAACAAAATTCTTTCTATAAAAATTCCATGAAATATCATTGGAGTTATATTGCAAAAATTGTACAGCAAGTTCATTTTTGTAAGAATCTGAAAGTAAAAAGTACATCGCCATCATTTATACAAGCTACTATCATATCCTTAGTGGATTCGAAAGACTTCTTCTCTATTGCACACAAGCATCTCCTACAACTTCTTCAAAGAAATATTACAATTTGGTCTTCATCAGGCCTCAACTCAGTTAACACTATACATCTGTCGCCAAAATGTTGGCATAACACACTTTTCTGGCCCCTTGAATCAGGGATATCTGATGTCGACAAACTTTCATATAGATGTTTATTATATTTGCAAAATGCAACTAGACCATTGTCATCATCGGCTCTTTGCCTGATGTTCGTCGTCGGTCCTTTACTTCGTATAAGCCATCATCGGCTTCTCGCTTGACTGCTACTTGCAATGCATGCTCGAACTCTCTCCTTTGGCTCTATACTCGGTCGTTGACTGCTAATGAGCTTCAACTCGATCGTTCATCGCCGAAATCCCCTAACTTCTGCACAAGAGGAGGGGCGCTAGGTCGAGCAGGGAAAATTTCCCACTCAAAAATAGCAAAAAGTCTCCACTGTCAGAAAGCCAGAGGGGGGGAAGAAATCCCCTAACTTCTGCACAAGAGGAAGGGCGCTAGGTCGAGTAGGGAAAATTTCTCACTCAAAAATAGCGGAAAGCCTCCATTGTTAGAAAGCCAGAGGGGAGGGGAGAAATCCCCTAACTTCTGCACAAGAAGAGGGGCGCTAGGTCAAGCAAGAAAAATTTTTCACTCAAAAATAGTGGAAAGCCTCCACTATCAAAAAGCCAGAGGAGGGGGGGGGAGAAATCCCCTAACTTCTGCACAAGAGGGGCACTAAGTCGAGCAGGAAAAATTTTCCACTCAAAAATAGTGGAAAGCCTCCACTATCAAAAAGCCAGAGGGGGGGGGGGGGGGGGAAGAAATCCCCTAACTTCTGCACAAGAGAAGGGGCGCTCAGTCGAGCAGGGAAAATTTTCCACTCAAAAATAGCAAAAATCCTCAACTGTCAGAGAGCCATAGGGAGAAGAAGAGAAGGGGAAATTTTTCTAAAGGCCCTCGGGTCTATTTATACTTTTTTGGAGAGGGGGGGAGGGTGGAGTTTCTAGAGTTCTCTAGAAATTTCAAATTTTTTTGAAATTTTCCAATTTTTTGGATTTTTTTGGGCCCCATTCAATTAAAAAAAAATTTCATAAACACAAACCGCTGGCCAAACCGTGTGCCCAAGAGGGGCGCGCCTGTTCAAGCTGGCCGGTTCGGCCGTCAAACGTTCCTGAGCTCTGATTTTCGGCCCAGACGGACCAAATTTAACTTTTTTGGGGTCCCCGGACACATTTTTTGGCGTTCCGGACTCATTTTCGACACTTTCGGAGCTCAACGGGGTCTCTACAATCAAGTTTGTGCAAATGTTCAACTTTTGGAACACACTTTTTTGCGATAAGGAAAATATAAAATTTTGGAACAAATATTTTTGGACTTCTGGAGCTTCGACGTTTGAAAATAGGGGGGCAAGTGATACGTCACCATGAAATTATCTTGATCGGGCATGAATCTCGAGGTAAAACCCAACCCGAAAACTTCAAAAATTAAATTCGGGAGCACCCAAACTCCAATTTCAGCAAGCTTATAGTCAAACTGAGCGTCTCAGAAATACAAACTTAACGACACCAAATTCAACTCAATCCGAGTCCAAGTGAGCCCAAATCAAGCGCCCGAAGTGCTATTGGAAAGCTCGTACCACAATTTGAGTTAACAAACGCTCTCCAATTTTAACGAGCTTATACTCGAATCGAGTGGCTCGACGAGATGAATCCAACGAGTCCAAGATCGCCAAATTCCGACATCACTAAGGCCTTTAAATGTCCAACAAATGGTGCATGATCAAAGGATTCAACATCAACCGTCCATTCGACCACTCCCTATTTGCCCGTGATCTCTCGCCTATTTACAAGCTATGCCACCCAGAAAAACTATAAATTGAGCCCTCATTCTTCATAAGGGGGACGGAAGCAAGAAGAAGAATAGAAGAAGAAGAGAAGGGGAAGGAGAATCAGCTCCTCCTCGACCTTCGCCGGAGTTTTTCCCACTGCCCGAACACGCCGGGATTCTGCGGGATATTCGAGAGAATGTCAGAATTCTGCCCAATTTCCACGTGATGCTGAAATTCTTCCCAATTAACGAAAGAGTTCCCTCCTGACGCCGAAACTATTCCAAAATGATGTCGGAGTTCTCCTTGTCCACCAACAGACGTCGGACTTCTACCCGATGCCGGACCTTCACTCTTCGCCAAGTTTCTACCCGACACCGGACTTCTACCAGTTATCAGACTTTCGCTGGACGTTTATTCGAAGATGGATTTCTTCCCATTATTAGACTTCTCCCTGACGCTGTCCTTCTAACCTCCGTCGCAAAACAACGGTCCTTCTGACATCCGTTGCCAGCCGACTACAATCCTCCAGACTTATGTCGCCAGCCGACTACTGTCCTCCTGACTTACGTCGCCTACAGACTACGGTCCTTTCGACCTACATCGTAAGACAACGTTCGTCCAGACCCCAGGTCTCCTGCATATTACGGTCCTTCCGATCTCCATCACCTACAATGGCTCTTCCAACCAATCAAACGTGTCTATGTGATTATTGTAACTCCCACCATGTAATACGCTATACATGATGTACATTTGTAACATCAAGCTAAGGCCTTCTCTTCAAGAAGGGCCTCATTTGTAATCGACTACAATACTAGTGGATTCATTTAAACTGGGCTAGGCCCCATGGTTTTTCCCCCTTTTCAGGGATTTTCCACGTAAAAATCTTGGTGTCTCATAAATGCTAGACCCTCTCTCCTTATCTGACTGCGTGTCGGATTTTCGTACAATGCTAAGACGATAAACTTTATATTTCTCCATCGTCGCGAATACTCCTGGACGCAACAAAGTTATTGATGAAGTAGAAGTTCCTAATGATGATACTGAAGTTTATGTTCCTGCTGATAGCAACAATAATAATGTTTCAGTAACTCCAGTTCAAACTAATACTCCAATTGTTGGTTATGTGAGCTCTTCTAAGAATGGTATTATGTTTGATCCACAAGAAATTTAAGGTATTAAAGTCTTACCCTTCTAAGAAGTTCAATAATTTTTTTCAGAAAATGTTGACGGTAGCAGGGATTGTAAAATAACTGTTGGATCTAGAGTGGTGAAAAAACATTCGATTACATCTTCTCAGCATTAGTTCAAACTTAGTAAAGAATTAAGAATGTTAGGTCCTATTAAGGAGAGCCTAAGAAGCAGAAGTAGAGAAGTAGATAAGTCAGGAGAGGGCTGGGGCCTTATACCCATTTGTTTCTTAATGTCTTGTTATTTTGGAATTGTTGGGGAGCTAAGAAGAAGGGAAAGTTTTCCAATATCTGAGAATTTTGGTGTTTGAAAATAGTATATTTTTTTATTGGTTTATTGGAAACTAAATTAGTTTCCATTGATAATAAAGAAGTTAGAAGAAATATTGGTGAAGATTGGAATTTCTTTCATTTTCTGCTAAAGGAACTTCTGGTGGCATTTTAACTTTATAGAAATATAGCATCTCATCTTTTACTGTTTTAAATTCATCTAATTAATGCATCATTGCTATTCTTAAATCTCCTCATGGTATTTGTTGGACCATTTCTATTGTCTATGCTAATAAGGATCTTCATGAAAGAAGGCATTTATGGAAGCTATTAGACGAATATACTTTAATGATAATCCTTGTATTATTGGGGGAGATTTAAAGTGTATTTTTTCTAAAAAAGAAAAATAAAGGTGGAAAGAGATTTTTATTTGCTCAAGGTTCTCAAGAGATGGAGTTCATTACTAAAAATGACTATCATGATATTGGTTCTATTGATCCTAAATATACATCGTGTAACAATAAAAATGGTCATGCTCATATTTGGGAAAGATTGGATAGAATTTGTTTAAATTCTAATGCTTTATTAAAAATTCCTTTTGCGGTGATTAGACATTTACCTAGAGTTGCTTCTAATTATTGTCCATTATGTCTTAACTTAGACAACACTATTTGTCATAATAAAAAATCAATCTCATTTGAGAATGTTTGGTGTTCTTAGGAAGCTTCAAGGGGTATTATTAATAAAGCTTGGAATAAGCAAGATATTGGAACAACGACTAAAATTCTTCAAAATAAAACCAAGAGATCCCTTAGATGCTTATTTTTTTGGAGTAAAAGCAAGCTGAAGGATCTGCATAAATTGAAGGCTGTTTTACAAAATGATATATTGTCATTACACGAAGAGTAAAGTAGAATGGGCGGTTTGGATTCAATCAAGTTACTTGAACTCAAGAAAAAAATGCATTAATTGAACGTTACACTTGCAAGACTTGTTACTTGGTTGAAGCAATGTTCTAAAGCATAATGGGGGGAAGGCGGTGATCAAAATTCCCATTTTTTTCACGCTTATGCTACTGCAAGAAGAAATGATAATATGATTCATCAAATTATTGATTCTAATCAAAATTTTGGTTTCCCACAAGGAGTTTCTTATTCAAATTGAAGAACTGCAATTGAAGGAAGCTAATGATGGTTTTCTCTCGGATGAGGAATGCTGGAGTCTAAAATCAAAAGTGGAGGAGCTTAACTCTACCCTTGCTCGATTAGATACGTGGTGGAGACAAAGGGCCAAAGTCAAATGGATGACGGAGGGAGATCGGAATTTAAACTTCTTTCAGGCTTATGCTTCAGCTAGAAGACATTCCAATTTTATTGCAAAAATTAAAGATGGTACGGGAGAAGTGCTAGAGGATCAGACTCTCATTCATCAGGTCTTGCTAGACCATTTCAAAGAAAAATGGAGGTACCAGAGCTGCAGCCTAGAAAATTGGCCTTATTGCTGGAGTTGCCTTGAAGATGAAGACAGAAACAATTTGAGCAAGGATTTTTCGGTTGAAGAAATGGTGGAAGCAGTAAAGAATACGAGCAACAACATCTCCCCATGAATGGACAATATCACCTTCTTTTTTTTTTTAAATCCTACTGCTTTATTATTAAAGATGATTATGGAATGCCATTAAATTGTTTTTTGATACTTCTATTATGGATCATTTATGGAAGGAGACTATTATTGTTTTGATTCCAAAAATCATCAATCCTCTAACTCCCTCAAATTATAGGCCGATTAGTTTATGTAATTCTGTCTATAAAGTGGTGGAAAAAATTCTTATGAATAGATTGTCCCCAATCAAGCATAAATTAATCTCTGAAGAGCAAGCGACATTCATCAAAGGTAGATCCTTGTCCGATCATGTCTTAATAGCCCAAGAGGTCATGCACAAATTAAGAATTTCAAATTCTCAAAAAGGATTTGTTTCTTTTAAAGTTGATATGGAACAAGCTTAAGACTCCATGGGTTGGCTTACCTTGGAAAAAGCTTTGAGCTATTTTGGTTTTCCTAGTTTCTTCTCTAAGCTGATTTTAGAATGTATTAAAAATTCTAAATTCACCATATCTATCAATGGTAGCTTCTCAAATTGGATTGAAGGTAATTATGGCTTTAGACAAGGTTGCCCCTTGTCTCCTTATCTCTTCATTCTTTGTGAACAACTATTATCTAATGCTTTTAAACAAAGAGGTGCTTTATTGGGAGTTCATATTTGTGCAAATGGACCTTCTATTTCTCACTTATTATATGCAGATGATGTGATTATCTTCTCTGAAGCCACTCTTAAAGCTACCAAACAAATTAAATCTGTTTTGGCCTATTTTTGTAATTGGACTGGCTTGTCCATCAATGTAAATAAATCTTCTATAATGTTCAGCAAAAATGTTAGAAGAAGGAGGAGGAAATCTATTGGCCGAATAATGGGGTTCAATCCAGCAAATCAGATTTCTTTTCTTGGAGTAAAGCTTGCAATGAGAAGGTTAGTCAAAGATGACTTCAATTTCATTATTGATAAAGCATTGAGAATGACAAACACTTGGGGTGGAAGACTTATTTCCCTGGCTGGGAGAATTTTATTAACAAAATTTGTCTTGCTTTCTTATACTACATTCCATTGTACTAATTCCCTTGTTCCCAAAAGTATTCTTGATGAAATAGATACAATTTGTAGAAGTTATTTGTGGAACAAATCAAATGGTAGAAAAGGCATTCATTATGTTAATTGGCAAACTATGTGCTTGCCTATCAAATGGGGAGGAAGATCACTTCACTCTTGTTCTACTAAAGTTGGTCCTTTAAGATCAAGAATTGCTTGGAAATACTTGAATGACAAAGAATCTTTTATCCATAAAGTATTTTTTCCTAAATACGGGAAGTTGTTGGAGAACCTGGACAGCAAAAAATATGGATCACCTGCATGGAAAATTATCAGATCAGGTGGCAAAGCTATTAGGCCTTTCATCAGATGGAAGCTGGGCAATGGAACAGACGTTGATGTGGTTAATGACGTATGGATTTTTGATAAGAGCATTGCTGAATGGCCAACCTTCATTGCTCCTATTGACTGCAGCAGTTTCACTGTTTCAAATTTTCTACTTAATGGAAGCTGGGATATAGAAAACATGAAAAGATTTTTGGGAAAAGACTTGATCAATCTTATACAACAGAACATTGTCCCAAACAGTTCAAGTAAAGATTGTATGGAATTGTTGTTTAATTACAATGGAAAATCTATATCTTCTATGGTCTTTGAATTATCGGTTAAACATGATGAACCGAATGAATTCTGAATATGGTTGAAGAAAGCTAGACTAAACCCAAGAGTGGAATCCCTTTGGTGGAGAATTTTCAACAATGCTATTCCCACTTGTGATTTTCTTGAACACAGGAGATTAATCAGGGACAACCAATGCCCAAGGAGCTACAATGCAAAAGAAGATATAGATCATATTGTAGCTAATTGTAATAAACTACAAGAAGTTCTGAAACATATTAAGGAATGGGGATTTGTTTTTTATGATTTCCATTCTTTACAAGGTTGCTGTAATCATTTGTCTTCTCAATCTCCTTTCATGATCAATCTTTATTGCTCGGTGGTATATTTCACATGGAAATCAAGGAATAGCTTCATTCATAATGGGAAGGAGGATAGCCCTCTTAGCATTGCTTCCAAAGCAATTGGTTTTGTTTCATTCGTAAATCTTGGGAATCATAGTATCTCGGGTATATGGGATGTTAACCAACCTTATAGGTTGTGTAATCCTCATTGGCATCCCCCTCCACCCGATTGGCTCAAAGTCAATGTTGATGCTTCATTACTTTCTTCATACAAAGCCAGAATTGGAGGAGTGTTTCGTGATCATAAAGGTAGATCTCTTCTAGCATTTGGAAAACCATACACTCATTGGGACATATCGGCTTTGAAATTTTTGGCCACTCAATCTATAAAGGAAATGCAAAGGATTGGATGTTTAAATACAAGGGAATCATCATAGAGGGTGATAATATCAACATCATAAAGCTCTTGAAGGAAGTCAAGAAGAATGGTGAAACAAGGTATGCAAACATTCATATTTTTGAGGAATTTAATAATGTTATATTCAATTGTGTTGATAGAAATTGTAATAAGTTAGCGGACTTATGTGCTAACTATGGTATATTTTCTCCTTTTATTTGGGATGATGTTAGTCTCAATAAGATTCCTCCTTTATTTATGTCTATATTAAAGGAGGAATCAATAGTTTGAGCTTTTTTTACTTTGTAATAGTTTCTTATTTTCTTCAATGCTATTTGAGGCATTTTTCTTCAAAAAAATAATGGGGTTTTACAATCAAATCCAGAATTTGTTCAATTAGCTTTTGAAGAATTCTTTCCAAACAAATGGAGGAAGAAACATTCAATTTTAAATAATTGGGCAACTTTTGAATCTGAAGATCAGTTGATCGAAAACATGAAACTTTCTTTTTTTTTTTTTTTGAAAAGAGCAATAAATGCATTAATAGCTAAGAAAGCAAACATAAAAGTAATTATAGGGCTGATTCCTCCTTCAAAATATCAACAAATGAAGGAGGAATCTTATTCAAGCAGAGTTCTTCCCAAATAAAATTGTTGGCTGAGGCATACTTAGCACACCAATCGGCCAACTTGTTTCTACTTCTCTCAACACAAGAAAAAAATAAGCAAATTAAATTCAGAAAGGAAACCATACTCTTCTTCTTCTTTAAAGCCATTAACTCTTGCCTTTTGAAGTCTTCTAATAACATTTGCATTATCCCCTTCAATGATAGCTCCTTTGTATTTGAACATCCAATCTTTGGTAATATCCTTCAAAGATTTGATAGCTTGAAGCTCCAAATGAAATACATCCCAATGAGTATATTTTATTCCAAAAGCCATCAAAAACCATCCCTTACTATCACGTATAGCACCTCCAATACCAACTTTATAAGATTCTTCTAGAGAAGCATCTACATTGATTTTCAACCAATCGGGTGGAGGGGGATGCCAAATTTTTGACAGCCTAGGAGGCTGGTTAACATCCCATGATTTCGAATTAGTTTTAATAATCAATTTAGAAATAGAAGAATAACTAACAGCATTGACAGCCACCGAAATTGATCCTTCTACCACTTTATCATGAATCCATTTGTTTCTAGCCTTCCAAGAAAAAAACAAGACATTAAGGAATAAATTGAGAATCATACCATTATGATTTGCTAAAATTTCCATCCAATTCCAGCATTCCTGAATGTTTTCAAAGAAAGGAATCTGAAATCCCCATTTGCTTAATTGAGATAACGCCTCCTTGATTTTTGAACATTTGTATATAATTTGCTCCGTATCTTCAATTCCATCCAAGCACCTAGGACATATCTCATTCTCTTGAATTCTTAGCTGAGCCAGATAATGAAATGTTGGTATAGCTTCCTTGAATAATCTCCAACAAAAAATTTCAACTCTTGGGCTGATTTTGGCTTTCTTCATCCAAATAGAGTACTTAAACTCTGTTAGATTTAGAGATTTGGCTTCAGCTATCATTCTAGGAATTGTTCTCCCTGATTCCTTGAGGATCAGCTCCTGCTTGTCTTCCCTTTGATCACTGCTTATACTTATTTGTAGAATGAGTTCCACCATTATATTTCCAAATACTTTTCTTAATTCAAGCACATTCCATTCATCACCTTCTATGATTATCCAGAAAAATAGTTTCTTCATCCTGAAGGACAACAAAGGAAGGCCATTCATTTATTTTTCTATCAAGCAACCACTTGTCTTCAAAAACTTTGATCTTGGATCCATTCCCCACACTCCATTTCAGAAAAGGTTGCAGAACGTTTCCTCCATTAGTCAAGATTTTCCAAGAGAAAGAAACATTCCTCTTATAATTGCATTCATCAACTCTGGATCCGTATTTAGGAGCTAACAAATTGAACAAAAAGGAATTTTTATTCAAAAATCTCCAAGACAGTCTTGCTCTCAGATCAGCAACTTTAGAAGTAGGAGAGCACAATCCCCTTCCACCTTTGTCCACCGGTTTGCATAGATCCTCCCACTTTACATAATGAATGCCAAATTCACCATTGGGCTTATTCCAAATAAAATTTCTACAAAGCTTGTTGATTTCTTCAAGAATTCTCATGGGGACCAACGAATGAGTACCATAGAATACAGGAATTGCCAAAGTAACCGTCTTCACAAGTGTTATCTTCCAAGCCAAGGAGAGCAACTTACTTCCCCAAGTATTAATCTTCTTTAAGGATTTTTCAATGATGAATTGAAAATCATTAGCCTTTAGTCTCCTCAATGCCATTTTAATCCCAAGTTAAGTAATTTCTTTTACTTCCTTGATTCCCAAAGCTTTTGTTATATCCTTCCTCCTCCTTCTATCAACCATTTTACCAAATAAGATACCAGATTTCCCCATGTTAATGTTTTGTCCTGTCCAATTACTGAAATTGGATAGAATTCCTTTCACCTTCAAAACAATCTTTTTACTTGCTTCCGAATATATCATTACATCATCAGCATAAAGCAAGTGTGAAATTCGAGGACCATTAGTAGATATGTTCATCCCAATGGTAGTCAAAGCTAGTGCATTTGAAAGGAGTTGTGAGCACAATATAAAAAGAAATGGGGACAAAGGGCAGCCTTGTCGGAAGCCGCTCTTTGCAAAAATCTAGTCTGAATTGCTCCCATTGATTATAATAGAGAACCTTGGCTTTAACACACATTCCAAAATAACTTTGGAAAATAAAGGAGGGAATTTATAGTATTTCAAGACTCCTTCAAGAGTATCCCAACTCATTGAGTCATATGCTTGTTCCATGTCAATCTTGTAAGCTACAAGCCCTTTGGAAGATTTTGAAAACCTGAGTTTGTGAAAAACCTCTTGAGCAATTAAGATATGATCTGAAATAGATCTCCCTTGAATGAAAGCTACTTTCTCTTTTGAAATGACTTTGGGAATAATGAAAGATAGCCTATTAAGAATGACTTTAGCTGCCACTTTCTAGACTGAATTGCAAAGACTAATAGGCCTATAGTTTGAGGGGCTCATAGGATTAGAAACCTTTGGTATTAACAAAATCAAAGTATCTTTCCAAGACTTCTCCATAACTCCATGATGAAGAAAATATAAGATAACATTCAAGAAATCCTTTTTTATGATTTCCCAATAAGTTCTCAAAAAGGAATAAGTGATCCCATCACAACTTGGTGCAATATTGCTGCCTAAATCTTTCACAATAGCCTCTACTTCCTCCTCCATGAAGCCTCTGGACAACCAAGTTCTATCATCACCAATCACTGTAGAATTCGGAACTGGCCATCCCTCTAAAGAGCTCTCCCTTTGCCTCCATTTTTTGTTCAAAAAATCTGAGCAATACACCTTCAATTTGATTTTGTCTCTCCACTACATTACCATCCTCATCTTTGATCTTCACAATGTTATTCAACCTCCTTTTTGCACTAGCATAAGTTTGAAAAAATGTGGAATTGCTGTCTCCTTCATTCATCCATTTGGTTTTGGCTCTTTGCTTCCACCAAGTGTTTAATCTAGCCATAATAGAATTCAGCCCCAATACTTTAGCTTTTAATCTCCAGCATTCTTCATCAGACAAATGACCCATTTCAGCTTCTAAATTTTAAATTTCTAGAATTTCCTTCATCAACTTATCCTTAGATAAGTTCAAGTTCACCTTCTTTGCCTTGCTCTAGAAAAACAAAGATCTGAGAGTTCTTTTAAAATTTGAATTCAAAATATGAGCATGACTCCCTTGATAATTAATGGACCAAGCTTTCTTGACCACCTTTAGAGCAGCCAGGTATGAAATCCATACATCCTCAAACTTAATGGATTTAACATATTGGAATTTTGAATTGATAATGTTGAGGACTAAAGGGCAGTGATCGGAAGCTATTCTAGCTAAGTGATTAACAATTAAAGGAGAACATAAATTTAAAGCATAAGTGTTAAAGAAACACCTGTCAAGCCTTTCCAGAATCCGAGCTCCTCCAATTTTGTTGTTGCACCAAGTGAACCGGGGTCCAATGAAGTTAACCTCATGATAGTCATTGTTAGCAAAGAAAGATTCCATTTCTTTAGAGCCTTGAGAATAAGAAAACCTTTTACCACCTTTTTTATATTCTCTTGAGGTGAGGCAATTGAAGTCTCCAGCTATCACCATTGGATACTCCACGGATGAATTTAAACCAAGCTTCTCCCAAAGTTCTCTTCTTATACAGCAATCTTTATTTGCATAGACTGCTGCCACCCTCCACTTGCTGTCATTCTTCATCACAAGGTCTCTAATGATGCATTGATTAGACGAGTCTACCATAGTAAAGTCAGCTATATTTGCATTCCATAAAACAATCATGCCACCAGATAATCCATTAGAGGATACCATATCATAGCTCGAACCATCTCCAATAAGATTGTAAACTTCTTTCCTTTCTATAGAAGTCAATTTAGTTTCAAACAATCCCACAAAAATTACATTATGCAATCTCACAAACTCTTTTAGGAATAGAGAAGCACTCTTCTTTTTTGCTCCTCTACAATTACAAAAAGCAAACGAATACATTTAATTAGTGGTGGGGGATAGGCTCCCCACGTTGCCTTTAGTTTCCATTCCAACCTCATGCTCCTTAAATTCGAACTGATTGGACCCAAGTCCTTCAATTGTTTGGATTTCTTATTCTTTACAATAATACATACATCTTCATTAGAATGAACTAAAGGATTTGAAATGCAACTGGGATTAGAAATAATCTTATCTGGAGGTTCTCCCTGTACTTGCTTGATCTTCAACCATGACTTCTAGAATAATCCCTCCCTCTTCTGTTTGATTACTCAATAAGATGAATCTGTTATTACAAGATTGATCCAACAAGATTAAATTACCTGGACTCAGGTTTTTAGAAGCAGATTCTTTCTTAGTTTGTTCTTCAACTATTTCTTCTAGCTCATTGTTATTAGCATTAGGATCTTCAACAGCATCTGGAATAACTTCCAAATTCTCCTAATCTGTTTTATTATCAACATTTTCAGAAACATTATTGAACACCTTTTTCTTCCACAAGCTTTTATTAACTATTTGTTGAGGGCGGTTGATAAGTTGATTCTGACTTTAATAGTTGGATTTTTTCCTTCCTCTATTAACAATAAGCCAAGGACCATAACATATATCTTCTCTAGGTTTTACTGCTGCACTAATTTCAGAAACAGAATCTTTCCCTGCTATGAATTTCTCTCCCAAGACTTCCTTACAGACTTGAATATTGTGTCCAATTAGACCACATTTGGAGCAGAAATTAGGCACTCATTCATATTCAATCCTTTGATAGAACCTTCCAGCTTTTCCTTCAACCCAAACACCAAGAGGAAGCTTGTTGTCCAGTTGAATCCGGACACATACTCTTCCGAATTCTCTCCTTCCCCATTGGAACATATTTCCGTCAATCAAATATGGCTTTCCAACCATTGAAGCGATTCTACACAGATTGATGTTATCCCAACAATGAAGAGGGAGATTTGGTAATCTTATCCAGATTGGAGCCGTCAATCCTTTCAAAGAATTTGTAGAAAAATTCCGGGACCATTTGTCCATTCCAATGATTTTGCCATTGACAAACCATGGACCATTTGTCATCACTGCCTCCATGTGTTCTAGTTCATAAAATGAACATAACACCCATCCCATGCCTAGCATTGTCAAGTGGAATTTTCCAAATTGCATCCATTGCTTTCTCAGCTTATAGCTAATAGTTCTCAATGGAGGGTCGCCTCCAAACACTTTTATAACAATTGAGTTGTAGAGTCTATCTGCATTTTCCTTTTCATTATCCTCATGTACTTTTACTGTCAATCCATCTTCAGCAAGAAAGTCACCCAGTTGAAGATCCGAAACTTTAATATTCTCCTTTTTACTCCAAGCAATTTTTTTCTCACCTTCAAGTTCACCAATTAAACTTGGAACAGCAACTCCACCAATTCCTTGATCAGCTGATTCTACTTCTCTAACATTGAATAAATCAAAAAATAACATTTTCTCTGTTACACCATTCACGTGTGGAGAATCGGATTCCTTTTTTCCTTTTGCTTGCTTCAGAATTAGCCATATTAGGAGTTAAAGACCAATAACGATCTAGCTTTTCCACTTCTTTGTTGTTTATAATTCCACTAGAAGAGGGGCTATTCCTCTTCAAAGCTAGAGAGGACGGCGACGCATCTGAACCATCAGAAGGTTTCAAAGCAACCCTTCTTTTAAGAAATCTTCCCACATCTTCTTCAATCAATTTTCCTTTACCTTTACCAATGACCTCCGGTTCAATCCTGGCTGCTACTCCACCTTCTTTGATAACAATTTATTTGTTATTCATGGTTTTATTAATCAGACCAAAATCATTTTTTCCATCACCGAATGCCGTAGGGGATAGCAATTGACGTGATGAGCCATTCAATACCTTCGTCACTGAACGACGATCTTCCAAAGTTTCGCCGGCCAGAAGACGACGACGAATGTCCGCCGCCATCGCACGCCGAAAATCTCGTGAAAAGAAATTTTTGAATTCCCGTGAAAAGACCAAGCCGTTTTCTCAGAGTTTCTCTCACTAGTTTCCACCTCTAGGGATGGTTAGTTACATGAAACTTTCTTTGAATGTTGAATTTTCCAAAGAAGAGAGATCTTTCTACTCTTATGAAGATGGATAATAATAAATCACTTCGATCAGATGGAGTCAATGCTTGTTTTTTTAGATCCTTTTGGAGCATTGTAAATAAAGAAATCTAGAATGCTATTGCTAATTTTTTTGAGCTAGGTGTAATGCCTTATTTTTAGAAAGAAATTTTGGTAGTTCTTATTCCTAAAGTTTCTAATGCCTTAGAAATATCAAAATTTCGTCCAATCAGTATATCAAACTATTTATAAAATAGCTGCCAGTATGATCTTGAATAGAGTGAATATTTGTCTATTTGTTGTTATTTTTGAAGTTTAAGATGCTTTTATTCCTGGAAGAACAATTTTTTATAATTATCTATTAGCTCAAGTGATTGTAAATAAATTCAGATTTTTCAATTGCTAAACCTCGTTTTATGTTGATTAAATTAGACATGGAACAAAAATATGACAGTATGTGTTATATATTATGGGCTTTCAAAAAAAAAAAAAAAATTCCAACTTAATCATGCAGTGTATCAAGCATCCAAAATTTTCTATTATCATTAATGGTAAAAATAGTGATTGTATTAATGTTGAATTTGGTTTTAGACAAAGTTGTCCATTATCTCCTTGTTTATTTATATTGTGTTGAATTATTATCAAAAGCTTTTCATGAAAGATGAAATCAACTTGAAATCAGAATTGCATCCAATTCAAATAAATTCTCACTCCTGATGTGTGCTGATGACGTTTTGATTGTTTCCGAGGCATCAAAACTTAATAATAAATTAATTTTGGGAATTTTATATGATTATTGTTGCTGGACTGGACGACATATAAATAGAAACAAATCAATGATTCTTTTTGGAAAATCTGTTTCAAACAAAAGGAAAAAGAAGATTAAGTAAAGTTCTTGGTTTTCAAACTGTTAATGAAATTACTTATTTGGGAGTGAAAATGGCTCTAAAAAGACTAAAGGCACTTGATTTTCAATTTGTTATGGATAAAGCAATGGAAAGGCTTAACAAATGGGGTTCTCATTCTCTTTCATTAGCTGGAAGGATTTTATTTATCAAATCTGCTTTTTCTTCTATTCCATCATATATTATGGCACATTCACTAATTCTTAAAGGTGTTATAGTTGATATTGACAGATTTTGTTGGAATGTTTTATGGCTCAAGGAGTGAGGAAGACATGGTATGCATTATATTTCATGGAATTTGTTTTGTACTCCATCTAATAAGGGTGGTTTAAGAATTCAAAGTTCATCTTCAAGATTGGGTCCACTTAGAGCTCGCATTGCTTGGAAATTCATTCATAATCAAGAATTTCTATCAAATAGAGCTATGGCATCTAAATATGGATATGATATATAGAATGGTGATGTAAAAAGAAATTCATCCCCATCGTGGCTTATTATCAAAGACGGAGCTCGTTTTTTGAAGCCTAGTTAGATGATAAATTTGTAATGGTTTGAAAGTTAGCATTATAAATGATACATGAATTTTAGACAGAAGTCTTAATAAATGGACTTCAACGTGCAACATATCAAAGCTTCATGATAAATTTGTATCAATACTAATAGATTGAAAAAAGAAGATGGAATCATTTGACTATAATCAAGTATTTGTCTGAAGATATGATAAATATTATTATGAAAATTTCTATTATTTCCTATTCAAATGAAGATATACCTGAATTAATTACATCAATGCCTAGAAAATCCATGACTTCTTTGGCTTGTGAAGTATCATTACAAACCAATCTAGAAATTGTTATAATTCAAAATGGTTGAGAAGATATGTTTTATCATAAATGGAAAGATAGGAATTTCTTTATTCATGGAAAATATGTTCTTTCTTCTTCTTTGGTTGCAGCTCATATCCTGTCACAATTTACTTAATCACATTTATTTCTAATTAGTTAGAACTAGGATATTAATCAGCAAGACATGTTTTTAAAAGCTTGGTATCCCCTCCTACAAATTGGATTAAACTTAATGTTGATGCTTTGCTTATGCATTCCAACATGGCATCTATGGTAGGAGTTTTGCGAGATCATAAAGGTAGATTCTTACTTGCATATGGAAAGAAGCTTATGCATTAGGATATGTCATTGCTGAAATTACTAGTTGTTTTTTATTTCAATAATGTAATTCAAGAATGGATGAATGAAAAATAAGATATCATTATTGAATCTAATAATATTAATGTTATCAAAATTTTGCCAAATTCAATGCTAAAGACTAAGGGTCAGAATAATAGTATTCAAAAAGTGGATTTTTCTTTTCTTGAAGTATTTCATATTGTAATTTTTCATTTTGTCCATAGAGAATGTATTAGATTGGCGGATTTTTGTTCTCATTATGCCCTTTTAGGCAATTTTTTTTATGCTTTTGTTTCTAGTCAACTTCCTTCAAGTTTTGTTGACTTGATTAGGAAGGATTGTGATAGGATTTCTATCACATATATTTCTTTGTATCATTCCTTTTATATTTAATGCTATATGCATATCTTCAATATATGAGTTTTTTTACTTTGGTTAATAATTTAATGAGAATTAAAAATTTATTATTTACTTGAGGATAAGCAAGAGTTTAAACTAGAAGGAATTTGATCAGTGTAGATAATATATTATTTTGTGTTATATTTTTAATGAAAATATGTTTTATTTGTGTTGTGCAGAAAAAATATAAAAAGACATAAATTCTAAGTATCATCCAGCGCTACGATGTCAGACAAAGAAATACCGCAACACCATCAAGTACACCATCAGACCACTACATATGGACATGACAGTGCCCAGTCTCTGTTTGTATAGTACCATGACACCAAAATTTCAACTTGGCAGCACTTAGCCTCTGTTTAAACAATACCGTGGTGCCAAATTAAATTTTAGTGCCGCCAAGCCTATAATTACCAAAATATCCATTTTTATTTTTGTAGAATAATTATTGTAATTAGAGTAAATAGTACTAGTTAATTGCAAGTAAGCATTGCTTCCTCGTGGGTTCGATACTCGATACTATCACCACCTTACATGATTTGACATGTATACTTGTATATATTAAGTGAGATTTTTATAATTTTTATATAAAAAAATTTAAGCATTGTTAGAAATTAATAGAGCCCTAAATTATTTCATAATTCAAAAGGTTACTTAACAGCCTCCATCAAATTTTTTGTCATGTTGTATTTTATTAACCAATAGGATATTCCAATTAGAAAAGAAGAAGATAATGAAGAAAAAGAAGAAGAAGAAGAATAAAAGGAGGAGGAAGAAGAAGAAGAGTGGTAGGATATCACTGGGTAGAATTGAGAACATAAGGATAGAGGATATAGGAGAGAATTAGGATTCATTACTGTGGACAAATTTTACGTTCAATTCTAAATGATTTGCTTTAAATATGTTTCTTTGATCAAATCTATATAGATCAATATTATATTGTCCAAATGTACAGACTAATGTTTCACTATCGATTTGAAAAGAAAAATAATCAATTTATTTTCATAATCAAACATGGCATAAGGAATAGTCAATTCATCCTAAATGATAAAGGAATATACACTTATCATTTTGATTATGAAACTAAATTAATGTATTTATTTTCATAATCAAATAGAATAAAGAATATTCAATTTGTCCCTAAGGACAAAAGAAATATTTACTTATCTTTTTTATCATAAAAATAAACCATTGTTTAAAGCTAAGTCCACATCAATAAAATTTCCCCCTATCTTAACAAGAAATTAAGGTAGGATTATTTTAATTCTAGGTTTTATACTTCTTATAAGAGCAAGACCCTATAGTTGATTACATCTCAAAAGAGAATACTCTCAATTAAAGTGAATACTAAAATTTTTAAATTCAAATAGATTTAAATAAAGGCTTGGGCTATCAATATTTTTGGATACAAGCTTAAGATTATAAACCTTAATTGAAATTCGAAGTTTAGATTTAGACTTCATATTTTAGATTTTTGAAAGGATAGAATAGAAGGGAATGTGCAGAGATTTAAGGGTACACAATCTAAACTTACAGTTACCTAGAGTGAGCTGTCAGCTAAAAATCCTAATCAAAATTAATTGCCTCATGAATATATGATTTGATGGCTTTATCTAAGGAATCTATAAATTATAATTTAGAAAAATTTAGTTAAGCTTTTATAGTATATAAATGATCATGCGATGAAATGATGCATAAATAATAATGTATAAAAAAGCATTTATTTGTTGAGAATTTCTCAGAGTACAATTGAGGGTATGTTGTAAAGTAAAGGTCGTCATGCTTCTAAATAAGCATGTATTTCTATTCTTATTCAAATATAGATTTGAATATAATTATTTATTATAGTCTTGGAATTTTTTAGTTATGGATTTATAATAGAATTTTAAAAGACAATGATCTTCAAAGGAAGATAAATCATTTTCTTTTAGAACATATAAATGAATACATGTTGACCTCATTTTTGTATGAGGTCACTAAGACCCTTCCAGATTCTAAATTTAATCCTAGACCCTAGGATCCACTCTAGACCTTAGGATCTTTCCTAGAACTAGACCTTAGAGCCTATTCTAGAGCCTAGGATTCCTTTAAATCCTAGATCTTAGAACTCTCCTAGATCTTAGGATCACTCCAACTTCAAATCAAACTCAACCTTTGATCAATCTCAATTTTAAATCAATTCCTATATTTAATCCACTCCAATTTCAATTTGATTCCTACCTGTGACCAATTTGAATCTCAAACTCCACCCAATTCAAGTCCAAATTAATTCAAACTTCAAATCAAATTCAAACCCAGAGTCTAAACTCAAATTCAAACCTTTAGGGCCCTGTCCTAAACACCCTTTTCAGAGATTTTTCAAACATCTCAAAACCCAGTCAAATGGCCTCTGATTCAGTGTCTATCACTTGCAAAGTGATAAGACATGTCTCTAAAGGCTACCCTCCAATTTTGAGCTCATTCTGAGGTCTCTAACCCCAGAATCTGAATTAAAATTCAAAGGCTGTAAAACCTTCAAATATTTACAGCCTATGCCACTGAGCCTAACCCCTTTGAGATCCTGACCTTGGAACCCTTATCCAAGCCTCCAATCACTTCCAGACCTTTGAACTTAACCCATTGAGCAGTAAACTGCATTTTTTTTTAGACCCATTTTTGACCATAGTTGACCAATAGGTCAAAATTGACCAAAATATCCCTATGGGGCTCAAATGGGGATTTCAAACCAAATGAGCTCCAAATGGGATGCAACCACCTTTGACAAATTTCAAATGCCATTTCAAATCTTTTGAACCCATTTCCAACCCTTGAGTCAACCTGGTTGACCAAGTCAACTGGTTTGACCCAAGGGGCCCTTTAAGGGTCCAAACATGTGTTTTGACCCAAATGACCTCTTTAGGCCATCCAACCACTTCCATTGACCTCAAAACATCATTTCAAACCTGTTGAGCCCAAACCCAGACCCTGGGTCAACCTGGTTGACCAAGTCAACCCAGGTTGACCAAACAGGCCCTTAGGGACTCAAATAGGGATTTTGATCAATTTGACCTCCCCAGACCCAGGAACTACCCTCAATGGTCTCCAAATGTCATTTCAAACCTGTTGAGCCCAAACCCAGACCCTGGGTCAACCTGGTTGACCAAGTCAACCTAGGTTGACCAAACAAGCCCTTAAGGGCTCAAATGGTGATTTTGACCAAATTGACCCCTCCAAACCCTGGGACCACATCCAATAGACTCAGGACGACATTCTGAATTTGTTGAACCCATTTCTAGCCCTTGAACCCAACTGGTTGACCAAGTCAACCAGTTTTGGCCTAGAAGCCCATTAAAGGCCCATTAAGCCTTCTTAATCTATTTGACATACATGGCTCTTGGAACCACCCTCCAATCCACCTAATCAACTCATTTGAATAATCTAATTGAAAATTTCATAATCCTTGATGGAGTTGACTGGTCAACCAGTCAACCCAAGGCTTAAGGGACCATTTGTGTGGTCAAACCCTTTAACCCATTGAACCTAGCTCAAGCCACACCCATCCAGCCACTTGGAGAGACTCCATGACCTACTTGGGTGCCACATCAGCTCCATTGACCAGTTGACTGGTCAATTTGGTCAAACCCAAGCTTAAACCCTTCTAAAAGGTCTTAATCAACCTTTTAGACCTTTTTCCCTGATTTAACTCCCCAAGGCCGACCCCTTAATGTCCTAAAGCTCACATGGAGCTCTCCTAACCAAGCTCAGGGCCTGGTTTAGCCTAAAATGGCAATGGCCCCCCCCCCCCACTTGTCCCAAGTCCACCCAATGGAGGCAAGGCTTGGCCAGCCTTTGAGGCAGCCTTCTAGCTGTCCCAGGGACATGTGGCACCATCTAGAGAGCTCCTCCATCAATCCTAGCCATCCAATCTAGCCCAGCTCGTTTGAATAGGGAGAAAGGCAATTTTTGAGCATTATTGATCAAAGCAGCCTCTCTCACTAACCCTAGCCTCCCAGACCGAACTCTCAGTTCGTTTTGAATCTCCAGGGCCTCCTCTACCTTCCCACTACAAAACCCAGGTGGTTGCACGTCACCGGCGGCGAGTTCTCCGGCGAAACAACCACCTAGACCGTCCCAAGCCTATAGCAACCGATCTAGACGCGTTCGAGCTTGGATTTTCGCTGGGAATCTTCACTTGGACAATCTACAAGCTCAACCATCCAGAAATTTCAAAGATCTAACGGTATAACTCCCTAAAACCCTAGATCTAGGTCACATTAGTTAGGTCTAAATAGCTTTATTCTTTTAGGGTCTTAGCTAAAACAAACTATTCCCCATGATTTCTGTTCATGTCCTTAATCTATGTTTAAAATTTCAAGTGAAATGATCGATCCGATCGAACGAACGAGTCAAAAAATGAATTTCTAGGGCGTTCCGCCGGGTTCGTTCAGGTGCACGTTTTTTTGAGCCGTTGATCAGACGATCAACGGTTCTGATTTCGTAATCACGCGGATCGTCCGGCCGCGTGATTGTTCCTTTGGTTCAGATCTCCCGTCCGGCGTGATCTCGACCATTGGATCCAACCGCGGGTTTGCTTTCCTGCCGTTTGATCTCTTCTCCTGAGATCAAACCACGGGACTCGATCCGGACCATTCGATCGAGCAAGCGAGTGATCCGACGGCCTTAATCACGCGCTGACGTGGTTAAGTGAATAGCGCGTGGACCCCACTCGGCGCCGCCGCGGTTTCGAGCCAGCGAGTAGCATTGTGCCGCGTGTCCTCCGCCGCCGCCGCGGTTTGACCCCGCGAACCAGAGCTCGCCACGTGCCGGCCGTTTGTTTTAATTAGCTTTAATTAATTTTTAAAATCAGAAAATTTGTTTAAATCATAATAAATTAATTATAAGTCCAAAAATTTAGTATAATATATCAAATTTCTTAGAAAATTAATATCTTTAATTTAAAATTAAATTCAATTTAAAATGTTATATACTTTTTAAATTATTTTAATTATTAGATATTTCATATTTTAAATTAATAATCAATTAAGAAATATATACATATATATTTGATTAAAATATTGTAAATAATTTAAAACTATATTTTAATATATATATATTTCCAAAACTTCAGAAACTTTTTTTTTAAAAATAAAAATTATTTGAAATATTAATTATTTCCAAACTACTTTAAATTCATTTAATTAACTTAAATTTCAAAGTTTTCAAATATATTTAATTTAAATCAGAAATATTTAAGTAATATATATCAAAATTCTTGAAATTCAAAATACTCTAACTTAACATTAATTTTAGGATTAAAATATTCATTTATCTTGATTTATTTGAATTATTTGAATATATCAATATTTGAGTGATATTTAATTAAATATTATATTAATTACTTTAAAGTCTAAAAAAAATTATTATTATTTTCTAATAACATCAAAATCAGTGGATCTCCATGCTTTTTAAAGTTTATTTTAATGATATTTTTAATTATTTTATTTTAAAATGTATATTTACATCTATAGGATTAAATATATTAATATATTTTCAAATATATTTTAAAATATACATATATATATTTAAATCTTATAAGTTTGAGAGATCCTTTTGAAATCTTAAACATAGATTAGGCTTGATTGAATAGAAATCATGGGGAGTGATTAGTGCATAGTTGTGTTTCAACTATTCACTAATCAAGGTTTAAGCCAAGTTGATTATGTTAGTTCTTGCATGTTTAAGGTGCACACACCACTTAGATTTAGGTTCTCCTAGATTTAGGATTTGCTTGGTTTGATTGCATATTGCTTATGTTAAGTTAAGGGTTAGGGAAACTTTGATTTGGACCCATTCAAGTTTAGTGTCATTAAGGACAATAATTAAGGACTTGTTTAGAGAACTTAGAATATTTCCAATAATTAGGATCCACTTCCATTTGAGTTGAAACTTCAAACATTTAAACTTAGTGACATGTACAGCCACTAGGAAAAGTTTCACTGAGTTTAGAAATCATTAAGGTCCCTAATTAATTTTCTTAAGTTTAAACCTTAATTAAGCCATTAAACCTTCCAGAAAATCTAATAAATCCATTTTAAATCCAAAAATTATGTTTAACCCCTCTAACTGACCATAATTAAACCCTTAACCCATGAAAATTAAAATCAAAAATTTTTTGACAGCAATCTTAGCCTTAATCTAATTTTAAGTGAAAATCAATATTTAATTCATTTAATTAATTAAAAAATATTAAAAATTCCAAAAATTTCCCAAACACTTGGGAATCTCTCCTTAGGTCATTTCTGACCTTTGGAGTTGATTTCAAGGAGTTTGGGACTCATTTGGAGCAAAATCATAAAACGGCCCTCTAATTAAGTAATTTTCAAAAATTCAATAATTACCTTAAACTTCAAATATTCATAACTAATTCCAGAAAAATCCAAATCACCCAAAATCACTTGCATTCAACTCCTAATAAGCTCTAGTATTTATTAAAAATGTTAAACTCCAGAAATCTGCAATATTTCAAAAAGTCAACAAACCGGTTAAATCTAGTTCAAATCTAGTTCAAAACTTCAAACCCTCGTAATAAAATGTAGAAAAATCCGATTTCAACGTACTTACCTTCTAACTGATCGTAGTGAGGTCTAGTATTTTAATAAAATATAAGAATTCCAAAATTTGGGCTTAATCAAAAAGTCAATTTTCAACTCCTTAATTAAATCATTAAAATATTCTAAAAAATTCATAAGAGCTCAAATCATTTTAAAACTCAGAAAATATTGGTTTAATTCTTAAAACACTTAACAAATCCTTTAAAACACAACAACCACCCTAAAGTTGAAGTTTATCGGCTGGACTACTCCGGGCTGCGGGGCTAAGTGTCCTAAGGAGGCTGGTTCCTCGAGCCTGGTGGCACAACGCCATGAATGGATTCTAAGGGGTGTTAAATCTTAAAATGGATTAATTATTAATTATTTAACATTTTAAAAATCTCTAATTCAATTATATTAATTTGGTTTATCGGCTGGACTACTCCGGGCTGCGGGGCTAAGTGTCCTAAGGAGGCTGGTTCCTCGAGCCTGGTGGCACAACGCCACGAATCAATTAATGGCAAATTTAAATTGATCAAGCTTTAAAAATCAGTAACTAACTCATTTCTTTATATTAATCCACTCTTTTAATTCTAACCAATTTAAATAACTTAATCAACCCCGATTGCTACTGGGTAACCCAGGCCTACGAGGCTATTAGCTTAGCCCCAAGGAAGGTGAAATAAACTTCACGGCCTCGGTGTGAAACAAAGGTAGCAATCAATTAACTTTTAAAATATATTTAATTAAAATTCTTAATTCATTGATATTTAAATTTTAATTTAAATCCCCTTTTAAGCCTTAACAAATCCAAACTTTTAGACAACTTCAATTAATAACCTACTTTAGGATCTATCCCAGCCACACGACCTTTCTCACACACTTTAGATGATGTGCTAGGACAACCAACTCTAGATCTAGGTTAGGCCGGTGTTTACTTTACTGCTGTGTGCTGGATTTTTCGTAGTTTTCACTGCATGTTGTGGATGAAATTGCTTTGCTGTGTCTGCTTACTTTTTCTGTACTCTGTGGATGGATTGATGTGTTTGGCGACTAGATTACCCTTAGGTTAGGTATGATCTGGATGTTGACACAGTTTTCTGCAGGTGGCCACGCTCATGCAGGCCAATATAAAAAAGGGGGCAAATCAAAAAAATGCATAAATATTATAAACTCTTTGCACAGGTGCTTCAGCTGCTAAAGCCCCCAAATCATAAAAAGAGCGTGGCCAGTGTGTTTACTTTCTTTTCTGCTCATATACAACTGCTTGGGAATAACTGCTTTTTTATATATATTAATTGCTTAGGATAACCCTGCAGGTGAGTCTAGATTTTTATTTTGATATCAATGTAATTTGTGTAAGTGTCAAGTGTTGTGAAAGTTTATTTTGAGTTGGGATACATATATCCAAAGCTTGGATTCCAAAGAGGAAAGGATACCCCTTTAGGGAACACTCCTTTTCCATTTGGAAATCCAAATTTGGATCATACCCCTTCCTTACCCAAAGAGGAAAGAGTGGCCTTCCCCTTAGAGGGAAGTGCCCTCTTGTCCATTTGGGTAATCCACTACGAAGATTCCAAGAAGATCGAAGAAAAGGAGTCCAAAGAAGAATGAAATTGAAGATTTGAAGACTTGAAGATTGAGAGTATCCCACTCAAAATAACTTGCGTCATTACTAGGCTTAGAATCCGGGTTGTTGTCAGTGGTGCCCGGCCACTTTACTTTCTGTAATATTCTGGTTTGTAATAAGCAAGGCAATTCTGCCTATGGACATTTATTAATTAATTTGTATTTGATGTGATGATTTGATTGCCTTTAGGATTACTTGTTTTTACTAGTTTTTTGGCGATTGCATGCCGCTCTTTGTTTTCGCCTGGATACGTGAGGCTCGTGAGGGTGTGAAATTTTTATACTCATAATCTTAAAAGTCTAAAATTTTAGTGAGTCTAAATAACATAGAAAGATAACGAATCTAGGGAACTAGCCGGGGATCGACCCCGGGGTCGCATGCATATTTCTGCATTACTCTTTCCTTGCTTTAGACCCTTCCCCGCCTGCGGGTAGAGTCCGGATAGTCTGACCTATGAGGACGAGGTGCCGGACCTGGGGAAGTCCAGTCTTCTAAAAAATTATTTTATAAGCCTATTTTTAAAAATTTCAAGCATATTTGATTTGAGGTTGTTAACCAGCACGCATTGCATTAGATACAAATTAAAGAGTCAAAATTTTAATTTCATAGTCCTTAGCATTTTTAGCACCCAACATAAGTCAAAGGGGCCAATTAGGAAAATCCCTAGATGTCGGCCCCGCCTCCCCAAAACTTTAATTATAACGTCCCTACCACTCTTTCATAAAAGACCGGATTCATCTCTTTTAAATTGGTTAGGTGGTTAGCTGGCTCCCCAATCCAGGCCGGGGTAAGTCCAGATCTTGCACTGCATTAGTTAGGATCGGACGACTGTGGTCCAGTGTCCAAAATAGATTTAGGATCCGGGGCAGATCTTTGATTATAAGACCCCAAACTTCGGGAATCTAATCCCAAATTTCTAATAAAATGCTCAACTCTAATTAAATATCATTTCAAGTCCAAAACATAAAGCCCAACACTTAGATTAAGTTGGGACATTTCCGGATGGTTTTGGAATCTCAAAGTGTCCCCTACCTCTCATCCTTTAACTCCGTTAATAACTGCTCAATTTTGATCCATTCCCTTTTGATTTTCCAATAATTCTATTCATACTTTGATATCACTCCTAGAAACTCTAAACAAAATTCTGCCATTATTTTAATCGAGAGTTTTCGTAGGAGATTTTATCTCCCTACGATGTAATTAACTACGAGGGCTTGCGCTCGTAGGAGATTTGGAACCCCACACACACCTGATTTTAAAGAAAACTCAATTTCTAAAACTTCATTAGATTTCTTTGGGAAAAGTTAAATAATGATCGTCATAGTTGCATTAGAAGGATTATCGTTGAATGGTCTTATTTCCCTTTGGGGAGATACACCCTTCTTCGATAAGGCTTTGGATGTGAATGCGACGATCATGTTTCTTGAATATTGTAATTGGGTACTTAGTTGAACTATATTGTGTCCCCTCGGGGCCATATAGAGTTCTCCTTAGAACCCGATCATAACATCCAAGATGAGTTTACATAATTCTAAGTTTGAACACCGCTATGAAAGTTTATTTTCATCCTTCGGGGTGATATACTCTTTCTAACGAGTTGATTCGACCTTAGAATTAGAACTCAACCTTAATCTTAAAATCCCCAAAGAAAACTAACATTTTTCAAAACCTGTTTTCCAAAATTCCACCAACAATACATAAATAATTATTTTCAAATCTTTTATAACTATTGACACTGTAAAACTTAATTTAGCTATACAAGTATCTAAAATATTTACATATACATCATTATTTTTATATTTTCATTTATATTATTGCCTAGGTATATTCTATTTTATAGAAATATAAAAAAGTAGTATAAATAAAATACACATATGCAATATTGTGTGAGTATATACGAGTAAATATAAAATGGCCTAAGTGCATACTCCAAATATGTACCAACAAAAATATAAATATGACATCTAGAGTGCAGAATATAAACACACAAAAAATGCATGCCCTCTAGGTAAGACACTCAAAGCAAACCAAACTAAATCACCGGCCTAGCCTAGGCTAAAGTTGGTTGTCTTAGCAAAACATCTAAAGTATGTGTATAAGATTGTGTGGCTTAGCTAGTGTGGACCTCTAAAAGGACACCACTGTTACAGAGTGCAGAGGGTATACGACTGCACCACCTTGAGGGATAGAAGCGATTGTAGGCCTCTGCGCTCTTCACCAGCGGGCCAATAGGAGGGTAGATTAGATTCTACATACGATTAACCATTATAACATCTCGCCAGAGCACCCCGATGGGTGATAATATGCATGACCTGATCAGTGTCACAGGGTTTCCCCCACCCGATACCTTAGTATGAGTGAGGTTTATTTATTGTGGAATTTCGTTTCCCACGGGCATATGGAGGCTCACTAGTCTACGGTGAACTACCAATACTAGTGGAAGGAGTGTTAGAAAATCTTTGACGGGAATCCTCAACTCTCATTATACACATCTAATGAGGAATAGGTTGCTTGCTAGTAGTCTAACGTCAAAAGTCTCCTTTATTGTCTGAACTATTATCAAAAACTAATCTGCCCTTAGGTATCAAGTAGCTACGAACACTACAAGAAAACAACTTATTTCCAACAAAATTTCTGGCGGAATTAAATTCATCACAAATTCCGACGTCTTTTCCGACGGATTACCGATGGAACATTTTTGGCAGACTTTCCGATGGATTGCCGACAGAATTTTTATTTAGCTTACCGACGGATTTATTTGCAACGAAAATGCCGACAAAAATTATTTTTTCCTAAAAAATGTCTATAATAAATATTTATAATTAATTATTTTTAATAACTTATTATAATTTTAAATTATTTAAATAAACTATTTTAAAATAACATTAATTAGTTTAACAATTCATTATTAAATTAATTTAATTTAAATAAAATAAATAAGTTATATTAATTAAATTAATAATGCATTCTTACTTTTTATATTTTATAATTTATAATAAAAATATAAAAAAATAGTTTATATGATAGGCTTTCCATTATAGCACAATGGTTGGGGGCTTGAGCGGCAGCCTGAGGTGCACGATTCGAATCCCGCCGCCTTTGGCAGGTGTAATCACGGGCACGGGTGATCGCACGGGCTCGGATGGGCTGGATTGGGGTGCTCATGAATTGGGCTTGGGTTCGAGCTAGAGGGAGCGTGGGCTGGGGCAACTTGTGGCTGGGCCTGGGGTGCGAGTTGTGCTCGGAATTGGCTAGCTTCCAGCTCATATCCTGTCACAATTTTCTTAATCACATTTATTTCTAATTAGTTAGAACTAGGATATTAATCAGCAAGACATGTTTTTAAAAGCTTGGTATCCCCCTCCTACAAATTGGATTAAACTTAATGTTGATGCTTTGCTTATGCATTCCAACATGGCATCTCTTGCAGGAGTTTTGCGAGATCATTAAGGTAGATTCTTACTTGCATATGGAAAGAAACTTGTGCATTAGGATATGTCATTGTTGAAATTACTAGTTGTTTTTTATTTCAATAATGTAATTCAAGAATGTATGAATGAAAAATAAGATATCATTATTGAATCTGATAATATTAATGTTATCAAAATTTTGCCAAATTCAATGCTAAAGACTAAGGGTCGAAATAATAGCTATCAAAAAGTGGATTTTTCTTTTTTGAAGTATATCATATTGTAATTTTTCATTTTGTCCATAGAGAATGTATTAGATTGGTGGATTTTTGTTCTCATTATACACTTTTAGGCGATTTTTTTTTATGCTTTTGTTTCTAGTCAACTTCCTTCAAGTTTTGTTGACTTGATTAGGAAGGATTGTGATAGGATTTCTATCACATATATTTCTTTGTATCATTCCTTTTATGTTTAATGCTATATGCATATCTTCAATATATGAGTTTTTTACTTTAGTTAATAATTTAATGAGAATTAAAATTTTATTATTTACTTGAGGATAAGCAAGTGTTTAAACTAGAAAGAATTTGATAAGTGTAGATAATATATTTTTTGTGTTATATTTTTAATGAAATTATGTTTTATTTGTGTTTTGCAGAAAAAAATATAAAAAGACATAAATTCTAAGTATCATCCAGCACTACGATGTCAGACAAAGCAATACTGCAACACTATCAAGTACACCACCAGAGCACTATATATGGACATGGCAGTGCCCAGTCTCTATTTGTATAGTACCACGACACCAAAATTTCAACTTGGTAGCACTTAGCCTCTGTTTAAACAATACCGTGGTACCAAAATAAACTTCAGTTCCACCAAGCCTATAATTGCCAAATTAAATTTCACTTCCGCCAAGCCTATAATTGGTAGAATAATTATTGTAATTAGAGTAAATAGTACTAGTTAATTGCAAGTAAGCATTGCTTCCTCATGGGTTCGATACTCGATACTATCACCATCTTACATAATTTGACATGTATACTTGTATATATTAAGTGAGATTTTTATAATTTTTATATAAAAAATTTAAGCTTTGTTAGAAATTAATAGAGCCCCAAATTATTTCATAATTCAAAAGGTTACTCAACAGCCTCCATCAACTTTTTGTCAAAAATATTTACTTATCTTTTTTATCATAAAACTAAACCAATGTTTAATGCTAAGTCTACATCAATAAATTCTTCCCATATCTTAACAAGAAATTAAGGTAGGATTATTTTAATTCTAGATTATATACTTCCTATAATAGCAAGATCCTATAGTTAATTACATCTCAAAAGAGAATACACTCAATTAAAGTGAATACTAAAATTTTTAAATTCATATAGATTTAAAGAAAGGCTTGTGCTATCAATATTTTTGGATACATGCTTAAGATTATAAACCTTAATTGAAATTCAAAGTTTATATTTAGAGTTCATATTATAGATTTTTGAAAGGATGGAATAGAAGGGAATGTGCAGAGATTGAAGGGTACACAATCTAGACTCACAGTTACCTAGAGTGAGTTGTCAGCTAACAATCCTAATCAAAATCAATTGCCTCATGAATATATGATTTGATGGCTTTATCTAAGGAATCAATAAATTATTATTTAGAAAATTTTTGTTAAGCTTTTATAGTATATAAATGATCATGCGATGAAATGATGCATGAATAATAATGTATAAGAAAGCTTTTATTTATTGAGATTTTCTCATAGTACAATTGAGGGTATGTTGTAAAGTAAAGGTCGTCATGCTCCCAAACAAGCATGTATTTCTATTCTTATACAAATATAGATTTGAATATAATTATTTATTATGGTCTTGGAATTTTTTAGTTATGAATTTCCAATAGAATTTTAAAAGACATTGGTCTTCAAAAGAAGATAAATCATTTTCTTTTGGAACATATAAATGATTACATAAATAATCATTTTCAAATCTTTTATAACTATTGACACTGTAAAACTTAATTTAGCTATACAAGTATCTAAAATATTTACATATACATCATTATTTTTATATTTGCATTTATATTATTGCCTAGGTATTTTCTATTTTATAGAAATATAAAAAAGTAGTATAAATAAAATACACATATGCAATATTTTATGAGTATATATGAGTAAATATAAAATGGCCTAAGTGCATACTCCAAATATGTACCAACAAAAATATAAATATGACATCTAGAGTACATAATATAAACACACAAAAAATGCATACCCTCCAGGTAACACTCAAAGCAAACCAAACTAAATCACCGGCCTAGCCTAGGCTAAAGTTGGTTGTCTTAGCAAACCATCTAAATGTTGCGGATCAATGGTTTATGATTTTGATGATAGCAAACATTCCTTATTTCTCTACGATTGCCTTTTGTGCTAACGTTTCAGGTCCACACGATCAGATTGCAATTTGGAACCAGCTCAAGATTGGGTAGACTAGGTCTGTGTCAGTTTGTAATCTTTTTCCTTTCTTGAGTCTGTTATATTTGGTGTGGCATCTGATGATTTGTAACTTGGAAGATTTTCTGTTGTGCCCTAAAAGATTTCTATTTTTGGTAACATCGTCAGGGACGATATTTATATCGTCCTGGACGATTTTGTATCGGCCAGGACGATCTGCTCAATTCAGCAAGAATCTGCTGCCATATCTACTTAGGAAATCTTTTTTTTGGATATAGGCCTGGACTATAAAATATCATCCTGGCCGATCCAGGTCAATTTTTCCAAAATTTCTCAGGCAGTTTTGGAAAGCAATTAATGGGGATTTCGTCCAGGCCGATCGCAAGATCGTCCGGGACGATTAGAAATCATCCAGCTTCATTTCAGGGAGATATTCAGGATGATTTCCCTCATATTTGAACTAATCGGCCAGGACGATTTGGCTATCGTCTTGGACGATGATGGCGACAGCTTGCATTAATGAGCTCGTTTTGAGAGCTTCTTTTTAAGCTATGGCAAGCCACTTTGTAAGTGTCTTTGGAAGGCATTGGAGCTTCGTTCTTGTGGGGGAGACTTGAAGAGAGAGCTTGAAAGGGAGAGAGGAAAGGGTGGAGTTTGAGAGAGGGAGAAGATCCTGTGAGGGGGGACTCAAGGGAGTGTGGAGGGGGTTCCACACGGTTGCTCCGGCAAACTCGCACCTTAGTACCATCGAATTCAAGGCTTGTCTTGAGGTAAGTTCACCAAAGAAGAAGTCTCTTTGGTGTCAAAGGACCCGGCAACTCTGCCGCACCGGGAGAGGTGGAAGTGATTTTGTAAGGGATTCTCCGCCTAGTTGTGCGGGCTAAAGGAGAGATACTTGTGTTAGTGCAATACTTGGAGGGTGCCTCCAAGGAGTGGATGTAGGTCAAGGTTTGACCGAACCACTATAAATCCGGTGTGTTCTTTCTTTATTAATTCCGCACTTTAATTTTCGCATCGTTGATTTTCTATGTGGTGACATTGGTTTTAGTTTTATCTTTGGTTTTAAAGTTTTCCAATTCACCTCTCTCTTTTAAATTAGCTTTGGGCCAGTTTTATAGGGCCTAACATCCCTAGCAAACTTTTAAGTGGTATCAGAGCACTTTCTAGTGTCATATGAGAACTTTCACTAAAATGTGTGTATAAGATTGTGTGGCTTAGATAGTGTGGACATCTGAAAGGACACCTTCATTACAGAGTGCAGAGGGTATACGATCGCACCATCCTGAGGGATAGAAGCAATCGAAGGCCTCTGCGCTCTTCGCTAGTGGGCCAATAGGAGAGCATATTAGATCCTACATACAATCAAACATTAAGGATAGCATCTCTCTCCAGAGCACCCCTATGGGTGATAATATGCATGTCCTGATTTCACATGTTTTCCACCACCCGATACCTCAGTTTGAGTGCGGTTTATTTATTATGGAATTCCATTTCTCACGAGTGCATGAAGGCTCACTAGTCTATGGTGAACTACCAGGACTAGTGGAAGGAGTGTTAGAAGGTCTTTGACGGGAATCCTCGACTCTCATTATGCACATCTAATGGGGAATAGGTTGCTTGCTAGTAGTCTAACATCAGAAGTCTCCTTATCAACTGAACTACTATCAACAATTAATCTGCCCTCAGGTATCAAGTAGCTACAAAAGGTAGGAGGCATCGGGGTCTGCTCAGCGATCTCAAAGTGAGGGAGCCGAGCGAACAAAGAAACCCGATGGAAAGAAGGCTTGAAAGGAAACCACAAGAAAAGGAGTAAGCTAGATAAGGGAAGGAATAACCCAGTAGGCCAGAAGGAAAGAAACCATAGCTAGGGGAAACCCTAGTTAAGAAGGGAACCTAATTAAGAAAAGGATCCTAACTAAGAGTCGAATGAACCAAATCTAAGGAGTACGAATCATAGAGTACATATAAGAGAGAATAATATAAGATCCAAAGATGGAGAGAAACGAGTCCAACTGTGATCGCCAAAAACCTATGGACCTCCAAAAGGATATCGCTGGCTACAGAGTGCTGAGGGTATACGACCGCACCACCCCGAGGGATAGAGACGATCATAGGCCTCCGTGCTCTTCTCAAGCAGGACAATGGGAGAACAAATTTGATCATGTATATGATGGGTAATAATATGTACTCTAATGGGTGATAATATGTACGACCTGATTATTATCACGGGGTTTCCCCCACCTAATACATCTGCTCAAGTGGGATTTATTTATTATGGAATTCCATTTCCCACGGGTGAAAGTCCCCATGGTTAATTACATCTCAGGTCGGAGCCCAAAAATACTCTCGATTAAGGATCTAATATTATTCTTCCCAAAAAGGGATTGATATAGAAGGGATACTAGGAAATTAATATAAGGATAGTGGATCAACATCACCATACCTAACTAACGTAAGTAGGCATGGACCCAATATCACATCTCAATGAGATATTCAAATTATTAGTTTTGATATCCTAGACTACACTTGGGGGTGACAAGCAAAATTAGGTAAGAACAACTAACGTATTATGACCGATAGAAGAAAGAAATTCACATAGGGACATTGGATTACTATCATCACACCTGACTAATGTTGGTGGTCATGGACCCAATATCACCTCAAAAAGATAGGTTTAAATTATTAGTTTTTATATCTCATATTACACTTGGGGGTGCCAAGTAAAACTGGGTGAAGAACAACCATCGTATCACAACTGATAGCAGAAGGTGATTCCCATAGGGACATTGGATCAACATCACCACACCTAACTAATGTAGGTGGGCATGGACCCAGTATCACCTTAAGAAGATTGATTTGAATTATTGGTTTTGATATCCCAGACCAAGCTTAGGGTGACAAGAAAAATTGGGTAAGAACAACTATCGTATTATGACCGATAGAAGAAAGAAATTCACATAGGGACATTAGATCAACATCACCATACCTGATTAACCTAGGTGGGCATAAACCCAGTATCGCCACTTAAAGATGGGTTTAAATTATTGGTTTTGATATCCAGACCACACTTGGTGGTACCAAGTGAAACTGGGTAAAAACAACTCCTCATAAGGGAGGACAAATTGAAGGTTTTAGATGCTTGCACCAATGTGATTAGTGTGCACAAATATAAGCACAAATATCTCTACGATGTATCAGCGTATCCCCTTTAAGGATAGCCTTCTACTCTTCATAGCGAATATCGTGTGGTAGAGGACAAATTATAATGGCCACATAGACTGCTGAAAAATAATAAGGATCCTTTTAGGGGGTATAAATATAGAGAGATATTTTATAGGGGGCAAGGACGCTTCCCCTATGAAGTGCTAAACCTAGGCGTAGTACTTCATTTGGGTCTTATTCTTTTTTTTTTTTTTTTTTTTTTTGAAGAGAATGCCTCAATTAGCATTAAAGAAAGCTAAAAAACAAATTATTGCAAAGCTAAAGACTCAAACCGTTGATTCGTCCTTTGATATAGACATAAATAAAGAAGGAATCTTATTGAAACTAACATCATCGCAAATAAAAGAGGACAAGATACCACAGTTAGCACATAAGTCCGCTAACTTATTACAACTTCTATCAATACAATTGAAAATGACATTAGTAAACTCATCAAATATATGAATATTTGCATATCTTATTTCTCCATTTTTCTTTACCTCCTTTAAGAGCTTAATGATATTGATATTATCACCTTCTATAATGATTCCCTTGTATTTAAACATCCAATCCCTCAGCATCTCCTTAATAGATTATGTGGCCAAAAGTTCCAAAGTCGATATATCCCAATGAGTGTACGGTTTCCCAAATGCTAGAAGTAATCTTCCTTTATGATCACGGAACACTTCTCCAATTCCAGCTTTGTATGAAGAAAGTAATGTAGCATCTACATTGACTTTGAGCCAATCGGGTGGAGGGGGATGCCAATGATGGTTAAACAACCTATAAGGTTGGTTGACATCCCATATACCCGAAATACTATCATTCCCAAGTTTGAAGAATGAAGCATAACTAATTGCTTTGGAAGCTATGCTAAGAGAACTATCCTCCTTCCCATTATGAATGAAATTATTCCTTGATTTCCAAGTGAAATACACCACCGAACAATAAAGATTGATCATGAATGGTGTTTGAGAAGATAGATGATTACAACAGTCTTGTAGAGAATGGAAATCATGAAAAACAAAACCCCATTATTTGATCTGTTGTAGAATTTCCTTCAATTCTCACAATTAGCTACAATATGATCTCTCTCTTCAACTGCATTACAGGTCCTTGGGCATAGATTTTCCCTAAGAAATCTTCTGTGTTCAAGAAATTTGCAAGTAGGAAGACCATTGTTGAGAATTCTCCACCAAAGAGACTCAACCTTCGGGTTTAGCTTTGCTTTCTTCATCCAGTTCTAGAAAATTTTCGGTTCTGCATGATTCACCGAGAATTCAAAGACCATGGACGAAAGAGATCTTCCATTGTAATGAAACATCAATTCCATATAGTCTTCATTCGAACCATTTGGTACAATATTTTGTAAGATAAGATTGATCAAATATTCTCCCAAGAATCTTCTCATGCTTTCCACATCCCAATTTCCATTATGTAAGAAGTTTGAAATAGTGAATCTGCTACATTCAATAGGAGTAATGAAGGTTGGCCATTTAGCAATATTCTTATTCAGGATCCATATGTCATTTATAGCATCAATGTCAGACACATTACCCAACTTCCATCTGATAAGAGGCCTTATAGACTTGCCTCCCGATCTCAGGATTTTCCAAGCTGAAGATCCCAAATTTTTACTGTCAAGTTTTTCCAACAAATTCCCATATTTAGGAAAGAACACTTTGTGGAGAAATGAATCTTTATCATTCAAATATTTCCAAGCAATTTTGGATCTTAGAGGACCAACTTTAGTAGAATAAGAGTGAAGGGATCTACCTCCCCATTTGATTGGCAAGCACAGAGTTTGCCAATTAACATAGTGAATGCTATTTCTACCATTAGATTTGTTCCAAACATAGCTTCTACAAATTTTATCTACTTCATCAAGAATGCTTTTAGGAACAAGGGAGTTAGTGCAATGAAAAGTAGTGAAGGAAAGCAAAACTGATTTTGTTAACATGTTTCTACCAGCCAGCAAAATCAGTCTTCCACCCCAAGTGTTTGTCATTCTCAGTGCTTTATCAATAATGAAAAGAAAATCTTCTTTGACTAACCTTCTCATTGCAAGCTTCACTCCAAGATAAGTTAGCTGATTAGCTGATTTGAAACCCATTACTCGGCCAATAGATCTCCTCCTCCTTCTAACATTTTTGCTGAACATCATAGAAGATTTGCTAATATTAATGGACAAATCTGTCCAATTACAAAAATAGGCCAAAATAGATTTAATCTCTTTAGTAGCTTTGAGAGTGGCTTCCGAGAAGATTATCACATCATCTGCATATAATAGGTGAGAAATAGAAGGACCATTTGCACAAATTTGAACTCCCAAAGAAACACCTCTTTGTTTAAAAGCATTTGATAATAATTGTGCACAGAGGATAAAAAGGTAAGGAGACAAGGGAAAACCTTGTCTAAGACATAATGACCTTCTATCCAATTTGAGAAGCTACCATTGATAGAAATAGAGAATTTAGAATTTTTAATACATTCTAAAATTAGTTTAGAGAAGTAGCAAGGGAAACCAAAGTAACTCAAAGCTTTTTCCAATGTTAGCCAACCCATTGAATTATAAGCTTGTTCCATATCAACCTTAAAAGAAACAAAGCCTTTCAAAGAATTTGATATTCTTAATTTATGCATGACCTCTTGAGCTATTAACACATGATCGGATAATGATCTTCCCTTGATGAATGCCGCTTGCTCTTCTAAGATAAATTTAGGCATGATTGGAGTCAATCTATTCATAAGAATTTTTGCCACCAATTTATAAACCGAATTACATAAGCTAATTGGTCTATAGTTAGAGGGAGTTAGCAGATTACTGATTTTAGGAATTAGTACAATTATAGTCTCCTTTCATATTGGATCCATACCAGAGGTATCAAAAAACATTTTAATGGAATTCCATAAATCAGTTTTTATAATATCCCAATAAGCTTTAAAGAAAGAGAATGTTATACCATCTATTCCTGGAGAGATGTTGTTACCAGTATTTTTCACAGCTTCAACCATTGCATCAAACATGAATTCTTTGCTCAGATTAATTCTGTCTTCCTCATCAAGACAGCTCCAAGAATTTGGCCAGTTTTCTAAACTGCAGCTCCGGTACCTCCATTTGTCTTTGAAATGATCAAGCAAGACATTTTGAATAAGAGACTGGTCCTCCACTACTTCTCCCACATCGTTCTTGATTTTGGAAATGAAGTTGGAACTTCTTCTAGCTGAGGCATACGCTTGAAAAAAATTTGAATTTCGGTCTCCCACCATCATCCATTTTACCTTGGCCCTTTGTCTCCACCAAGTGTCTAACCGAGCAAGAGTAGAATTAAGTTCCTCCACTTTTGATTTAAGACTCCAGCAGTCTTCATTCGAGAGAATACCTTCATTAGCTTCCTTCAATTGAAACTCCTCTATTTGAATAAGCAGCTCCTTTTTAAGGGATAGCAGATTTTGTATCTTTGCCTTGCTCCAATAGTAGAGAGCTTTGAGAGAATTTTTCATTTTACTGTTCAAAATCTTGGATGCATTACCTTTAAAATTCCTTCTCCAAACTTTCTCCACCATAGCAACAGAAGTTTTGTTGGATACCAATACATCCTCAAATCTAAGGATTTTCTTGGTTGCTTGATGAACTGTAAAATTCAATAAGATTGGACAGTGATTTGAAGCCACTCGAGCTAAATGCCTTACAAAGAAACCATTTTTAGAAGAAAGAGCAGCCGGGTTGAGAAAACATCTATCCAGCCTCTCAAGGATTCGGTCCACCTCTTTTTTATTGTTGCACCAGGTGAATTTAGGACCCACAAATCCTACTTCATGAAAGTCATTGTTTGCAAGGAAGATCTTCATTTCTTTGGTACCATGGGAAAGATTGAATCTTCTCCCTCCCCTCTTGTCATCATAAGATAGAATACAATTGAAGTCTCCTCCTATAATCATAGGTACCTCCTTAGAGGTAAAGAATTCCAGTTTTTTCCAAAGCATTCTCCTAACATAGACATCCTTGTTGCCATAAACAGAAGCTATCCTCCATACTCCTATATTGAGCATCTCCAAGTCTCCCATAATAATTTGAGAAGAAGATTCTAAAACCTGAAATGAAGCAATGTTTGACTTCCAAATCACAAGAATACCACCTGAAAGCCCTTCTGAAGGAACATGAAAAAAGTCCCATTCATAACCAATAAATTGATCCATATATTTTCTATCAAAAGAAGTAACTTTGGTTTCCAATAAACCAATAAAAAGACCCCATGTTCTTTCACAAACTCTTTCAAGTATAGAGAAGCTCTTCTCTTCCTAGCTCCTTTATAATTTCAAAATGCAATGGAAGAATTCATTGAATAAGAGGGGATGAGGACCCCAACTTATCTTTGATTTCATTCTCAGCTCTCCTACTCCTAGGAGTAGTGTTAATAGAGCCTAAGCCTTTTAAATGTTTTGAACCTTTCCTTTTATTGATAAAAGGACCTCCATCCTTGATGTCATTACTCAATTTATGTTCTCTGTTGATCACTTTATTAGTATCTGAGACTTGTAATAAACTTCCCTTGTCTTCACATGGTAAATTCTCCACCAATTCAGAGGAAGTGATTTCACCTTCCTCAATTAAATCTTCCAAGATGATGAATTTATTACCATAGTTGATTTTGGAGGAAAGAACATTCATACCTTCACCATCTTCAAGAGGTGGGAGAACCTCCTCTGCTGGCTGGGGGTCAAGAGTGACTTCCTCTTTATGATTAACTGAGATCTCCACGTTAGATGTTTTCACAGCTTAAACTGCCTTCCATACAGTTTGGTTACTACCAGCAGAACATTTAATTAGAACATTCGGCTTCTTAACCCGAGAGGAGTTCCTGAAACTATTTTTAAAGAATCTTTTCCTGCCGTAGTTGACCTGGAGCTAGGGGCCATATCTAGTATTTTCTTCATTAGGAGCTGAAACTTTTTTTGAATTAATGACTTTCAAATTCCCATGAGGCATGTCCTTTGAGATATCCTTAGTTACATTTGAAACATTGGTTTCATTCTGAGGATTCTCCAAGAAAGAGTTTTTATTGTGGCCAATTTTCCCACAGCAAAAACAAAATTCTGGAAGCCTTTCATATTCTATTTTTTGAAAAAAGATTCCCATGCTTCCTTCCACCCAAATTCTCATGGGTAGTTTTGTGTCCAAATTAAGACGAACACAAACTCTTCCAAATTCTCTTATACCCCATTGGAATAAATTGCCGTCAATCAAGATAGGTTTTCCAACCATAGAAGCAATTCTACAAATGTTGATTTCATCCCAACATTGAAATGGGAGATTAGGTAGTCTTATCCAAATAGGTGCACTCAAGCCTTTTAAGGAAGTCGGATTGAAGCTTACAGACCACTTGTCCATCCCAATGATTTTGCCATTTACAAACCAAGGACCATTAGAGTAGATAGCCTCCATTGCTTCTTTTTCAAAACAGGAAAAAAGCACCCAATCCAGACCTAACATTGTTAGGTGGAACTTCCCATAAGATGCCCATTGTCTTCTAAGTTTTGTACTAACCACAAAAAAAAAAAGAATTTTGCTTCCAAAGACCTTGATCACAATAGAATTCTAAAGTTTTTTAGAATTTTCCATCACCTTATCTTCATGTTGTTTAACTGTAGCTCCATCTTCTGATAGAAAATCTCACAATTCTAGTTGAGCTACCTTAATATGTTCCTTCCTGCTCCAAGCATTATGTTGATTAACTTGTTTTGGTGTTTCTGTAACTTCATTCATGATTTCCTTGCACATTCCCAGATCACCATTGTTGCATTCAGGTACTTGCTCCAAATTAGAATTATTTATGGCTTGACTTTCGATTTTTGTTGTATCAGAAATTTTAAGAGCATCCTTATTAGTTTCAACCACATCACTACCCAGTTCTCGGTCTTCAGTATTCTTCTTTTCAGAGGCATTCTGTAAAATAATTTCTTTGCAATTACTTGTATTGACTTCAGTAAGAAGCATTGGAAATGACTTTGGCGATGAAGAAGCTTCAACATTCTGTAATGATACAGAAAAACCATTTTTCTTCATATGCACATTTGCTTCATTATCAGCTAATAAATCTTTCCCTTTCGCTACTACTTCAGGAGATTTGTTAGGAGGCAAAATCGATCCTCCTTCATTGATTACTAACGGCATTCCCGTCCACAATTTTGCTTTAGAAGCCTAAGCAAAGCTTGGATGGAAATCTCCGAATGCAGGCGGAGACGAGGAAAAAGACCTAACTTGTCCATGAGAGTTGTTAATGGTTGATCATCGAACCTCCATAGTGCCACTAGAATCGGCTGGCCGGCAACCCGATGTCGCCAAAAGCTACCGCGGATAACCCGTGTAATTAAAAATTTAAAAACAGCCAAAGAAAAAAACAGACTTTCTCTCAGAGCTTCTCTCTCTAGATCCACAGAAAAAACATTTGGGTCTTATTCATCGATAAGAGAAACAATTGGATAAGAATAGGAGATAGCATGAAAATTGGCATGAGTAGATTGGCTATTCCCCATATAACCCACACCTTCTAAGGTTTGAGGGAGATCAATTCACTAAACACGGGCTTATTGTAGAGCTTATTTATCGAACCAAGTTGAGGGAACAACACCCCGCTCTACATAGCCCTATAAAATAGTGAAAAATAATGAGGGACACTAGTAATCTCTATATCCATAGCAGTCTCCTCCAAAGCCTGGCTCCTAGAACTCAGTGGGGCACCTATACTATAGGATAAAAAGGCACACTCCTTAGATTGTACTGGCCTAAATGTCTCGTATAATGGAGGTCTAGAGTGCTCTCTAGTATGTAGCAAACTATTAACACTAGTAGGAGTGTCAGAAGGTCTTTGATAGGAATCATGAACTCTTATTCCATACATTAGATGGGGAATAGGTTGTCCACTAATATTATGACATTGAAAGTCTTCTTCCTGTTACGGATCTATGGTTTATGATTCTGATAATAGCAAACATTCCTTATTTCTCTACAATTGCCTTATGTGCTAACATTTCAGGTCCACACAATCAGACTGCAATTTGGAACCAGCTCAAGATTGGGTAAACTAGGTTTGTGTCAGTTTGTAATCTTTTTCCTTTCTTGAGTCTCTTGTATTTGGTGTGGGATCTGTTGATTTGTAACTTGGAAATTTCCTGTTGTTCCCTATAAGATTTATATTTTTGGTAATATCGACCGGGACGATATTTATATAGTCCTGGATGATATGTCCAAAATCAAAAACCCTAATTAGGGCATCCTCATTAAGGCAGCCGTCATTGAGATCAGCCTGGACGATACATTTATCGGCCAGGACGATAGTCTTAATTCAGAAAGAATCAACCGCCATAATCAGTTTAGGGATTCTTTGTTTTAGGAAATTGGCCAGGATGATATTTATATAGTCCAGGCCGATCTAACTCAATTATGCCTAAATTGATCTGGTATCTTTGGAAAGTATTAATGGTTGATTGATACGATCACATCATCCGGGACGATCTTATGATCGGCCAGGACGATGGCTTGGACGATTGACTTCAGCCAGCACCAAATGAGGGCGATGATCAGGACTATTAAAATTGGTTTTAAAGTAATCGGCCGGGACAATCACGAGATCGGCCGGGACAATCGTGAGATCGGCCAGGATGATATAACCAATTTTTTTCTGATCGTCCCAAATCATTCCAGGCCGTTGAGCTGAATTTGAACTAATCGTCCTGGATGATAATGTCGGCAACTTGCATTAATGAACTCGTTTTGAGAGCTTCTATTTAAGCTTGGCATGACACTTTGTAAGTGTCTTTGGCAGTCATTATAGCTTTGTTCTTGTGGGGGAAACTTGAAGAGAGAGCTTGAAAGGGAGAGAGGAAAGGGTGGAGTTTGAGAGGGAGAAGATCCTGTGAGGGGGAGGAACTCAAGGGAGTGTGGTGGGGGATCCACACGGTTGCTCCGACGAACTCGCACCTTAGTACCATCGAATTCAAGGCTTGTCTCGAGGTAAGTTTACCAAAGAAGAAGATCTCTTTGGTGTCAAAGGACCCGGCGACTCCGTCGCATCGGGGAAGGTGGAAGTGATTTTGTAAGGGCTTCTTCGCCTAGCTGTGGGGGCTAAAGGAGAGACACTTGTTTTAGTGCAATACTTGGAGGGTGACTCCAAGGAGTGGACATAGGTCAAGGTTTGACCGAACCACTATAAATCTGGTGTGTTCTTTTCTTATTATTGCTTCCGCATTATTTTCTTCCTCACTTTGTTTGTGGTGATTTTGGTTGGAGTTTTATCTTTGGTTTTAAAGTTTTCCAATTCACCTCTCTCTTTTAATTAGCTTTGGGCCAGTTCTATAGGGCCTAACATCGCTAACGAACGTTTTAGTGCCATCAGAGCACTTTCACTTCCTTATCTAAGCCACTATCAATGACTAATCCACCCTCAAGTATCAGGTACCTATGAAAGGTAGGAAGTGAATCATAACCGGTGGAATCCAGAGGTGATGAAGTGACTGAACGATGAAGGACATCATTCATTTCATAATCTTAAGAGTCGGACTCGATAGTCAAAGAAGAAATGTAAATGTGTGAGGGAGGAGGAATTCAAGTTTCGTAGTTCTGCGGTCTGCGGGTCGACTATCTACCCCTGCCACTATGTCGGCCTCCCTTACCTCTACTAGGGGGAACACCATACCTAACTGCAAACTAGAAGGGAAACCTATTAGAGTTTGTAATGGAAACATTTGCGTCAATTCTAACCTATGATGGACCATATACTAGCAACTGTATAGGACCCTGTGTAGGTGACACTGCATGACCCTGTACAGTACTAGCGGGCATCACTGATGACTGGGTAGGGGGAGGTCTACGGGTTTTCTAAGGTACATAATACTTGGCATTATCATAAATAGAGACCTTGTACATGGAAAAGGGCCGGGTATCCCTAGGAATGGAATACTTTACATCATTCCTCATATACTTCATTCATTGGTATAAGGTAGAGGGCATCATTCCATACTCATGGAGCCAAGGCCTTCATTAGAGAGCCATGTATGAAGTTTCAGCCTCAATCACATGAAACTTATCCTCAGTTAGGAAATTTCAAAACTTTAGAGGCAGAGTAATAAACTGTAAAGCTTGCTGGCCTTAGTTATTAAAGCCTTTCAACATAATCTTATCAAAAGTGAGCTTCAAATGACCTAAAGAGATGCCCTTTAAAGTTTTAAAGGTAAACATATTTACTAAAGCCCCTTGGTCAATGAGGACCCTATTTAACTCATAACCATTGACTTCAGTAGTGACATATAAGGGATGGTTATGCTCAAAAGTCCCAAAAATAAGATCACAATCTAAAACAGTAATACATGGAATCTCTCTCAAATGGCATGCATCCCCAATAAAATTGGAAGCAAAGAAAGTTTGGTATGACTTTAGCTCAAGTAGTAATTTTACAAGTGTCTCTCTCAAGTCAGGAGACAACATCAGAGCATCATAGATGCTAAGAAGGGAAGAGATTTTTCATAGATGAGCCAACACATTATAGTCAACATCCAGCTGAGGGACTTTCTCTTTCTCCTTAGATTGCTCTTAGGAGGAAGGGACAGGATCATCCTTCTGGGTAACAATATTTTTATCTTTTTTTTATATATATTTTTAGCCATCAGAGGTGGAGGACCTTCCCTAAATATAAGTGAACTTCTTGTATTGAGTCATCCTCAACAGGAGATTCACTTGGCTTAGGGGTGATTTCTTGTGCTGGCTCTAAGGAGAGTGCATTGAGTGGGTTCTCAGATTTAGAAGTTCTTAAATTCATCTTCTAAATCCATGTAACAACCACTCTCTAGAATGATAAAGACTGGTGTTGGTGGAATTTTGAAAACATATTTTAAAAATATTAGTTTTCTTTGGGAATTTCAAGATTAAGGTTGAGTTCTAATTCTAAAGTCGAATCAACTCGTTAGAAAGAGTATGTCACCCCGAAGGACGAAAATAAACTTTCATAACGGTGTTCAGACTTAGAATTATGTAAACTCATCTTGAATGTTATGATCGGGTTCTAAGGAGAACTTTATATGACTTCGAGGGGACAAAATATAGTTCAACCAAATTCCCAATTACAACATTCAAGAAACACGATCGTCGCATTCACATCCAAAGCCTTATCGAAGAAGGGTATATCTCCTCAAAGGGAAATGAGACCATTCTACGATAATCCTTCTAATGCAAATATGACGATCATTACTTAACTTTTCCCAAGGAAGTCTAATAAAATTTTGGAAATTAATTTTTTTTAAAATCAGGTGTATGTGGTTCCAAATCTCCTACGAGCGCAAGCCCTCGTAGTTAATTACATCATAGGGAGACAAAAATCCCCTACGAAAACTCCCGATTAAAATGGTGGCAGAATTTTGTTAGAGTTTCTAGGAGTGATATCAAAATATGAATAGAGTTATTGAAAAATCAAAAGGGAATGGATCAAAATTGAACAGTTATTAACGGAGTTAAAGGATGAGAGGTAGGGGACACTTTGAGATTCCAGAACCATCCGGAAGTGTCCCAACTTAATCTAAGTGTTGGGCTTTATATTTTAGTATTGAAATGAAGCTTTAATTAGAGTTAAGTATTTTATTAGAAATTTGGGACTATATTCCCAAAACTTGGGGTCTTATAATCAAAGATCTGCCCCGGAACCTAAATCTATTTTGGACACTGGACCAAAGTCGTCCGATCCTAACTAATGCAGTGCAAGATCTGGACTTACCCCGGCCTGGATTGGGGAGCCAGCTAACCACCTAACCGATCTAAAAGAGATGAGTCCGGTCTTTTATGAAAGAGTGGTAGGGACGTTATAATTAAAGTTTTGGGGAGGCGGGGCCGACATCTAGAGATTCTCCTAATTGGCCCCTTTGACTTATGTTGGGTGCTAAAATGCTAAGGACTATGAAATTAAAATTTTGACTCTTTAATTTGTATCTAATGCAATGCATGCTGGTTAACAACCTCAAATCAAATATGCTTGAAATTTTAAAAAACAGGCTTATAAAATAATTTTTTAGAAGACTGGACTTCCCCAGGTCCGGCACCTCGTCCTCATAGGTCAGACTATCCGGACTCTACCCGCAGGCGGGGAAGGGTCTAAAACAAGGAAAGAAGAATGCAAAAATATGCATGCGACCCCGGGGTCGATCCCCGGCTAATTCCCTAGATTCGTTATCTTTCTATGTTATTTAGACTCACTAAAATTTTAGACTTTTAAAATTATGAGTAGAAAACTTTCACACCCTCACGAGCCTCACGTATCCAGGCGAAAACAAAGAGCGGCATGCAATCGCCAAAAAACTAGTAAAAACAAGTAATCCTAAAGGCAATCAAATCATCATATCAAATATAAATTAATTAATAAATGTCCATAGGCAGAATTGCCTTGCTTATTACAAACCAGAATATTACAGAAGGTAAAGTGGCCGGGCACCACTGACAACAACCCGGATTCTAAACCTAGTAATGACGCAAGTTATTTTGAGTGGGATACTCTCAATCTTCAAATCTTCAATCTCATTCTTCTTTGAACTCCTTTTCTTCAATCTTCTTGGAATCTTCGTAGTGGATTACCCAAATGGACAAGAGGGCACTTCCCTCTAAGGGGAAGGCCACTCTTTCCTCTTTGGGTAAGGAAGAGGTATGATCCAAATTTGGATTTCCAAATGGAAAAGGAGTGTTCCCTAAAGGGGTATCCTTTCCTCTTTGGAATCCAAGCTTTGGGTCTATGTATCCCAACTCAAAATCAACTTTCACAACACTTGACACTTACACAAATTACATTAATATCAAAATAAAAATCTAGACTCACCTGCATGGTTATCCTAAGCAATTAATATATAAAAAAAAAAACAATTATTCTCAAGCAGTTGTATATGAGCAGAAAAGAAAATAAACACACTGGCCACGCTCTTTTTATGATTTGGGGGCTTTAGCAGCTGAAGCACCTGTGCAAAGAGTTTATAATATTTATGCATTTTTTAATTTGCCCCCTTTTTACACTGCCCTGCATGAGCGTGGCCACCTGCAAAAAACTATGTCTACATCCAGATCGTACCTAACCTAAGGGTAATCTAGTCGCCAAACACATCAATCCATCCACAGAGTACAGAAAAAGTAAGCAGACACAGCAGAGCAATTTCATCCACAACATGCAGTGAAAACTACGAAAAATCCGGCACACAGCAGTAAAGTAAACACCGGCCTAACCTAGATCTAGAGTTGGTTGTCCTAGCACATCATCTAAAGTGTGTGAGAAAAGTCGTGTGGCTGGGATAGATCCTAAAGTAGGTTATTAATTGAAATTGTCTAAAAGTTTGGATTTGTTAAAGCTTAGAAGGGGGTTTAGATTAGAATTTAAATATTAATGAATTAAGAATTTTAATTAAACATGTTTTAGAAGTTAATTGATTGCTACCTTTGTTTCACACCGAGGCCGTGAAGTTTATTTCACCTTCATTGGGGCTAAGCTAATAGCCTCGTAGGCCTGGGTTACCTAGTAGCAATCAGGGTTGATTAAGTTATTTAAAATTGGTTAGAATTAAAAGAGTGGATTAATTATAAAAAAAAGGTTAGTTACTGATTTTAAAACTTAATTAATTTAAGTTTACCATTAATTGATTCGTGGCGTTGTGCCACCAGGCTCGAGGAACCAGCCTCCTTAGGACACTTAGCCCCGCAGCCCGGAGTAGTCCAACCGATAAACCAAATTAATGTAATTGAATTAGAGATTTTAAAATGTTAAATAATTAAAAATTAATCTATTTTAATATTTAACACCCCTTAGAATCCATTCGTGGCGTTGTGCCACCAGGCTCGAGGAACCAGCCTCCTTAGGACACTTAGCCCCGCAGCCCGGAGTAGTCCAGCCAATAAACTTCATCTTTGGGGTGGTTGTTGTGTTTTAAAGGGTTTGTTAAGTATTTTTAAAAAATTAAACCAACATTTCTGAGTTTTAGAATGATTATGAGTTTTATGAATTTTTGGAATATTTTAATAGTTTAATTAAGGGGTTGAAAATTGACTTTTTTATTAAGCTCAAATTCTAGAATGTTTGTATTTTATTAAAATACTAGGCCTTACTACAATCAGTTAGAAGGTAAGTATGTTGAAATCGGATTTTTCTACATTTTATTACAAAGGTTTGAAGTTTTGAACTAGATTTGAACTATGATTTGACCAATTTGTTGAATTTTTGAAATATTACAGATTTCTGGAGTTTAACATTTTTAATAAATATTAGGGCTTATTAGGAATTGAATGCAAGTGAATTTGGGTGATTTGGATTTTTCTGGAATTAGTTATGAATTTTGGAAGTTTGGAGGTTTATTGGAATTATTTAATTGTTTTAATTAAGGGCTCCCTTGATGATTTTGCTCCAAATGGTTTCCTAACTTCTTGAAAATACCTCCAAAGGTCAGAAATGACCTAAGGAGTGATTCCCAAGTGTTTGGGAAATTTTTTGGATTTTTAAATATTAATAATTATTAAATTCAATTAAAAGTTGGATTCCACTTAAAATTAAACTGGACATTAGCCTGCTGTCAAATCAGCTGGGTTATAATTTTAATTAATAGGGAATCTAATTCTGGTCAGATAGAGGTATTATACATAATTTTTGGATTTAAAATGAATTTATTACATTTTTTGAAGTTTTAAAGGCTTAATTAAGGGTTTAGACTTAGGAAATTTAATTAAGGGTCTTAATGATTTCCAAAACCAGTGGAAATTTTTCTAAGGGCTGAAGGTGTCACTATGTTCAAATGGTTAAAGTTTCAAATAAAATGGAGGTGTGTTCTAAATGTTAGAAGTTTTCTAAGTTCTCTACACAAACCCCTAATTATTGTCCTTAATGACACTAGGTTTAATGGGCTCCAATCAATGTATTATCTAACCCTTAAACAAAGCATAAATAAGCATATGAAATGGCACAATCAAGTCCTTAAGATTAGGAGAGCCTAGGCTAGGTGGTGTGTGCATCCTAAACATGCAAAGACTAGACCCTTTTTTATTAATATAACCAAATTGTTATTAATGAATAATTAGGATATAATTACCCATTAATCACCTTCCCCCATGTATTCCATTCACATGTCCAACTTATGCTTAAAATTTCAAACTCTTCTCTCAAACTCTTAAGGATTTAAATATATATATAATATAATTTTAAAGTAGATTTTTAAATATATATATATATATATATATATATATATATATATATATATATATATATATATATATATATATATATATATATATATATACACATATACATGTAAATATATATATTTTAAGATAAAATAATTGAAGATATTATAAAAAAAGGATCTTAAGGATTGAGAGACCCACTGACTTTGGAGTCATTTGAAAATAACTTTTAAAATATAAGATAATTATCATAATATTTAATTAAATATTAATAAACTATCAAAATAATCATATAACTCAAATTAATATTAAAATTTACTTAAATAACTCTGAAAATTTTTCTGGAAATCAATCATATATCCTATGATATTCATACCAAATTTCAAAGTAATATACCTTATATATATTTAATTAAAAATAAAATGTCATTTTCTGCATTTCTTAAATTATTGATAAGATAATAATCAAAATAGTCTCATTTATTTTTTAAAAAAAACTAGATAAGATTATGAACAGTTTGATATATTATACTCATTTTTTGGTTATGTATTTTATTTATTATGATTTTTTGAAGTTATGTTAATTAAAATGAATTTAAATCCATTTATTAGACAAACGGCGGCGCCGGCGGGACGCGTGGCTCGCTCGGGTTCGTCCGATCGAACCACGAAAACGGCGGGGCGACGTGGCACAATAGGGACCGCGGGATCAATACGCGACGGCGCCAATGATTGGCGGCGGCGGTCAGCCACGCGTCGGCAGCTAAACGCCTCACGCGGTTTCACTTAACCACGTCAGCGATCAGCCGGCGCTGTTGGATATTCCGCGGATTCGATCCAACGGACAGGATCGAATCCCGTGTTCGATCTCAACGGGGGAAAATCAAACGGCAGAGGTTCGATCCCGCTGTTCCAAACGGACGACCCTGATCCCGCCGGTCGATCGATCGAACGCTAAACCGAATACACGGTCGAACCAAGGCGCGGAACGGCAAGATCTAGACCGTTGATCGCGTGATCAACGGTCTAGAAAACGTACATCTGTAGCGAACTGCGAATGACGCCCTAGGATCCGTTTTTTGGTTCGTTCTCCCGATCGGGTGGACCAAATCACTTGAAATTTTAAACTTAAAGAGTAATAATGAACAGAAACAGTGGGGAAAGATTGGTTTCAGCCAAAGCCCTAAAAACATGAAGCTATTTAAATCTAACTAATGTGAACTAGATCTAAGGTTTTAAGGGATTATACCGTTGGATCTTCGAGATTTCTGTATTGATGAGCTTGTAGACTGTCCAAGTGAAGATCCCTAGCACAAAAATGAGCTCGAACACGCCTGGATCGACTGCCATGAGCTTGGGACGGACTAGGTGGTGAACTCGCCGGAGAACTCGCCGCCGGTGACGTGCAACCACTTGGGTTTTGTAGTAGGGAGGTAGAGGAAGCTCCAAGGATCTAAAACGAACAAAGAGCTCTCTCTGGGAGGCTAGGATGAGTGAGAGAAAGTGTTTTGATCCAATGCTCTCAAAATCAACCTTTTCCCTATTCAAATGGCCTGGGTGAATTTGGATGGCTGGGATTGACTCCTGGGCTCTCCAGATGATGCCACCTGTCCCTGGGAAAGCTGGAAGGCTGCCCCAAAGGCTGGACATGCCTCATTCCCATTGGGTGGACTTGGGATGAATGGAGGAGAGAGATTGCCATTTATGGCTAAACCAGGGGTAGAGCTCGGTTAAGGGGCCTATTAGAGAGCTTTAGGGCACTGATGGGTCGGCCTTGGGCAGTTAAATCAGGGGAAAGTGGGTAAAAGGCTGATTAAGACCTTTTGGAAAGGTCTAAACCTTTGGTTTGACTAAATTGACCAGTCAACTGGTCAAGGGGGGGGCTGAGGTGGCATCCAAGCAGGTCATGGAGCCTTTCCAAATGGCTGGATGGGTGTGGCTTGAGCTGGGTTCAATGGGTTGAAGGGTTTGACCACACAAATGGTTTTTTTAAGCTTTGAGTTGATTGGTTGACCAGTCAACCCCATCAAGGGTTTATGGAATTGCACCTAGGTAATCCAAATGGGCTGATTAGGTGGATTGGAGGGTGATTCCAAGAGTCATGTTTGTCAATTGAATTAAGAAAGCTTAATGGGCCCTTAATGGGCTTTTAGGCTAAAACTAGTTGACTTGGTCAACCAGTTGGGTTCAGGGGCTAGAAATGGATTCAACAAATTCAGAATGTCATCCTGAGTCTACTGGACGTGGTCCCAGGGTTTGGAGGGGTCAATTTGGTCAAAATCCCTATTTGAACCCTTAAGGGTCCTCTTAGGTCAACACTGTTGACTTGGTCAACTAGGTTGACCTAGGAGCTGGGAATGGGTTCAATAAATTTGAAATAATAATTGAAACTTGCTGGAGGTGGTTGGATTCAATTTGGAGCTCATTTGGTTGGAAATCAATACTTGAGCCCCATAGGGGTATTTTGGTCATTTTGGGCTCATGACCACTAGGGGCTGAAATGAGTCCAGAAAGTTTTAGTTTATTAATCAACATGTCAAGATTAATGGTCTGGAATTGATTAGAGGCTTTGGTGAAGGTTCTAGGGTCAGAATCTTCAAAGCCAAAGGTCCAGTGGCATAGGTTGTAAATATCTGAAGCTTTTACAGCCTTTGGATTTGGATTTAGATTCTGGGGTTAGAGACCTCAAAATGGGCTCAAATTTGAAGGGTACCCTCTAGAGACATGTCTTATCACTTTGCAAGTGGTAGACTCTGAATTAGAGGTCATTTTACTGGGTTTCAAAGTATTTGAAAATTCAATGAAAAAGGTCTTTAGGACAGGGCCTTAGGATTTAGAATTTGAGTCTGGATTTTTTTGGATTTGGAATGAATTTCAAGTTTGAATAATTAAAATTGAAATATCCAAACCATTTACAATCATGTTGTGATTGTTAATGGATGGATAGGGTCAAGACTAGATTAAGGGTAGGATCAAAGTCTAGGTTGAAATTTGGATTCTCAAGTGGATTGAGTCAAAGCTTGGATATGTTTGAAATTTGGATTTGAATTGGATAGAGTTTGAGGTTTAAATTGATCAAAGGTAGGAATCAAATTGAAATTGGAGTGGATCAAATGTAGGAATTGATTTGAGGTTGAGGTTGATCAAGGGTGAAGATTGATTTGAGTCTGGAATGGTCCTAAGATCTAGAAGAATTCTAAGATCTAGGATTTAAGGGAATCCTAGGCTCTAGAGTAGGCTCTAAGGTCTTGGATCTAGAAGGATCCTAAGGTCTAGAGTGGATCCTAGGGTCTAGGATTAGATCTGGATTCTGGAAGGGTCTTAGTGACCTCATACAAAAATGAGGTCAACAACTGGTTCAACTTCATACTCAAACTCATCTTCACATACAAGATCATTTACATTATAAGAAGTATGTAAAATATAAAAAGAGTAAGTACTAAAAGAAGAAGTAGAAGTATAAATAGTAAGAGTAAGAAACCAAAAATAACTAGAATTACCTTATTATATTATTTCATCATCAATAAAAAGGAGAATGAAGTCTTTCAACATAAGTGTTGGAAGGAGCCCCGTCTTCCCTTATGAAGTTACAACAAGCTTTTATTTCTCATACATTTTTCTAGTACATGTAAAAGAAGAACAAGAAATGTACTTAGTAGGCACTACAATAGAAGAAGAAGGAGAAAAAGGTGCTGGCGTAGTAACTAGGGCGACAAATGTTGACTCAACCTAGGGAGGCCTCCTCTCAAATGCCTATGAACTTTGAACTGCCCAGTCAATCATCTTCTTTATCTTTTAAGAGAGAGATAGCAGCCACTCTCCCTCAGAACCTTTGGATGACCTACTACTACTAACCTGACTGTCACTGTGGTTGGAACTAAAAATCAAATAAACTGTCTGAGCGGTCTTGCCCTGGGACTACACAAAGTCACTGTCCTATAGATATATCTTCCCACTTGCCATGAGCCTCTCAACCATGTTCTTGAATATATAACAATCCTCTAAAACATGCCCAATATATCTGTGATAGGGATAATAGAGTGGGTGGTCTGTCTGTCCCCGCTCCTCCTCTCTATTATTATTCAAAAATGTTAAGATATTTTTTAAATAAGAAATTTGAAGATTTTATTTACACTTTCTCTTTTGAATGAATATTCCTTAATAAGTTTCACATGTAGATACTTCTGGACCTCTAGAGTCCTACGGAAGGGTCTGGATTGTCCTGCTGACTGACTCGGTGAGTATAACTACTGTGGTGTTGAACTAACTACAGGCCTCTTTCCCTTATCCAGTGTCCCATAGGTATTGTGTGCCTCCCCTCTCCTAGGAGGAGGTGACCCTGAAGACTCCTACTACTGAGGTTTACATGAAGGTTGACTCTGTACCTTAAGAGAGACTACATCAGGTATGTTATTCTATAAGCTAATAACCCTCATCAACAACTTCTAGAAGGTTCTAATACTAAAGACCTTCAAGTAGGGTGCTATGGGACCATCTATATTCTTTAACAATATCTCCACTTTATACTGCTCTTGTAACTGAGCCTCTCACTATAGGCTAAGATTCCTCCATCTGACTATATAATCTGAAAGAGTCTTGTGAGGATGCTATGTAGACAGAACTAACTCTCTAATTATGACCCGGTGCTCAATATTGATAAACCTCTGAATAAAAATCTGCTTTAACTCTGCAAAGATGCAGACTGAGTCATTGGGGAGATCGACATACCAAGCAAAGGCCACCCTAACTAGGCTGTTACATAGAGTCTCAACATCAGGGCATCATTCCCCTTATATTATAATATACAGCCCAATATTGAGTCGCATGCTGCCTCAGGTTCCTAAACCCGTCAAAAACTTTGAACCATGGGGGGAACGAAGAAAGAGGGTAGGACTCCCTCTCATACTCAACTGGGTAGGGTCTCCCCCTACTAACAACCTCTCTAGAATTCATGGAGGAAATTTCCTGCTTAACCTTCTAGGCTATTATGTCTTGAATCTATCATGGTGACAATTATGCCAACTGATTTTGAACTAGAATAGTAGCTACTTTAGGTGGGCCTAGTGCTAGTGGTAGTATTATGGGCTCATCCCTAGACATAGTAGGAGTGACTACGTCCGTCATCTAGGGCATCACCCCCAAAGCTATCAACTGCGTGGTCATCACCGCCATGGCCCTAGCCATCTGAGTCTAAAGGTGCAAAATGGTAGCCTCTGTATCAACTGACCTGGGAGATTTACCCACCTCGGGCTCTCCCTACTCATCTGTTGCAAATCTATTTTTCATGGCTTATGTTTTGATGATTGACAAACACTATTTCTCTTGGTCTGCTTGTTGATTCTAACATTTCAGGAATGGAAGATCGGACGAACAAGACGAAGCCAATTCAGGATTTCATAGGTCTAGGGTTGAGTCAGTCTGTACTTTTGTTTTTCACTTCTTGAGTCCTCTTATAATGGTCAAAGAGACTGATGCTAAGTAACCCTTCACACACACACTTGAGAGACTTAGAATTTCTATTTTTACTCATATCGGCCAGGACAATTTTTGGATTGGCCCGGATGATCAGGCTTAAAACAGAAGGTCTAAATAAGGATTCTTAATTAAGGCAGCCGACATTAACATATCGGTCTGGATGATACGTGTATCGGCCAGGATGATAAGCTCAAAACAGAAAGAAGTTGCTGCCATAGACAATTAAGGTATACTGTATTTTTAAATTATCGGCCAGGACGATCCTATGATCGGCCTGGACGATATTCACAAATTATGCCATAATTGTTCAGGAAATCAAGGGAGTAATTAAGGATGATTGATACGATCATATCATCCTGGACGATAGCAGGATCGGGCAGGACGATCCAGTCAAAAACCTTAAGTTACTTCAGGACGATAAACATCGGCCAGCTCGTATCCAGGGCTATTGTCAGGACGATTTTCCTCTGATTTGAACTGATCGGCCAGGACGATCGTGAGATCGGCCTGGACGATCAAGCCAATTTTCAATCGTCCTTTTTTGCATCCAGGGCTATGCTCTGGCCGATCTTCATTGATTTGTACTGATCGGCCAGGCCGATGTCCATATCGGCCTGGACGATATTGTCGGCAACTTGCAATTAATGAGCTCCTTTGAAGCTCTTCTATTTAAGAACTCTTGTTCAACGTTTTTAAAGACCTTTGGCTGCTGCCTTGACCTGAGAAGACCTTGAGGAGAGAAAGAGAGATAGGGAGAGAGAGAGGATCTTGTGAGGGGATTCACAAGGGTTGCTTCAAGGATCGCTCTGCTTGTTCTTCGTCTAGAGTTTCTCGTCCGTGGAAGGGTCGGTAGAGGTAAGGAGTTAGCTTTTGGTTGTGGTTCTCTGCCAGCTTCAGGAGGAAGCAAAAGGAGGTAGGTTCTCTGCCTTGTCAGGGTGGCAAAAAGGAGGTTCTTGTGAGGGCTTCTCCGCCTAGCTGTGGGGGCTAAAGGAGAGTCACTTTTTTGTAGTGCAATACTTGGAGGGTGCCTCCAAGGAGTGGACGTAGGTCAAGTTGACCGAACCACTATAAATTTCTATGTTCTTATTTTTGATTCCGCACTTTTTAATTCCGCATTTATTTTTGTGGTGATTTTGATTTGTGATTTTTATTCTTTGTGAAAAATTTTTTAAAAAAAATACCAATTCACCCCCCCCCCCCCCCCCCTCTTGGTTAGCTTGGGCTAGTTCTGTATCAACTGACCTGGGAGATTTACCCACCTCGGGCTCTCCCTACTCATCCTCATCCATGAGTTCTCTCTTCTTATTTGAATAACCTTATTGGGTAACCACTCAAACTTTGTGTACTATTAATTCTTCATCTGACTCATCCTCAATTATGTCCTCCTCGAAAAAGGTTTGATGAAGTGTATCTATATGTAAACATGGTGAACCGTTAGGAGAAACTATAACATATGTATCACAAAACATCAGGACTGCCTCGGACCAAGAAGGAATAACTGCCCCTATCTGTTCAACTACCTCTGCCAACTGTACTATCTCGATATGGGTATCCGCTTGTCATCATGTCCAAACCCACCTACTATGGTGGGACCTAGTAGGGGAAATTATTTGTTGGGGGGCTACAACCACTGAATGGATCTGAGCTTTGGTAGGCCCTAAATACTATCTTGATATATGATGACATGGGGTTCATCCAACTCCAGGAGTGAATGTTTATGGTCAGACAGCCGGAACTAAACTAATTGGCTACCTAGGTAGCTGTCCTCTCTACCACCTTTACCTCTGCCTCAAGGTCTACCTCTATAACTAAACAAAAGCCTGAGAGATCTGATGGAGTAACCTTTCCCAACTGACAGGCCCTCAACCTCGTGTTAGGCGGACGATCTTCAAATCTTCTAAGAGAGGGTTCAGAACAACATTATCCCTAAGGGACACTAGCTCGAGGTAAAGGAGTGGAAATAGGAGCGGTCGCTGTAATGCAAGCGATGTCCCCCTCATCACCACTATGTTCCCATAGAGAGAGAAGCATCCTCCAAGGACTTCTTTTATCTCAGGCACTACTACAAAAGATGGGGTAGGTGGAACTAAAACTGATCGAGGCTCTTGCTACATAGAGACCACTCTCCTTTAAATAGGCTCCTAGTGAGTCACTGCCTCTATCATCCTCTGTCTATCTACCTCAAACACAACCAAATATAGTCTTCTATTTTTATTCCTCCAGGCCCTTTTCCTAAGACCATAGGTAGAGGCAGAAGGTAAATTCAAACTTACTACCTATGGGACAGAGGGAATAGGAGCCATATGAAGTGTTAGGATTTGCTCGGTGGTCTTGGGGTGAAAGAGACGAGAGAAAATATAAGCCCGATGGGAAAAAGGTGAAGGAGCCTCAGTCTGGGCAACTCTCTTCTTGGGGGAAGAAGGAGGGGGAACCTGAACTTGAGCTACCTTTGCCGAAATAATAGGAAGAACAATAATTGGCTGCCAGCACTGAGGGGCTAGAGCAGACTGCACAACAGGTACAGTAGGCACAGGTCTCCTAACAACTAGATGAGTAGGAGGAGCTATGAGTGGTCTAGGCACTAACTGCCTAACTATAGGGCATATTGGTTGCATATTAAGGGAGTGGGACGAGAAGGTGCCCGGGATATCCGCCGAGCCGCTGGTCGTCCGAAGGGGCACATGGCTGTGCGCCCTCTCCTTTGGGGAGGAGAGAATATAATATCCTCAGCCGGGGTCAGCCCACTAAGAATGACGAAAGTAGAGTCTGTGAACGAACCAAAAGTGATCCCTCTAACGGGCAGACTAGCCAGCAGGGACTCAAGGATAGTCACTTGCACGTCTGAGCCAAAACAAAAAGTTATATAAGAAGCACGTGAAGCCATTGCACTGCTGCCAAAAGAGTAAAAGAATTTGAAATGATTAGTAAGAGTTGAAATATATTTTTTAGGATTTTTTGAAGTTTTTGGGGCTTAATTAAAGAGGTAAATTAGGGTTTGTTAATTAAAGGATTAAAAGGGTCTTAAAAATACCTAAAAAAGTTTGGGAGTTATAAGTATGTCTCTAAGTTTAAATGTGTAAAGTTTCATGTCAATAGGGGAACTACCCTAGCTCCTAGAATTTTTCTAAGTTCGCTAGATGGGTCCTTAATTATTGTCCTTAGGGTGTCACTGCGTTAAATGGGTTTAAAATCAATGTTAATGACTAACCCTTAGGATAACATGTAGGGAGTGCATAACAACAGAAAACACACCAATCATAAGATCAAGGAGGGCCTAAGCAAAGTGCTCGTGCATCAACACATATAAAAAATGAATAAAGAGATGATTAAGAGCATTTAACGGAGTGATTAGTGAATGATTGGAGTACAATCACCCACTAATCTTTTCCCCAATGAATGTTATTCATAATTATAATAAATGTTTAAAATTTAATGAATGGATCTCCTAAAAGAAAGTAATTTAATTATATAGGTAGTTTTAAAATAGTTTAAAATACATATGTATTGAGTATATAAATACTTATGAAAATAGTAGAATTAAAAATAAGTTCCATTTCATAGATGTTTAGGAGATCCACTGGTCACCCCAAAAGGAGATTCAAAATGATTTGAAAGTACTTTATAATTTTAAAATAATTAATAAAATAATTATTTAAATATTATTTAGATAACCAAATAATTGAATAATATAGAAATCAACCAAAAAATAGATTTTTTTTTTAAATCATTTTAAATTAAAATTTATAAATTTTTTTAAAATTTAGAGGTATTATACATCAAAATATGATTTAAAATAAAATAGTTATGAACTTTTAAATTTTATACTAATTAAAAGTAAATTTTAAATAATTTAAAATAATTAAAATTTAAAAATGAATTAGGTTAAAATAATTAATAAAATTTTTTAATATAGAATAATTTATTAAAAATAATTTATAATTTTGGAAAGTAATTTTAGTTTAATTATTTATTAATTAAACCATTTAGATAATTAGTTAATTCAAATAATTTTAACATAGGAAAAGAATATATAATTTAAATTAAATAATAAAAATAATTTTTTTGATTTCAAAATAATTTCAAAGATAATAATTATTATTATAAAATAAATTTTTTTTAATATTTAATTAATAATTAAATTTATAAGTATTTAAATAATTGTAACTTAATTAAAGAAATAATTTTTTTAATTATGAAATTTAATTTAAAATTAAATAATAAAAACAAAAACATTTTTTTTCAGATTTTAAAGTAAATAATTATATCTTAATAATAATAATAATAATAGAAGTAATAATAATAATAATAATAATAATAATAATAATAATAATAATAATAATAATAATAATAATAATAATAATAATAATAATAATAATAATAATAATAATAAAGATGATAATTTAAAAGGCAACTTTTTTATTTTAAAGAAAATAAAAGATTATTAATAGAATAATAATTATTAATATTATTAAATAATACTTTAAATACTAATTTCACTAAATAATTACTAAAAATATTTAGGTATTAATTTAAATATTAAATTAAAATATAAGTAAACATGTTTCTAAAATTTTATGATAAAATATCATTTTTTTTAATTTATTTTTAAATTAATAAAATGTATATTTCTAATTATTTATAATTATTTATTTATTAAATATAATAGATTTTTAAAACTTAGCATAACTTAAAATATACATATTATCTTTAACTAAAATTAATTTTAAATTAAAGAGGATGAAAATTCAAATATTTTGACATATTATATTAAATATTTCGATTATAATACAACTTATAATGATTTTCTAAAGATTTTTGAATTTAAAATGCATTTAAAATTTTTTTTAAAAGAAAGCGGTGGCATGCAACTACATGGCATATTTAAAGGGTGAAGTGTTGGAATTGAATTGAAATCAAACAAAGGGGATTTGGGTCAATTTGGGTCAACCTAGGTTGACCTGGTCAACTAGGTTGACCCGAGGCCTAGGTTAGGGCTCAACAAACTTGATTTGACCCATTGAACTCAGTATAAGTGGTCTTTGTTGCAACTCAAGCTTATGAGTTTATGTTTTTTTTATGATAACAAATATTGTGGCTCACTTTTTGTTATCGACCTGTATTTATAATATATTTTTATTTGTGTGTTTATTAACTTTTTAGGATTATGTTGCACCATTCAAGACTTAATATTTGGTTGATCAAGTTTGATTTGTATTTTTCATTGATATATTTTTTGATTGAGTCATATCCTATAAGGGTGTTCGCTTGCTTGTAACCTTGTACACACACACTTGAGAAAATTTCTATCTATTTTAGAGTTTTTTATTTTTTATCACATTATCCATGATGATCTAAAAATTGGCTTGGATGATCATTTAAAAATAGAAATCTTAATCAGGGCATCCTGGTTAAGGTAGTTGTAATTAAGCACAATGTCATGGATGATAGTTGTATCGACCCGGATGACAGGCTCAAATTAGAAAGAATCTACAACTAGATATATTTAGATGTCTTTTATTTTTAGACATCATCTACGACATCATCCTGGATGATACAATACAATTATGCCTAAATTAATCTGGTAATTAAGGAAAGCAACTAAGGTTTAATTGCTCGATCATATCATCTTGGACGATCACAAGATCGGCCAGGAGGATCAGTTCACAAACCTTAGTTGTTCTTGGATGATCAAACATCCGCCTACTTCTATTCAGGAAGATGTTCTGGATAATATTTAATGATGTGTACTAATCATACAGGATGATATCCTATCATCCTAGATGATATGAACAAAAACCTTTTAATCATCCCAAATCATCCTGACTAATTGAGCTAAATTTATACTGATCGTATAAGATGATATTTATATCGTCATGGACGATAATGTTGGTTTGTTGCTATTAAGAGAAAATTTGGAGCTCTTCTATTTAAGCTTTGTCAAAGACTTTGAAAGTATCTTTGGTAGCCATTGAAGCATCGTTCTTTTGGAGGAAACTTGAGGAGAGAACTTAAAAGGGAGAGAGGAAAAGGTGGAGTTTGAGAAAGAGAGAAGATCCTTGGAGGGGGTTTCAAGGGAGTGTGGAGGGGAGTCCATATTGTTTCTCCGGTGAGCTTGCACATTAGTACCATCATATTTAAGGTTCATCTTGAGGGAAGTTTTAGGAAGAAGAAGATCTCTTTAGTGTCAAAGGGCCCGACAACTCCGTCGCACCGGGTAAGGTGAAAGTGATTTTTGTAAGTACTTCTTTGCCTAGCTGTGTGGGCTAAAGGAGAGACACTAAATGTTTAGTGTAATACTCAGAGGGTGCCTCTTAGGAGTGGACGTAGGTCATGTTGGACCGAACCACTATAAATCTTATGTGTTCTTTCTAATTATTTTTTTTGCATTTAATTTTCGCACTTCATTTATCTTATGGTGAATCTTGTTTTTGTTGTGTTTATATTTTTTATTGAGAAAATTTTTAAATACCAATTCACCCCCTCTTGGTTAGCCTTGGGACTAGTTCATAAGGGCTTAACACCCCTAACGAACTCTTAAGTGGTATTAGAGCGAGATTCATAAAATAAAATTTTAAAAAACTTTTTGAATTTTGATCCATGGCTAATTTTTGTAATTATAATATTACGAAAGGTTATTCAATTACCCAATCACCTTTATTTAAAAATATTACTTTTGACTTCTAGAAAATTTGCATGTCTACTTTTTTGCAATCGATTGATTACCGAATGTGGCAAATAATTTTAATTAGTTATTTTGTACCATCACATGTTGTAGATGGAAATATTCTTTTTAATCAATGGAGTACGGAAGAATAAATCAATGCTCAATTAAATGCTAAATCATTAAACTATTTGTTCTGTGCTTTAAATTCTGAAGATTATATATTTGTATCCACGTGCATTACTAGCAAGAAAATTTTGGATAAATTACACAATATATATGAAGGCACTAGTGAAATCAAGCAATCTAGGTTGAATACTTTAATGCATGAATATGAACTATTTTACATGGCCTTATGAGATGATCTTAGACATGTATACTAGGTTTATTCAAATTGTGACATCATTACATGTTTTAGGTAAAGAATTTTCAAACTCTAAAAAAGTCAATAAAATTTTGCGTTGTCTACTTGATAAGTTTGATGCCAAAGTTGTTGTTATTTGTGAATCAAAAAATTTGAATGAATATTTTATTGATAATTTGATTAGCTCACTCAATGCCTACGATTAAAGTTTGAGCCAAAAACTTTTAGATGCATGTGAAATGATAGTGCTAAACACTAAAAATATAGAAAAAAGTGGCTTAGTTGGTGACGAAAGCGATTACTTATCAAGTAAATTAGAAAACTCATTAAAGCATAAGCATCAACAAAAGTGGAATAAAGGTAAAAATGATAAGAATATTAAGATTTCTTCTAACGTTATTTACTTTGGATGTAGGAAAAATTAGTACTCTAATTTGAGAACTCTTCCTACAAAAGAAAAGGGTAAAGCTAAGCAAATTGTAAAAAGGGCAAAAAATGAAAAATAAAAAATCTTCCAGGCAGATCTAGCTTCTGAATCATCAGATCAGGAGCAAGATGATGTTTATACCCTTGTTTGTGTGTTTATTCATTTGTGTATGCATGTTTTTGTTCTTAGTATTTTTGTTTGTTTTCTATATCTTTCTTTGGGTTTATTCTTTTTCATTTTTTTATTATGTTAAAATTTTTAAATGTCTTTACTTTCTATTTTTGTGAAGTTCTCACTGATCAACACACACATATCACCTTTTGTTTTGTTTTTGTTGTTTTGTATACTTCTTAGAAAACTAAATCTTTTTTAAAAAATAACATTTTTTTTCTAAAATTGAAAAACCTACCTCTTATTTTTCTTGAATTCTTATGTAAGTTGTGGTTGACTTCTCTAAAAACAGACAAAAGAAGAAAACTCATGATTTTGATTCTCTATCTCCTTTCTTAAAGAATTTATTCTAATTTTGATTCAAAATTTCCATCATATTATAAATTGAATTCTGAAATTAAACTTTTTTCACCTCCCTATATTTTGTCTATCGCATTGAGATCATTTGCAAGTTGTTGAATCCACTTCATAATTTTTTTAATCAAGTAATATGTTTTATCAATAGAATGGGTTTGCTTTAGTTTTTAAAATATCAGAAGGAAAGCCTATTTGATTAAAAAAAAGTGGCTAATGATGTCAAATCAAAAGATGCACAATGACGCCAAATTGAGAAAGATACACAAAGTGTATCAAAAATTAAAAGATGCGCAAAGTGCTCCAAACAACTGACAAGAGGAATAAAATGAGCTCACAAAAAAAAAGCTTATCTTTCTTGTACTTCTTAAAGCCTAAGAAAACCATTGATATTTTGGTACTTAAGCTTGAAAATCATTATTCTTGATTCACCAATTTTTGTATTAGTCTTCTATTAGATATAGTTTATGAAAGGAGTTTTGAAAAATTGGTGTTTCTTTTTTTAATTTATTCCTTGATTTAGATATTGGATTAAAAAAGTTTTTAAACCTTTAAAAGAACTTGAGCTTGGATTAACAATTTTTAAATTTCTAACCTTTTCTGGTTATGCGTTGTGAATACATTCCTTACTAAGTTTTTGTATAAATCAAGAGGTAACTTTCTCATTTTAAGAATATTTAATTTTTTCTCTTCACTAGATCAGGGATCGTTTTGCTTTTTAATCTTTTTTATGCCCCTCCTTTTTTTGATTATGTCAAAGGGGGAGAATATACTATTATATTTGTACAGTTGTATTTATATATTTTTTTTAAAAAATAAAAAAAAAATAAAAATAACAAAAAATTTGATTTCCCTAATTTTAAATCTTTTATTCTAACAAGTGGGAGATTAAGAGAAATTGATTTCATTTTTGCAAATTCAAATCAATAATATTTGTCATCATTAAAAAGAGGGAGATTATTGCAACTTGAGCTTATGAGTTTATGTTTTTTTTATGATAATAAATATTATGACTAACTTTTTGTTAATCGACCTGTATTTGTAATATATTTTTGTTTGTATGTTTACTAACTTTCAGGATTACGATTCACCATTTAAGACTCAAGATTTGGTTGATCAAGTTTGATTTGTAAATTTCATTGATGTATTTTTTTATTTCTTGAGTCATGTCCTGTAACGGTGTTTCACTTGCTTGTAACATTGCACACACACACTTGTGAAAATTTTTGTCTATTTTAGAGTTTTCTATTTTTAATAACATCATCCGAGATGATCCAAAAATTAGCCTGGATAATCAATTAAAATTAAAAACTCTAATTAGGGCATTTTGGTTAAGGAATCCATAATTAAGCACATCATCCTGGATGATAGTTATATAGGCCGGGATGATAGGCTTAAATCAGAAAGAATCTATCGTTAGATTTATTTAGGTATCTTTTATTTTTGGACATCATCCAGGACATCATCTAGGACATCGTCATTGACGATGCAATATAATTATACCTAAATTAATTTGATAATTAAAGAAAGCAATTAAGGTTTGATTGCTCGATCATATCATCCTGGAAGATTGCAGGATCGACCGAGATGATCAGTTCACAAACCTTAATTATTCTTGGACGATCAAACATCAGCCTGCTTCTATTCAGGGCAATGTTCTAGATGATCTTAAATGACTTGTACTAATCATATAGGATGATATCCTATTAGACTGGATGATATGAACAAAAACCTTCTCCTCATCCCAAATCAACCTGATTGATTGAGCTAAATTTATGCTGATCGTACATGATGACATTTATATCATCCTGGATGATAATGTTAGTTTGTTACTATTAAGAGCAAATTTGAAGCTCTTCTATTTAAGCTTTATCAAAGACTTTGAAAGTGTCTTTGGCAGCCATTGAAGCTTCGTTCTTCTGGAGGAAACTTGAAGAGAGAACTTGAAAGAGAGAGAGGAAAAGGTGGAGTTTGACAGAGGGAGAAGATCCTTGGAGGGGGTTTCAAGGGAGTGTGGAGGGGAGTCCACATAGTTGCTCCAACGAGCTTTCACCTTAGTACCATTGGATTCCAGGTTCGTCGTGAGGGAAGTTTTGGGAAGAAGAAGATCTCTTTGGTGTCAAAGGGCCTTGCTACTCTGTTGCACCAGGGAAAATGAAAGTGATTTTTTTAAGGGCTTCTCCACCTAGTTGTGGGGGCAAAAGGAGAGATATTAAAGGTTTAATGCATTACTCAAAGGGTACCTCCAAAGAGTGGACGTAGTTCAGATTGGACTGAACCATTAAAAATCTGGTGTGTTATTTCTAATTTTTTTCCGCATTTAATTTCTACACTTCATTTCTCTTGTGGTGAATCTTGTTTTGGTTGTGTTTGTATTTTTGATTGAGAAATTTTTAAATGCCAATTCACCTCCCTCTTGGTTAGCCTTGGGACTAGTTCATAAGGGCTTAACATCCTTAATGAACTCTTAGTCTTGGGGCATGGCTTGGTCAATTTGACCAACTCAAACTCCTTGACCTAAGGGTTTAATGAAATTAAGGTCAAAAGATAGATCCTAGGCTTTATTATTTTGGAATTATCTATAATGAATTTATTTATTTAAGGTTATTGAGGGTTGATTTAAATTCTAGAGTTTAGTTATTTAAAAGTTTTAAGTTTATTTTAGGGGTATTTTGATTGTTGTACTTGTTTAGCTTTTGGTTTTAAAGAACATAGCACTTAATAAATTATAAGTGATAAAAATTATGGATTATAAAGTCCTAAGCTCATATTTATAATGCTACCAATCCATAAAAAATGGGATAGATAGGTTGCATAGAGTCCTTACATTTTGATTAGGTGTTTTAGTTATTAAGCTTTCAAATCTAATACTCCTTTGCCTACCTAAAAGGAGTCAAGAACAAGGATATAAAAGTTTTAATGTCTAAGTATTTTATTGTTGATTTTAATTTTTTTAAGTTTAATAATAATTATCTTTGGTAAATAAGGGCTATAAGATTTATTTCACCCTCTTTGGTGCAAAGTTAATAGCCTTATAAGCCTAGGTTACGTAATAATTATCCATTTATTTAAGTTTAATTATTCATTACTAATTTTTGATTAATTAATTAATTAATTACTAATTTATAATATTTAAAATTTAACATTTACATCTCATCAATTCATTTGTGGCGTTATCATAATCAGTACGAGGACTAAAGCCTCTTCAGGATATATAGTCCCGTAACTTGAGGTTTCGACTCTATAAACTTTACTAACAAAGTGTTGATTATTCTTTACTACTTTTTATTTGATTTAATTCATTGAGTTAGCCATTTTTATATTTGTTGAATTTTTACATTAATTATAATAAATAATTAATTAATTTTTGACTAAATGTTGACTTTTTAATTTACATTGAATTCTAAAAGTTTTATATTTTTCATAAATACTAGACCTAATGATGAGTCTAGAGACATTGAGTTTGTGTCATTTGGAGTTTTATGTAATTAGTTATGATTTTTATAAGCTAAGCCTTTATTTAACAATTATTAAAGAAATTTTTAATTTTTATTCCAAACCAATTCCAAACATCTTGAAATCTTCTCAAAATATCACTAATGACTCCTTGGGATGATTACAAGAGTTTGAAAATTTTATATTTTTAATTATTTTAATTAATTAATTAATTAATTAATTTTCTTTTATTTTTAAATTACTTCATATTTTGAATGAATTTTTAGAGGCATTTAATTTTCCTCTATTGAGAATTTACTTTTAAGCAATCTTAAGCTTAATTTTATTCTTTCTAGTATGGTATACCCTTTAGAATATATGAGGTGCCTTTGGATTTAGCTAGTGCCTCTTTAACCTATTACTCTACCATCTTTTTTATATCAATAGATTGAATTTATTATGCTTCTAAATTTTTGGGTTAATTCTCTACTTCTTCTATATGAATCCCTTTCCCATTAGTATTGACTTGCACTAATTCATCAGGTGATGGTTTGATTTGTACATCTAGTGCATTTTGCTTTAATGCTAAAATGTCTATTATGCCATACTTAATTATTGGTTTCTCAAGTCTAAAGGGCATATTAGAAATGTGTTTCCTTCTCTTATTCTTTGGTATTTATGGTTGGTTAGAAATAATTCTAATTTTAATGATGTTGGTATGAATCACCAGAGGATTATCCAAAGTGTGAAAGACCAAGTGGTGGCTCTTTATTTGGTTAATTTACTTTCTCAAAAGAATATTAAGAACTTCTTGTTGCAAATCTATTTTCATGACTTATGTTTTGATGATTGATAAACACTATTGATTCTCTTGGACTGCCTGTTACTTCTAACTTTTTCAGGAATCGAAGATCCGACAAACAAACGAAGCCAGTTCAAGGTTGCGTAGGTTTAGGGTTGAGTCAGTCTGTACTTTGTTTTTTCTCTTATTGAGTCTATTTGTAATGATCAAAGAGGCTAATGCTAAGTAACCCTACATACACACTTGAGAGACTTAGAATTTCTATTTTTACTTATATCAGCCAGGACGATATTTACATCGTCCTGGACGATCGGGCTTAAAACAGAAATCTAAATAAGGTTTCTTAATTAAGGCAGCCGTCATTAACATATCGTCCTGGACGATACATGTATCGGCCAGGACGATAAGCTCAAAATAGAAAGAAGTTGCCACTATATATAATTAAGGTAAACTATATTTTTTAATAATCGGCCTGGACGATCATTGATTGGCTTGGACGATATTCACAAATTATGCCTTAATTGATCAGGAAATCAAGAGAGTAATTAAGGATGATTGATACGATCATATCGTCCTGGACAATCGCAGGATCAGCCAGGACAATCTAATCAAAAACCTTAGTTGCTTCAGGATGATAAATATCGGCTAGCTCAAATTCAAGGCGATGCTCTGTACAATTTTCCTCTGATTTGAACTGATCGGCCGGGACGATCGTGAGATCGGCCTGGACGATCAAGCCAATTTTAAATCATCCAGTTTGGATTCAGGACGATGCTCTAGCTGATCTTCTGAGATTTGTACTGATCGGCCAGGACAATGTCCATATCGGCCTGGACGATATTGTCGGCAACTTGCAATTAATGAGCTCCTTTAAAGATCTTCTATTTAAGAGCTCTTGTTCAACATTTTTTAACAATCTTTTGCTGCTGCCTTGACCTGAGAAGGCCTTGAGGAGAGAAAGAGAGAGAGGGAGAGAGAGAGGATCTTATGAGGAGGAGCTTGTGAGGGGATTCACAAGGGTGCTTCAAGAATCGCTCTGCTTCTTCTTCGTCTAGAGTTTCTTGTCCGTGGAAGGGTCGGTATAGGTAAGGTTTTCAGCACTGGATTGTGGTTCTCTGCCAGCTTCAGGAGGAAGCAAAAGGAGATAGGTTCTCTGCCTTGCTGGGGTGGCAAAAATGACTTCTTTGTGAGGGCTTCTCTGCCTAGCCGTGGGGCCTAAACGAGAGACACGTTTTGTAGTGCAGTACTTGGAGGGTGCCTCCAAGGAGTGGATGTAGGTCAAGTTGACCGAACCACTATAAATTTCAATGTTATTATTTTCTTGCTTCCACACTTTAATTTCGGCATTATTTTTGTCTAGTGGTGTGATTTGGTTTTGGTTTGTGATCTCATTGCTTTTGTTGAAAAGAATTTTTAAAAATACCAATTCACCCCCCCTCTTGGTTAGCTTGGGCCAGTTCTTTAGGGATTAACATCCCTAACGAACTTTCAAGTGGTATCAGAGCGGGATTCAAAAATTTTAAGTTTGAAAACTTTTTGATTTTGATCCATGGCTAACGTTGGGAATCGTAACACTACGAAATGTTATTCTATTACCCGACCTCCCCTGTTCGATAACCTACCTTTTGATTTCTGGAAAACCTGCATGTCAACATTTTTACAATTTACTGATTATCGCATGTGGATACTTATCAAAGAAGGTTATTCTCCACCTTCTCGTGAAATTAATGGTATTAAAACTGAAGTTGTTTTTACTTAACGTACTTTCGATGAATGAGATTTAGCCCAATTAAATGCAAAGTGTTTGAAATGTTTTTTATGTGCTTTAAAATCTGAGGATTACATGCGTGTCTCCACTTACAAAACTGGTAAAGAAATTTGGGACAACTTGTGTATCACCTATGAATGCACTAATAAAGTTAAACAATCACGTTTGAATATTCTCTTGCATGACTACGAACTTTTTCGCATGAAACCTCATGAATTAATTTATGATATGTATACTAGGTTTACTCAGATAGTTACTTCACTGCATGCACTAGGAAGAGAACTTTCAAACTTTGAAAAAGTAAACAAGATTTTGAGATGCTTGCCTTCGTCATATGATGCTAAAATCACTATAATCACTGAATCTAAGGATTTGAACACTTATTCTATTGATAACTTACTTGGCTCACTCATTGCTTACGAGCAAGGGGTGAATCAAAGAAATCTTGATGCAAGTGAGAAGAAGAAGGAGAAAACAGTTGCATTGAAGGCGCACAAATCGGATTCTAAATCTTTTGGGTCTGAAAGCGATGAAGTTGCCTTCATCACAAGGCAATTTAAAAGCTTTTTAAGGAAGAAGCAAAAGTATCATTGGAGAAAAGGTAAGGATCATAAATATTCTAAAGAATCTTCTGATCTTGTTTGTTATGAATGTAGGAAATTAGGACACGTGAGAACTGATTGCCCTACATTTAAAGATCACTCAAGCAAAGGAAAGGGTGAGGAGAAACCTAAGCTAAGAAAGGACAAGATAAGAGTACAAAAAGCATTTTGGGCAAATTCGGCATCAGACTCATCGGAGACGGAACTAGAAGATGAGACATCAAAATTGTGCTTGATGGCAGACGACAATCCTGATCAAGAAGAGGTATGTGAACTTTCCTACGATCAACTTCTTAAAGTTTCAGAAATAATTCATGCATCATATAGGAAATTAAAGAAAACACATGCTAGCTTGAAATTAGAATTTTTGAACCCACAAAAAGAGCATGAAATTTTGACTAAAGACCATCAAATGATTGATTCAAATCACATGATTACTTGATGAATTTGATGAGTTAAATAAAAATCATTGTGAATTAGTTGAAAAGCATGATGCATTAAAAGTTTCACACACATCACTTGAATCTGATTTTAAGAAGTCTAAAGAGATGGAGAAAAATTTGAGGATTGAAAATGAGGTCTTAAAAAGCACCAATTTGAAGATTCAAAATAAATTAGAAACATGTAAGAAAACTAGGATGACACCTACTTTTGATCAATTGCTAAAACCTAGGAAGAGGCATTATAACTCAAACCACTTAAGAATCTCTTTTCTGGAGTTAGATGTTTTTCATGTGGCATGCTAGGACACATCTCACACACTTGCACAGTTCACCATAGTACATATTGGGTGTAGAGACCTAAGGTGCATGATCTACAGCATACCACAAATGCATTGCATTCTACTCTTCATAAGAAGGAACCCAAAACTACTTGGGATCCTAAATCTAACATTTGGTAATTCTGCAGGAGGGCTCTCACAAAAGACTTCGTGAGAGTATGTGGTACCTGGACAGTGAATGCTCTCGACATATGACTGGTGATGCCAACCAGTTTGTTGTACTAGAGTCCAGGATTGGAGGCAAGGTTACTCTTGGAGACAACACCACTAAGAAGGTGGTAGGCTCAGGTATAATTGGTAATTCCAAGAACCTTATGATTGAAAATATTTTGCTTGTAGATGGATTGAAGCACAACTTGCTCAGCATCAGCCAACTCTGTGACAAAGGCTTCATCGTGCAATTCTTTGTAAATTCATGCATTGTAAGTTTAAGTAACAATACTATTTTGCAGGGAAAGAGGATCAACAATGTCTACATGCTTGATTTAAATAACATTGAATGTGCTGCTTCATTTTGAATAAAAATAGTGATAGATGATTCATGGTTGTGGCACCGGAGACTTTGTCATGTAAGTATGAAAACCCTTAGGAAAGTAACCCAAAAAGACCTAGTTAGAGGTGTCCCCAAACTCAAGTTTTCAAAAGACCACTTTTGTGATGCCTGTCAACTAGGAAAATAAGTCCACTCCACCTTTCACCCCATTAAGGACATTAGCACCTCTAGACCTTTAGAAGTCCTTCACATGGATTTGTTTGGACCCATTAGCACTGCCAGCCTGGGAGGAAAAGTCTATGGATTTGTGATTTTCGATGACTACTCGAGGTTCACTTGGGCTAGATTTCTTTCTCAGAAAAATGAGTCTTTTGAGGAGTTTAAAACATTTTCTACTTGGATTCAGAAAAAGCTAGGCTGTGAGATTTTGACCATCCATAGTGATCATGGGGGAGAGTTTGAGAATGAAAGATTTGGAGATTTTTGTGAGGACAAGGGGATTAGCCATAATTTTTCAGCTCCTAGGACCCCTCAGCAGAATGGGGTAGCTGAAAGGAAGAACCGGACCTTGGTGGAAGCCGCTAGAGCCATGCTTGCTGAGTATTCATTTCCAAAATACTTTTGGGCTGAAGCGGTTAACACAGCTTTTTATGTGTTGAATAGGGTGAATGTTAGAGCCAAATTAGAAAAGACACCCTATGAGATCCTTAAGGGTAGGACACCCAATCTTTCCCACCTTCATGTTTTTGGTTGTAAGGTTTTTATTCACAATAATGGGAAGTCTCACTTGGGAAAATTTGATCATATATCTGATGAAGGAGTATTCTTGGGATATTCTAATGTTGGGAAGTCTTTTAGGGTGTTTAACTAGAGAACTTTAATGGTGGAAGAGACAACCCATGTAGTATTTGATGAGTCTGATCCTAAGAATCATGGAGTTGAGAATGATGATGAGGTTGGAGAGATTACTAGTGGAGTAGAAAATTTGGGAAAGGGGGTAGAACACCAAAGTAATGAACGAGTAGGAGAAGTCACCCAAAGAGTAGAAAATATTGATTCGGATGAAAGGGTTGGACCTTCTCTCACTTTGCCTAGAGATTGGAGATACTCTATAAGTCATCCCAAGGATTTGATCTTAGGAGACCCTTCTAGTGGAGTTAAGACTTAGACATGGACTTAGGAATGAGGTGAACCACTCTGCCTTTATCTCAATGACTGAACCTACCACCATTAACCAAGCCCTTACTGATGAGTTTTGGATTTTAACAATGCAAGAAGAATTGAATCAATTTGTAAGGAATGATGTTTGGGAGCTTGTAGAAAGACCTAAGGGACAAAGTGTAGTTGGAACAAAGTGGGTCTTTAAGAACAAGATGAATAATTCAGGAGTGGTGGTTAGGAATAAAGCAAGATTGGTGGCTAAGGGGTATAACCAAATAGAAGGGATAGACTTTGAGGAGACTTTTGCTCCTGTACCTAGATTGGAAGCTATTAGAGTGCAATTAGCCTTTATCTGTTATAAAGGATTTAAGCTTTTTCAAATGGATGTCAAGGTGCCTTTTTAAATGGGGAAATAAAAGAAGATGTGTTTGTAGAGCAACCCCCAGGTTCTGAGAGTTCCATATTTCCAAATCATGTTTTTAAATTAAAAAAGACTTTATATGGGTTAAAGCAGGCACCAAGAGCTTGGTATGAGAGGCTTAGCACATTCTTACTATAGAGGGAATTTGTCAAGGGGAGTGTAGACACCACCCTTTTTTTTAGGAGAGTTGGAGATGATTTACTCATTGTTCAGATTTATGTTGATGATATACTCTTTGGATCTTCTAATAAAAAATTATGTGATGATTTTTCTAAGACAATAAGTAGAGATTTTGAGATGAGTTTAATGAGAGAGTTGTCCTACTTTTTGGGGTTTAACATAAAACAATTGGAGGATGGAACCTTTTTAAATCAAACAAAATACATAAAGGATATTTTGAAGAAGTATGAGATGGACAAAACTAAGCCAATTAACACTCCCATGACTTCTAGTGCTCCATTGGATAAGGACCCAAGTGGTAAATCTGTTGATCAGAAGAAGTATAGAGGCATGATTGAATCTTTACTTTACTTGACTACGAGCCGACCTGATATTATGTTTAGTGTTTGCCTTTGGGCTAGATTTCAAGATGACCCTAAGGAGTCCCACATGACTGCTATTAAGAGAATTTTTAGATACCTTTTGGGGACACAAGGCTAGGCATTTGGTACCCTAGACACAGCACTTCTTTTGAGATTATTAGTTTTTTTTTACTCTGATTTTGCAGGATGCAAGGTGGATAGAAAAAGCACTTCAAGAACTTATCAATTCATTGGACAGTCTTTGGTCACTTGGTCTAGTAGGAAGCAAAACTCTGTTGCACTTTCCACTGCTGAAGCTGAGTACATCGCTCTTGGAAGTTGTGTGGCCCAAGTCCTTTGGTTGAAACAACAGGTATTGGATTTAGGATTACCTGTAGGCACCATCTCAATCTTTTGTGCCAACACTAGTGTCATATGCATCTCTAAGAATCCTATCCAACATTCAAGGACTAAGCACATTGACATTAAGCATCACTTCATTAGAGATCATGTGACTAAGGGAGACATTGAGTTACACCATGTGACAACTGAAAATCAATTAGCTGACATCTTTACAAAACCACTGGCCTTCGACACTTTCAGTTCTTTAAGGACCAGATTGCGTGTGATTGACATAAATGCATGAAACTTGATCTTTTAGTTACTTTCTTTTGCTTTTGTGCTTTTATTTTTAGCTTTAACTGTGTTTTACTTTCTTTTGCCTTTTTTCTCTTTTTTACTTAGTTTTCAAAATCATCGCTGAAATGATAACACATTCCATTCCCTTGTTTTTCAAAATTTGTAGTCAATGTGTTTTTCATCTCTCAATCTCTTAGATGGTAAAAATATTTTGTGATTGTGTCTCTTTCTCTAACCCATTTTAGTGGCATAATTTTCTTTTCTAATCAAAAATCTATTTCAAATTAAAGATTGTGTATGAAATTAAGATCTTTTCTTAAGCTTGCTTAAACAAATCTATCTTGTATTCATAATGTTTAAAGTCTTTTTGTCACATCAAGACCCCTCGTTACTCTTGTCTTTAATTATTGATTCTATTTGTGGTAATTCTTCCTTATGTTAGAGAGAGAGCTCCTATTCTCTAATATCTAACAAGATATACTCACAACTAAGAATTTTTTAAGAGGTTATAAAAGAGAATGTAGCTTGCAAAAAAAAAAATTAGCCAATGATGCCAACAAAAGAAGCGCAAAGACGCCAAAATTGAAAATCTATAAAAAAGATGCGCAAAGCGTCACTCAATTGACAAGAGGCATAAAATGAGCCAACCCAAAAGCAAGCTATTATCTCTTTTTAAATCTTTTAGAACTTAGAAGTTTTGATTCTCAAAGGCTTGGTTTCGATTGTGTTACTTTTGTGACAAATTTACTTTGATTCATTATTTTATAAAGATACTTTTATTTTAAACAAAGTGATGGATGGATTCCTTTTTTCATATCCAATTAATTCTTTGAGTTAGGTCATTGATTTCAAAAGACGATTCTACCCTAAGAAAACGTCTGAGCTAAGGGTAACCATGACCATATATTCTACCATTCTTTGGATTGTTGAGATTGTTAACTCATTAACCCACAAGTTTTTAAATCAATCACATGGAATAATACATCATTTTCATGCCTTGATTAAAAAAAAATTTGCTATTGGTCTTTTTTGTTCCCTCCACCTTTTTGATATGTCAAAAGGGGGAGAAGTTTATGATGTTTTTACACTTGTTGATCCCGAAATTTTACTGGTAACTGTCTTCGTAGTGTTTTGCCATCATAAAAAAGGGGGAGATTATTGCAAATCTATTTTTATGACTTATGTTTTGATGATTGACAAATACTATTGATTTTCTTGGACTACCTGTTACTTCTAACTTTTTCAGGAATCGAAGATCGGACGAACAAATGAAGCCAGTTCAAGGTTGCGTAAGTTTAGGATTGAGTCAGTCTGTACTTTATTTTTTCTCTTCTTGAGTCTATTTGTAATGATCAAAGAGGCTGATGTTAAGTAACCCTACACACACACACTTGAGAGACTTAGAATTTCTGTTTTTACTCATATCGGCCAGGATGATATTTACATCGTCTTAGACGATTGGGCTTAAAATAGAAATCTAAACAAGATTTCTTAATTTAGGCAGCCGTCATTAACAGATCGTCTTGGTTGATACGTGTATCGGCCAGGATGATAAGCTCAAAATAGAAAGAAGTTGTCGTCATAGACAATTAAGGTATACTGTATTTTTTAATAATCGGCCAAGACGATCATTGATCGGCCTGGACGATATTCACAAATTATGCCTTAATTGGTCATGAAATCAAGGGAGTAATTAAGGATAATTGATACAATCATATCATCCTGGACGATCGCATGATCGATCAGGACGATCTATTCAAAAACCTTAGTTGCTTCAGGACGATAAATATCGGCCAGCTCGAATTCAAGGCGATGCTCTGGACGATTTTCCTCTGATTTGAACTGATCAGCCGGGACGATCGTGAGATCGGCTTGGACGATCAAGCCAATTATAAATCATCCAGTTTGCATTCTAGGTGATGCTCTGGCCGATCTTCTGAGATTGGTACTGATCGGCCAGGACGATGTCCATATCGGCCTGGACGATATTGGTGGGAAAAAAATTGTGTATCACCATGCAGATTTGATTTTCTCTTATTTTGTAATCGAATACTACATTGAGAATAAAGTACGGTCTCGAGAGGCCGACACAATATTCTACAATGGATTCAATATCAAAAAAGGGTTTTGAAAATTGATATTTCTATAATCAAACATAGTTCAAAGAATAACATATCATCTTAAAAGATGAACATGAAATTCTATAGAATATGTTTAAAGATAGAAATAAGGATTTTGAAAAAAGTTTATTCATTCTTTTATTTAGATATGGCAAGAAGAATATTATATCATCTTAAAAGATGAAAATAATATTCTTCAAGATATCCAAAAGCGAGAATGAGTTTTACAAAATTCATTATTTCTAAAGTTGAATATAACAAGTATAAAATTATATTATCTGAAAAGATAATAATAATATTCTACAAGTATATTCAAAATTAAAAATAAGGTTTTAAAAAATATCTACGTTCCCAAAGATTCTTCCCTTATTTTATACGAATAAAACAAGGTTTCTTTTAGTCTGAGGTTCTCAAATCCCTATAGGAGCAAGCTCCTATAGTTAATTACATCCTAGGAGGAATGCTCCTAAGAAAACTCTCAATTAAAGCAGTGATTTCATACCCTTTGACTACAAAGCAAAAGACAAGAAACAAATGTAGGAATTTTCTAAGGTGAAAGCTCAATGTTGAACATTTATTAGCGAGTCAAAGGATGAAAAGTAGGAGGTGTCGGATTCTGAGAAGCCTAGAGACAACCTCAATCTATCCTATGTTGGACTTTACATTTTAGGAGAGAGATTTTATATTTAAATTGACATTTTATTAGAAAGTTGGGATTATATTCCCGGAGGGTGAGGACTTAAGATCTAAAAAGAATCTGCCTCAGAACTAAATCTAATTTGGGTACTACAAAGTAGTGACCCGAACCTAACTAATGAAATGCAAATCTGGACTTACCCCGGCCTGGATTGGGGAGCCAGCTAACCACCTAGGCGCTTTAAAACCATGTATCCAGTCTCTTATGAAAGATGGGTAGGGATGTTGTTTAAGTTTTAAGGAATTGGGGGCCGACATCTAAGACAGACCTTAATTGGCCCCTCAACTTATGTAGGGTGAAAAATATCTAGAAATGCTATTAATATTTTAGACTCTTTTTTAATTTGTATCTAATGCAATGCATGCTAATTGACTCGAATGCATAAAATGAATATGAAGCAGTTTTAAAATTAGGCTTAGAAAATAGGTTTTTTTCCTAGAGATTGTACAACTTCCCCTTGACAGAACTGCACCCTCATAGGTCAAGTGGTGTGCTAGAACCCGCAGGCGGGGAGGTGCCTAACAAGGAAGAGAAAATATTAATATGCTTACTCTCGGCGGTCCCGAGCTTACTTCTTAGATCGTTAGAGTTACTATGTGAGCCTAAAAATTTTATTAGAATTTCAAGTAAAAGAATTTTGAGCGTACCCTTACGAAAAAAATCTCTCCGATTCGAATCCAGGCTAAAACAAAACACGGCATGCAAAGTCCTAAAAAAATCTACTGCACAAACAATGTAAACAATCAATTTTAATAATACAAATATAATGTTCAATGTCCAATGTCCATATTATTACATCCAGAATTTGCAGAAAAGTAAAGTGGCCGGGCACCACTGACAACAAACCCGGATTCTAATCCTAAGAATGACGCAAGTGATTTTTGAAATGGGATATACTGTTCCTTGAATCTTTATTTCTTCGTCTTCTTTCTTCAATCTTCTCATTCTGTCTTTTCTTCTTTTACGAGCTTCTCGGGTCCACCAGGTTCTAGATATCCAAATGAAAAGAAACTCATCCCTAAGAGGGGTATTTTCTTTTCTATTTGGATATTGAATCATCCTAATTTGACTTTCCAAATGAAAGAGAATAATCCTTTAAGGTATATTCTTCTTTCTTTGGATTCCAAATTGGATGTAATCTCCCACTTTCAAAATCACTTTCACAATTTATAATATTTTTCAAATGCATTTACATTTACATTACGTTTCACAGAAAGAAAAGAAAAATCTAAACCACCTGCAGGGTTATCCTAAGCAATTTATAATAAAAATCATCCCACGCAGTTATATATATATGCAATTGAATTTAAATTATTAAGCCACACTTGGCCACACTCTTCTTCATTTGGGGGCTAAGCAGCTGAAGCACCTGTAGCATTTATTTATTATTAATTAATTAGCCCCCTTTTTCTTCCCTGCACGAGTGTGGTCACCTGCAAAAAATCATGTTAACAATCCAGATCGCTCCTAGCCTATGGGTAATCTAATCGTCAATCAAACCAACATCACAGAGTGCAGTAAGAGCAAGTAAGAAAACACACCAATATTTTTTTACAACCAGCATGCAGTGAAAATCGAGAAAAAGCCCGTCACAGTGCAGTAAGGAAATAAACACCGGCCTAACCTAAAACTAGAGTCGGTTGTCATAGCAAACAAATCTAAGTGTGTGCAATAGGTTATGTAATTTTGATATGTCCTAGGTCAATTATTAGCTAAAGTTTTCTAATTGATTGAATTCTAATTTAAAGATGTTTACTAATTCTAAAGTGAGATGTCACTAAATTTTTTATGTTATAAGTTTCTATCCTAAAGTGTGTATGCATCCTAAGTCTAGATTTTTTAAGACTCAGTTTTTAATTTTTGTCCTTAAGTGTCACTACTGTTATATAGGATAAAAAATTTTGTTATTACTAACCCTTAGGACTTTGCGTGCGTGTAAAGGTTTAAAGATCTAAAATAAAACAAAAGTAATCCTAATAAAATTGAAGTTGCTACAAGGACCTAAAAGGGAAGGGTTCACACAAACCACATCAAGGGGCCCCTAAAGGTTTTCTAAGTTTAGAATACTTACAGTCACCAGGGGCTACGACCCGGTGGTTCCGCCCGTAGCACCTCTACCCGGTTGGATAGAGGCGACTAACGTCATTAGATCCTTGTCCTTATGTTCCCTCGACCGGTACAATTCCTCGCAGTTTATGTCAATAAAGAAAAGAAAACAGAGAAAACAAGAAAAAACAGGGATTAGAAAGTTCATTTAATAAATAATAATGAAATAATTGAAATTTACTAAAAGTAAAGACGTACCTTTCTTCGGGCTTGGCTGCTGGTTTTGTTGCTTTGCATTTGGAACCTTTACTTTTAGAAATACACTTTGTAATCTTCCAACATATATTTCCACCTTGCAATTGGAGGGAATATCAACAGTTAAAGTTTCTATCTACGCGAACAAGAGAAGTGGAGACTTCTGTTTTGCTTCCCTGGGTTCAATCGGATAGCAGCTGCTGCTACAGGGGACTTGACAGGTTTATTAAGGGTGAAATCAACCAAAGAAAGGGAGCAAGCCAGAGAAGGGCTCAGCCCTATGCTACTCATGCGAAAACAGAGGAAAAGAAAGGAGTTCTGTGCGAACTGCTGAGAGATATTTCAGTGTCGTGAGTGCTGTGCAAATTTTGGAACTGCCGAGAGACCTGAGTGGGGGATAGGGAGCGGTTTGTGTGAAATTGAAAGAGAGGGATTATGGAATTGGACCGGATTTAACTTAACTGCAATCTTCTTTTAATTTCATAATCCCTCTCTTTCAATTTCACACAAACCGCTCCCTATCCCCCACTCAGTTCTCTCGGCAGTTCCAAAATTTGCACAGCACTCACGACACTGAAATATCTCTCAGCAGTTCGCACAGAACTCCTTCCTTTTCCTCTGTTTTCGCATGACTAGCATAGGGCTGAGCCCTTCTCTGGCTTGCTCCCTTTCTTTGGTTGATTTCACTTGATACTTCAAAGGCCTTGAAATTGAAAGAGAGTGATTATGGAATTGAACCGGATTAAGGTATATTCTTCTTTCTTTGAAGCTCTTCTATTTAAGACTCTTGTTCAATGTTTTTGAACAATCTTTTGCTACTTCCTTGACCTAACAAAGCCTTGAGGAGAGAAAGAGAGAGAGGGAGAGAGAGAGAGGATCTTGTGAGGGGGAGCTTGTGAGGGGATTCACAAGGGTGCTTCAAGGATCGCTCTGCTTCTTCTTTGTCTAGAGTTTCTTGTCAGTGGAAGGGTCGGTAGAGGTAAGGTTTTCAGCACTGGATTGTGGTTCTCTGCCAGCTTTAGGAGGAAGCAAAAGGAGATAGGTTCTCTGCCTTGCCGGGGTGGCAAAAAGGACTTCTCCGTCTAGCCGTGGGGGCTAAAGGAGAGACACGTTTTGTAGTGCAATACTTGGAGGGTGCCTCCAAGGAGTGGATTTAGGTCAAGTTGACTGAACCACTATAAATTTCTGTGTTATTGTTTTCTTGCTTCCGCACTTTAATTTTCGCATTGTTTTTGTCTTGTGGTGTGATTTGGTTTTGGTTTGTGATCTTATTGCTTTTGTTGAAAAGAATTTTTAAAAATACCAATTCACCCCCCCCCCCCCCCCCCCCTCTTGGTTAGCTTGGGCCAGTTCTATAGGGCTTAACATCCCTAACGAACTTTCACTTCTTTTTTGTTGCTCCTGCTTTAGGTATTGATCTTGAGGAGGAGCCTCCTCCTAAAAATCTTAGGTTTATTTGTTGGTCTAAGCCCCCTACTAATTTTATAAGCTTAATGTGGATGGTCTTTGTCTTGGGTCCTCTTCGGCCTGTGGTGGGGTTATCAGAGATAATTTGGGTAACCTCATTTTGGCCTTTACTGGTCCATTAAAGAATTGTGATGTTAACAAAGCTATCACTATGGCTCTTCTCTATGGTTTAAGGATTTTCATCTCTTAGGATTTAACTAACATTGTTATTGAGGTGGATTCTAAATTTTGTTATCAATTATTAAATGGTGTTGATGAATCGGTTTGAAACTCCTCTTTGTTTTATTTGGTTAGGGAGATTAAGAATTTATTGATTTTGATGAATTCCTTTATTTCTTTGATTCATATGGATGGTAATGCCTCTGCTAACTGGCTTATCTATTGGGGGAAAGATCTTGACTTTATGACTAATTTTACTACTAATAATTTATTTATCCCCTTACAAGGTATTTTAAGGATTGATAAGATTGGTATGTCTTATGTTAGATTCTAATTTTTATTGGTGATTATAGCCTTGGATTTTTTTTTCTGGGGTCATTTCCTGGTTTCTGTCTCCTAGATTTGGAGTTAGTTCTTTTTCTATTTTCAATAATGTTCAACATTCTTATTTGCTGGGTAACCGTGCAGTTTTGGCTGTGAGGTAGGCTTTGCTCTACGCTTTTTTATGTTTGTTTGTTCATTGCTAGCCGAGGGCCAGTATCAATACCTGGGAGTTAATTTTCATGCCGTTGGTGGGCTATCTTGATTTTTGTTCCAGGTTACTCTATGTATGTATTTGGAACTATAGGGAGGCTAATGATGTTTTACTTTCGATCTATTTTTTGTTGCGTGTTGTCCTGGGTTTGGTTAATTTTGGTTTCTTCTTACTTCGTTTGGTCCCCCAGGTCTCCTGCATGAGTTGGAATTTGTTGTATCTTTTGGTGGGTTGGGTTATTGGGTTTGTTCTACTATGCTTTGGTAGGACTCTTCTTAGTTTCCTGCTCTATTGTGATATTGATTACCATTGTAATGATTGGTTTTTCCTCTTATTACTTTGGCTCAGGTTGATGGTTCTTTGTTGTTGCTTCTGCTCTCTTATGGGCTGTGGTAGGATGGTGGTGTCCTTGGTATATATTTACTTATGTTATCATTTATATGGTTATTTGGTTGGGGTTATGTACTGTTGGTTGGGTTCCTATCTGACTTTGAATATTATCTGGATGGAATTTTGGACTATTTTTTATAATTATAGCTGTTGTAATCTCCTTATATGCTTTAGTTTTTGACATATCATTTTTGTGCTATATTTTGTTTTGCAGTATCCCTCTTTTTAAGGTGAGCATTTTGATGTTATATTGGAAGGGAAGCTGGATAAGGTCGCTGTTTTTTGGTTCTCTAATCTTTTTGGGTACTCATTCTTGTGCACCGTAGCATGTACCTAGGTTTTCTTATACCTTTTGGTAGCATGGACCTCGAGCTCATAGGTTTTTTTTGCTTTTTTTTTTTTTTTTTTTGTAGCTCTTTCGAACAGTAGTGAGCATGAGGACCCTTTAAGGACCTTGTACTTATTTTTCTTTATTAACTCGTAAGCCCCTCGTTGGGTAACCCAAATAATAATAATGATAATAATAATAGCCATCATCTCCTCTTATTTCTTTTCAATTTTTGATATTATTCATCTTTTGAACTTAATTATACTATAAGATGCTGAGTTTAATTTGTTGTATCATCCTCATCAAATTCATCATTTGTGGCACTAGCTTCACCTTTTCCCTTTTCCTTTTCCCTTTATAAGGATGAACAAGTATCAACTATTTTGATTATACCATCCACATCTTCATCTTGTGAGTTAAACATCCCCTGTAGCATCTTATTCATTTATTTACTTGATACTTTACTTCAAATGATCCATCATCTCTTCGATTGATTTTCCCGCTACATTATATGGATCGCTAAAGTATACTTTATGAAAAATGATGATTCATCTACTAATTTTCCTTTAGCCACTCTCTACTCTATTACACCATTTTTATGAATGATTAGTACAATTAGAATCACAACCATTTTATTCAACCAAACCCTCTCCCTATCATATAAAAAGGCAAGCTTAATAATTTTAACCCCCTCCTATCAAAATAAGAAGATGATTTGCTACCTTGTAAATGATGCTAGTCGACTCTCATTGGATGTTGATTTGAAAAATTACCAAAGGTTCTAACTAAAAAATTCCTAGTTTGATTTGAGGCTAGAGATGATATGGGATTATACCCTCGATGAATTAATGCTCCATATCCCAGAGATTTAATAGAAGTTTGTTGACTCTAATCATTAGATGGTGTTGTACGATCATTAGGAATTGAGAACTTTTTTGGTTCTTAATAACAATTTATAGCAATAATTGGTCGACTAGGACCTGATTCTTAAAATTGCACCCTTCTTTTAGTAGGGGGATACTTCTTGTTCTCTTATTGAATGTGTTTATGTTTTAGTGGAAATAACATCCTTAATACTTTTTAGAAATTTATTCTTTCACCGCTCATAACAATTACATAGTCTTGGATCAATCCATCCAACAAAGATTTAAGTTTCCTATTCCTTTTGGATAGGGAAGGTAAAACATGATTTCTAGGGAAAGGGGTCAGAGGAGAATTTACTATCCTAATAAGTTTTTATTCTCCAATAGCAGCTTATAGTGGATTGAAATAATTTCTACCCAGTAATGCAAAGTTTACAGCTACTTTAGGAGTTTTAGAGTCTACATTCATTGTTGCTTTAATGGCAGCAATGATCAAAACATTTTCTTTTAACAAATTGTCTTTCTTATCCCTCCAACTCAGATAATGGTTCATGTTGCAACATTGAGATTTAGTCATCTCTTTAACACTATAAGATGCCCCCATCTCAAAATTCTTAAAGATAGGCATTTTAGCATTGACAACAGACTTTTCTTTATCATGTAGAAGTTTGAGGGAAACTCAAATAAGAAAAGGTTGAGGGTTTATTAGCCACCAAAACTTCTATAAACCTACCCTCAATGTTGATCTAAGGAGGAGTTGACTTGACAACGACAACAGTTGCGACCACTTTAGTATGTGGTCTAGTGAATGTAATTTGCATATTATCAAAACCTGATCCAAACTTATAAGTGCCCTCAAAAAATTGTGCATGGCTGATATTGAAGTTAAAGATCAACTTTCCTGACTTTTTTTTGAAGTTGAACGAAAAATCTATATAAGTTATTGAACATAACAAATCTAAATTAGGTATTGAATCAAAAGAATACACACTGAACTTATTCCATCTATTCTCCAAAGCAAGTTCTAAATAATTGATAATGGAAGGTGACATGGATTTATGTATGGACCCTATCCATAGATTTTTCATATTATGAAGATAGAGGTTGATAGGATTTGGATAATGAATTTAGTGAAATGGTTTAGATTTAGATTTAGACAATAAGTTTAGTGTTAATATTAGATTTTTATTTTGACAAGAATTCAATGATAATATTTTATAAAAGAGGGGAGATAACTTTAGGATTTATAATAAAAAGACTAAAATTTACATGCACATGCAAGACTATGGGGCAAAACCCCTACGTGTCCTAGGACTGATTCTGTATTCTGAATGGCCTAGTTTTTAAGATGAAATTAAGTAACCATAAAACATACTTATATAAGTAAATATGGACATACAAAACTAAAATTTAAATAAACATGCAAATGTAAGACTATACACGGGAAAAAACCCTATCTGACCTAGGGACCGATTTAATATTTTTGTTGAGTTTAAAATCAAGTAACTATGGGATATGTTTACGTGAGTTAACATGGACATACAAAATTGAAATTTAAATAAATATGCATATACAAAACTAAAACTTAAATAAACATGCATATATATAAAATATGATAACCCTAGCATTTAATTAAATTTATATGTATTTCAAAAGTTTAATCTTCACTAAAGATGGAGAGATCATCGTGTAGTCATCAGAAAATTTTATGAATAAATTTTTATATTTGTTCGACACATGATTTGCATTAAATATGTTTTTTTTGTCACATCTGCATATATTAATAATATATCATCCTAGAAGACATACTAATCTTTCACATCAATTTAAAAAGAGAAACTCTCAATTTATTTTCATAATCAAATACAACAAAAGTAATATTCAATTCATCCCATAAGATAAAAGGAACATTCAATTATCATTTTGATCATGAAACTAAATCAATGTAGCTAATTTCATAACCATATAGAATAAGGAATATTCAAATCATTCTTATAGATAAAAGGAATATTTACTTATTCTTTTTATTATGAAATTAAAATAATATTTAAAGCTAGGTTTGTATTTATAAATTATTCTCCTATCTTAGAAAAGAACTAAGGTAGGATTTATTTTACTTCTGAGTTCTAAACTTCTTTTAAGGGAAAACCCCTATAATTAATTACATATCAAAAGAGAATAATATTGATTAAAGTGAAGACTACAATTTTTAAAATCATATAGATTTAAAGAAAGGCTTGGGCTATCAACATTTCAATATATAAGCTTTAGAATGTAAACATTAATTCAAATTTGGAGTTTATATTTAAACTTCACATTTTAAATTTCTGGAGTAAAAAAATATAAGGTATTGTGCAGAGACTGAAGGGTGTATATAATCTGGACTTACACTTGCCTCTGCATTAAAAAGTTTTGATGAGGTTCAAATATAAATTAAAGTTGGATTGTAGCTGAATTAGATGCTGGTCAATTAGGATAGATTGGGCTAGCTCAACTGAGTTAGTTGGGTCAGTGTCTGGTTTAGGAAACTATGAAACTAGTGATAATGATTTATATATATGAAACTACTAATGATATGATTCACTATATGATTGAAGTTAGGGGATAAGTGCACTATGAGGAATAGTTTACTATGGAAATTCTTTTAGTTGATGATTTCCAGATGTTTAGGTAATTGTAGTCCAAGGTTTCTAAAATTTAGATGAACTTAGCTAGAAATTAGGTCAATAATTGCATAGAGAATGGAGATATGCTTTTAGTCATCATAAGGAGCTAATTGTAGGAGACCCGTCTATAGGAGTTAATACTAAACATGATATTAAGAAAGATAATAGACACACTACATTCATTCTAATGGAAGAACCCACAAGTGTAGATCAAGCCTTAAAAGATGATTTTTGGATTAAATTAATGAAGAATAAATTAAACCAATTTACAAAAAATGGTGTATGAGAGTCAGTGCCCAAATAGATTAATCAAAGTGTCATAAGAATGAAATGGGTATTTAAAAATAAATTAAATGACACTAAATTTGTAGTTAGGTATAAGGGAAGATTAATAGCAAAAGGTAATAATCAAGTAGAAGGAATTGAATTTGAAGAGACCTTTGCACTAGTGGCTAGGTTATAAGCCATTAGAGCACTATTAGTTTTAATATGTTTTAGAGGCTTGAAGCTATATGAGATGGATATGAAAAAGTGCATTTTTATATAGTATAATTAAAGAAGGTTTTTACACATAGTAGACACTTGGGTTTGAGAGTTCATCAATTTTAAATCATGTATACGAACTTAAAAATGCACTCTTTGGTCTAAAAGATGCACTTATAGCATGAAATGATAAACTTAGCACCTTCCTATTGGAGAATTCATTTATGAAAAGAATTATAGACACCAAATTATTCATGAAGAAGATAAGATTTGATATCCTAAATGTCCATATCTATGTGGATGACATTTTATCAACAAATGTAATTTTTTGGAAATAATTCTAATATATTATAAATAATGAATTTAAATTAAGTATGATGGGAGAATTGATGTACTTCTTACAGTTTAACAAGAAATAAAGAAGCGATTGAATCTCTCTGAGTTATTCAAAGTACATTAGAGAGCTTATTAAGAGGTTAGATATGGATGGTTGTAAGATCATGAATACCTCCACGAGCCATAGTACATAGTTAGATAAATATCCCAATGGAAAACCAACAGACCAAAATAATTGTAGATTTATGATATGATCATTATTTTTCTTGTTTGCTAGAAGATTAGATTCTTGTTTAGTATTTGTCTATGTGCTAAATTTCAAGCAAATCTTAAGGAATCATAACTTGTAATAGTTAAAAGAAATCATCAGTACCTCAAAGAGATACCTAATTTAGGCAGTTGGTATCCTAGGAATAGTACATCCTTTCGTTTAGTTGGAAACTCATACTCAAATTTTGAGTACAACAAGAAAGATCTGAAAAAAACTTCAAGAATGCATATATTTATATGGCAATCTTTAGTTTCTTGGTTCAGTAGAAAGAAAAACTCTATAGCCCCATCCATTATTGAGGGAAAATATATAGCTATAAGATGTTGTGTTGCCCAAGTTTTATGGCTGAAGTAAAATCCACGATATTAATGAAATCTATTATAATATTAATTGCTCGGGATGAATCATTATTATAAATTGTATCGAGTGAACACTTATTCAAATTAAACAATTTGACTTAGTCAAAAAGTTTGGCTAGCTGTACAAAAGGATAATCAAAGCCAAAGATCTCATTATTTAATACTAATCAAACTGTTTGATTTGACCTATATTTTTATGAAATCTAATGGGATTATTTGGTAAATTCTAATCATATTATACGATGACCTATCAAATTATACAATCAATCAAAGGCTATAAAAGGAACATTGTTTCTCAATTTAGAAACACTTATTTGAAATTCCTATCATTATTGAAATACACCCAATATCATTCCATAAAAAAATAAGATTTACATGACTAGTTGCCATATCTAACACTGACATCAAACCATTAGGTATTTCTATCGATTTGCTCTATAATTCATCCCCCATTAATCTGACCCTTACGAATTACCCACTACCTAAGCACCATCCATTAATCAACACCATGGTGTTTAATGCATGTGTCATTAACACATCCTTCAACACACTATTATCCCTATGGCAAGGGATAGGATAAATATTACCTTACTTTTATCAATAGTTACCTATTTTTATGATTGAATTTGAGTATAATATTGTAAATATTTTAATTTAATGCATTTAAAATTTGACCACGATTAGGAATCTTAGAGCTTCATAAAATAAAACCTAGCACTATGACACATCATAAAATATATCCTAACAAATAAATACAACCTAACCTTTCTCAGACATCCTGATCACTTACCTTCATGCATCTTAAAGCACTCATTCCACTTTATCTATTATAAGAGCCATAAGGAGGTACACCTTAAAGGGGTGTAAGAGGAGGAAGAAGAAGGGAGAGCACAAGCTAAACCCCCTCCTCCACCAGCATATCATAGTCCATAGGATGCCTAGATAGATCATTTTACTCGCCTTGAGAACAAAGTGGATCAACATATTTAGAGGACCAACCAACAATGAGAGGAGCTACATCGAAAACATAATGAAGACCACTCTTATTTTTATGAGCAATTTTTTGTCCATTCCTCACTAATTTCGATGTAGCTCCTCTCAAGCTCCCCCTCACAAGTTCCTCCCTTTCTCTCCCTCTCTCTCCCTCTCCTCTAGGCTCTCTCAGGTCAAGATAGCAGCAAAGGATGCTTGTGCTTTAGAAAACACAAGTCCTTTTAATAGATTTTCAAGAACCGACTTTATCATCCATAACGATATTGCTATCGTCCTGTACGATCAGTAATGATATTGCTATCATCCTGTACGATTAGTATAAATTAAGCTCAATCAGCCCGGACGACTTGGGATGATTAGAATATTTTTTATTCCTATCATCTAGGATGATAATATATCGTCATGTACAATTAATACAATCAGGGAAAATCATCAAGAACATCACCCTGGATGGGAGTCTGGATGAAAACAAAATAACTTGATTGTCCAGGGCGATGTCGTGATCGTCCTAGCCGATTAGTTCAAATTTATGCAAAATCGTTTAGAACATCGCTCTGAACATATGATGTACAATATTTTATCGTCTAGGAGAAATCAAGGTTTTTGAACTGATCGTCCTGGCCGATCCTGTGATCGTTCAGGACGATATGATCGAATCAAATCAACCTTAATTACTTTCCTTAATCACCAGATCAATTTAGGTATAATTGAACCACAACGTCTAAGCCGATGTCCTGTATGATAATTAAAAAATAAAACTCCATAAATAGATCTGGCGGCTAATTCTTTCTAATTTGAGCATATCATCCCAGCCGATACAAACATCGTCTAGAATGATATGCTTAATAATGACTGCCTTAACCAGGATGCCCTAATTAGGGTTTCTATTTTTAACCGATCGTCTAGGACAATTTTAGGATCGTCCCGAATGAAGTTATCAAAATTAGAAAATTCTAAGTCATATAGAAAAAATTGACCCAAGTGTGTGTGTGCAGGATTACTTAGCATCAGGCACCACAAAGATTACAATTGACTCAAGAAAGGGAAAAATTGCATTACAAACTAACTCAGATCTAGTCTATCCAATCTTGAGCTGGTTCAAATTGAAGTCTTGATCTTGTTGACCTGAAATATTAGTGGACAAGACAGTCATAGAAAAAATAGGAATGTTTGTTATCATCAAAATTCTAATTCATAAAATCAGATTTGAAATAAAGGGCATCACCTTATAACAATACAAACCTTTTGTGGTGATGAAAGAAGTCTTCACACAATTTCCTGAATATATTTTGATTTGATCATAGCCTGAAAAGGCATCCAAGAAAATCATAACATAAAATTTCAACCCATTCTAAAATACAAAAGCCCAATAAATGATATACGTGAACACTTATGAGCTTCTCAAAATCATAGGATACTCCCTACCTCTCATCCTTTGATTCCAAAAAGAATTGTTCAATCTTAATCAAGTTCCATTTGAAAAATTCAATTCTTTTAAACCTTGTATAAATCTTGAAAATCAAGAAAAGTTTTGTCATTATTTAAATCAAGAGTGTTATAAAGAATGTGTTTCATTAGATATAATTAAACCATAAGAGATGGCCTTTATGATGAATTTATAACTTTAGCTTAAAATTTCTTAAGGTAGGGAAAAATCATTGGGATATAGCCTATTTTCGAAAACATCATTTTTTTTATTTTTGAATACATTTAGAATGTTATGTTATCTCCCAACATGATATGTTAGTCTCTTTTTGTATTTAACTATCAAACTCATAAAACCTTTAAAAGTTTATTTTCATTTTTTCAACATCATTGTAGAATAGAATATTTATCGTCTGAGATAATATGTTATTCTTTTTTTTTTAGTTTGATTATAATAATAGTAAAATTTTCAAAACACTATTTTTGTCTTTGAATCCATAGTAGAATGTTATCTCCATCTTTTGAGATGGTATGACATTCTCTATGCAGTATTTAATTAGAAAAATAAGAGTTTCCCCAAAATCTGCATAGTTTTATTTTCCAACAAATAAAAGTAAAGGTTCTCCAAATAGTTCAAACTTTTAGCTCTATCCAACAATACCTTTCCCAATATTCGGTTAACAAATATATATACTTCAATTAGTTTCCAAGGAATACGACTAGAGAGATCATCAAGCTTATACCTTATTATCATTTATTTTTTTATAGATCTAGGTGTGTTTGCATGGAATAAAGGCTCGACTTCTTTTTTTGTTTTTATTTAAGGGTAAGTATAAGTCATCTTGCTTAGTTGCAATGAACTGTTCTATTTTATAGCCATCAAAGCACTCTATTTTATTTATTATTGCATTTTTCTTTATTATATTTTATATGTTATCTTCACTTTACTATTGTAAAGTAAGGATAGGTTTTTAAACCTATATAAATGTCCCAAGGCTAATTAAGAAGGGGGGGGGGGGGAATTGATAATTTTTTAAAAAAATTCACTTGGATTTTACTAAAAAATCAATTTTTATATATTTTGTAAAAAAAAAAATTCAACCACAAAATAAAAAATGACTAAAAATAAAAGTGCGAAAATAAAAATGAACACAAGATTTATAGTGGTTCGGTACAATAATACCTACATCCACTGCCTGAAGACTCCCTCTTCAAGTATTACACTATTACCAAAGTGACTCTCATTTTGCCCCCACAGCAAGGAGGAGAAGCCCTTACAATTTTTCTCTCTTCCACCAATCCCTGGTGTGATAGAGTACAGTCGCCCTTTCATACCCTCAAAGTGTCGATAGAGTACCGTCATCCTTTCACACCCTCAACGTGTCGGTAGAGTACCATCGTTCTTTCATACCCTCAAAGTGTTGGCAGAGTACTATCTTTCTTTCACACCCTCCAAGTGTCGGCAGAGTATCATCATCCTTTTATACCCTCCAAGTGTCGCCAAAGTACTTGATATTCTTCAAAGATCTTCTCTTGAGCAACTAGAAAGAAGAAAGGAAGAGAAGTAACCAAAATACAAAATAGATTAATACCTTTAAGTAACCTTATGAATCCTTCACACTCCACTTGCAAGAACTCTCTCTCAAACACATTCTAAAAACACTCTTTCACTTGCGCTCAAAGAAATCACGAAGAATAACTTTTTTCAAGTGAGTTTCTAAGGACTTTTTATATAAAAGACACAAAAAATTGTCCAGAAAATTGAAAAATTATTATTTTGAGTGTGTACAATCTTATAATATGATGGTAAATTATATGTTTGAACAATTCAAAAATTATTGCATACGTACCTGTATGAAATATTTTCATACAAGATATTCGTCAAGTACGAATCATGTTCGTACTATACAAACTGTTGAAACATTTTTCTACTTCATCAGAACGAAAAGATACCCCACATTTTCATACTCTGAACTTCGTTAGTACAAACCATGTATTATACAGTATGATTCATTCAGAAAATTTTGATGTTCATCGGGACAAAAAGGAACCCATTCCTTTTGTATCTAGACGTCGCCTGTACGAAGGTCACTTCGTACAGTACAATCAGTTAAGGAAAATTTGTAATTCGTTTGGATGAAAAGGAACCCATTCTTTTAGTACTATGAACTTTGTCTGTACGAAGGCACTTCAAACAATATGATCAGTTTAGAAAATTTTTAGAAATCGTCGGGACGAACAGGGACGTATCAATTTTGAACTTTGGATGTCATTTTTACGAAGATCACTTCGTACGGTATGATCAATACTTAGAAAAATTTTCTTCCCATAGTTCTTTTAACTGCTCGTAGGAGGAAATAACTGAACAAATTGTCCTGTATGAATTAAAATCATATAGTATGATTAGTTTAAAAATTTACAGATTTTAAAAGCTATCCCAGTGTGTGTGTGCACTGTTATTTAATTACAATCACACTCTCTCAAACTAAAAAAAAGTAAAAATTTACGGACTCCATTTACAAAAAACCCTAATTTATTTTTCCTTAAAGTCTTCAACAGTTTGGAGTATGATTTCCTTGAAATGTTAGTACAGACAAACAACAAAAACAAATTTACGGACTTTGTATGTGAAAATACAATCATCTTACTTGATTATGGTGATTCACCTCTGCCTTGCAGATTAGTCTATCTTTAAGCATAAACCATGTTATCATGTTGATACGACATCGCAAAATGATCTTGATCGGGCATGAATCTCGAGGCAAAAGCTAGTTGGAAACTTCAAAAATTAATTTTGGGAGCATATGAACTCTGATTTCAGCAAGCTTATAGTCAAACCGAGCGTCTCGGAAATACAAACCCAACGACACTAAGATCAACCCAATCCGGACCCAAATGAGTCCGAATCAAGGGTTCAAAGCACTGTTGGAAGGTTTAAACTCAATTTGAGTTACCAAACAGTCTCCGATTTTGATGAGCTTATACTCGAATCGAACGGATCGATGAGACGAATCCAACGAGCCTAAGATCATCGAATTCCGACATCATTAAGGCCTTCAAATGTCCAACAAATGGTGCATGATCAAAGGATTCGATATCGGCCGTCCATTCAAACCACTCCCAATTCGCCCTTGATCTCACGCCTATTTACGGGCAATGCCACTCCAGAAAAACTATAAATAGAGCCCTCATTCTACACCAAGGGGGCTCAAGTGAAGAGAGAGAAGAAGAAGAGGATAAAGGGGAAAAGGAGATTCCTCACCTCCTCGACCACCGCCGGAGCTCTTCCTGCCACCTGAAGATGCCGGAACTCTGCCGGATATTCGGGAGAATGCCAGAATTCTGCCCAACTTCCATAAGATGCTGAAATTCTTCCCAATTTATAAGAGAGTTCCCTCCTGACGCCGAAACTCCGCCCAAGTGAAACCGGAGTTCTCCTCTGCCACCAAAAACGTCGGACTTCTTCCCGACGTCGGATCTTCACTCTTCGCCAAGTTTCTATCCGACGCCGGACTTCTACCGGTTATTGGACTTCGCTGGACGCCTATGCGAAGATGCATTTCTTTCCATTGTTGGACTTCTACCTAACGCTGTCCTTCTAATCTTCGTTGTCAGACTACAGTCCTTCTGACCTCCGTCGCCAGCCGACTACGGTCCTCCTGACTTACGTCGCCCACCGACTACAGTCTTTCCGACATCCGTCTCCTGTTGACTACGGACCTTCTGACTTATGTCGCCCGCTGACTACAATCTTTTCGACCTCCGTCGCCTGCGGTCCTCCTAACTTATGTCGCACGCCGACTACAGTCTTCCGTCGCCAGCTGACTACATTCCTTCTGACCTACGTCGCCTGCCGACTGTAGTCCTTCTAACAAAGCGAATACGTCGATAGTAGCTCTTTGTATTTACATCATGTAATGTACTCCATAAGATGTACATCATGCTAAGGCCTTCTCCCAGGGAAGGGCCTCATTTGTAATCAACTGCAAATACTAGTGGAATCGTTCAAACTGGGTTAGGCCCCGTGGTTTTTCCCCATTTTTAGGGGTTTTCCACGTAAAAATCTTGGTGTCTCATAAATGTTAGACCCTATCTCCTTATCTGATTTCGTGGCAGAGTTTTGTACAACGCTAAGATGATAAACTTTATATTTCTCTACCCCGCGAATACTCCTGGATGCAACAGTTTGGCGCCGTCTGTGGGAACATTGTTCCCGACTGGGGGGCAACTTTTGCTCCAATCTCAAAAGATCACACATAGCATCAATATCATAAGAAGTAGATGCGGACACACAGGAAACTTTAACTCAAACCATGGTCAAATAGATCCTCCAATACCTTCAACATCAAGTTGATATTTCAGGAATATCCGAGCAAATGTGAGGATACTTCAAATTAATTGCAAGCTTTATATAGTCCCTTGTTGGACTTCTACTCATTGGGAAATGTCTTAACCTCGACCTCAAAAAGGCAGTAACGGTCTAAAGATAGACTTTCTTCACTTTTGATTCGGGATATACGTGGCGTTCGCCCCCTCCCAATCAAAGCAAAATCAATCTCAGGGGGATTCGATTCGACCTCTTCCACATAGGTTAACGTCGTCGAGCAAAGGCTCTGACATACAACTTCGAAAAGGTTTCACATCCTTGGTGGATTCTCTCGACCTCTTCTACACAGGTTAACATCGTCGAGCAAAGACTCCGAGATACAACCTCGGAAAGGTCTCACATCCTTGGTGGATTCTCCCGACCTCTTCCACACAGGTTAACGTCATCGAGCAAAGGCTCCGACAAACAACCTCAGAAAGATCTCACATCCTTGGTGGACTCTCTCGACCTCTTCCACACAGGTTAACGTCGTCGAGCAAAGGCTCCGACATACAATCTCGGAAAGGTCTTACATCCTTGGTGGATTCTCCCGACCTCTCCCACACAGGTTAACGTCGTCAAGCAAAGGCTCCGACATACAACCTTGGTAAGGTCTCACATCCTTGGTGGATTCTCTCGACCTCTTCCATACAGGTTAACGTCATCGAGCAAGGCTCTGACATACAACCTCGGATAGATCTAACATCCTTGGTGGATTCTCTCGACCTCTTCCACACAGGTTAACGTCATCGAGTAGGGCTCTGACATACAACCTCAGAAAGGTCTAATATTCTTGGTGGATTCTCTCGACCTCTTCCATACGGGTTAACGTCATCGAGAAAAAGCTCCGACATACAACCTCAGATAGGTCTCACATCATTGGTGGATCCAATATTGGTTAACATCATCAAGCAAAGGCTCTGACAAACAACCTCGGATAGATTATACATCCTTGGTTAACGTCACCAAAATGCAGTCAATGGACTTCCATCGAACTTTTGCACAAAGTTAAATTTCTACATGATGTTGAATTTCTTCCTGTTGCTAAACTTTTGCCTTGCAGGACTTTCAACGAACTTCTACCCGACGTCGGACCTCTCATTATCATCGGACTTCTGCTTGTCAGCGGACTCCTACTCGTCATCGGACTTCTGCTCATCGACGAACTTTCATCGGTCTTCTGCCCAAGGCCGTACTTCTACCCGACGTCGGACTTCTCCTTGTTATCGGACTTCTGCTCGTCAGCAGACTTCTACTCGTCGTCGGACTTCTACTCGTCGATGAACTTTCATCGGTCTTCTACCCAAGGCTGTACTTCTACCCGATGTCAGACTTCTCCTTGTCGTCGGACTTCTACTCGTCAGCAGACTTCTACTCGTCGTCGGACTTCTGCTTGTCGACGAATCTTCGTCGGTCTTCTACCCGATGTTGAACTTCTACCCGATGTCAGCAGACTTCTACTCGTCGTCGGAGTTCTGCTCGTCAGAAGACTCCTACGCATCGTCGGACTTCTGCTCGTTAGCGGACTTCTGCCCATCGACGAACTTTCATCGGTCTTCTGCCCAAGGCCGTACTTCTACCCGACGTCGGACTTCTCCCTGTCATCAGACTTCTGCTCCTTAGAAGACTCCTACACATCGTCGGACTTCTACTCGTCGTCGAACTTCTACTCTTCGACGAATCTTCGTCGGTCTTCTATCCAAAGTTGAACTTTTACCCGACATCGGACTTCTTCCTGTCGTCAGACTTCTGCTCGTCAGAAGACTCCTGCACATCGTCGGACTTCTACTCGTCGTCGAACTTCTACTCGTCGATGAATCTTCGTCGGTCTTCTACCCGACATTGAACTTCTACCCGACGTCGGACTTCTTCCTATCGTCAGAGTTATACTCATTAGAAGACTCCTACGCATCATCGGACTTCTACTCATCGTCGGACTTCTGCTCGTCGACGAATCTTCGTCGGTCTTCTACCCGACGTTGAACTTCTACCCGACGTCAGCAGACTACTACTCGTCGTCGGACTTCTGCTCGTCAGAAGACTCCTACGCATCGTCGGACTTCTGCTCGTTAGTGGACTTCTGCCCGTCGATGAACTTTCATCGGTCTTCTGCCCAAGGCTGTACTTCTACCCGATGTCAGACTTCTCCTTATCGTCGGACTTCTCCTCGTCGGTGGACTACTACTCGTCATCGGCTTCTCGCTCGAATGCTACTTGCAACGCACCCTCGAACTCTCTCCTTTGGCTTTACACTCGATCGTTGACTGCTAATGGGCTTTAACTCGATCGTCCATCGCCAGCCAACTTCCCAAATGGCATTCAAATCCCGTAACTGCTGCGCGCGAGGAGAGGCACTAATTCGTGCAGGAGAAATTTCCCGCTAACAAATAGCGGAAGCCTCAGCCGCCAGAAAGCCGTGGGGGAGGAGAAGAAATCCTGTAGCTCCTGCACGCGAGGAGGGACACTAATTCGAGTAGGGAAAATTTTCTACTCTCAAATAGCGAAAGCCTCAGCCGCTAGAGAGACGTGGGGGAGGAGAAGAAATCCCGTAACTACTGCGCGCGAGGAGGGGCGCTAATTCGAGCAAAGGATATTTCCCGCTCGCAAATAGCGGAAGCCTCAGCCGCTAGAAAGTTGTGGGATAGGAGAATAAATCTCGTAACTCCTGTGCGTGAGGAGGGGCGCTAATTGGAGCAGGAAAAATTTTCCGCTCGCAAATAGCGAAAGTCTCAGCCGCCAGAGAGCCAGAGGGAGAAAGAGAGAGAAGATACAAATTTTCTAAAGGCATAGGAGGCCTATTTATAGGTTTTTGAGAGAATGAAGGGAAGTTACAATCATTTTCGAAATTCCCTATTTTTAAAATTTTTTCTGAATTTTTTCGGATTTTTTGGACCAAAAAATAGCAAAAAAATACTATTTTCGTGTGTGTGGGGCCCACAAGGTCGGTGCAGCCAACCGACCTGATGAATCGACGAGGCCAGCAACCGATCCGCAGGCATCACGCGCGGATCGCGACCAGCCGCAGCAAGCCCGCCACGGGCGCTGTCTTGCGCCCCTTCCGCTTGACCACGGGTGTGCCCGGGCGGACAAGTTCCGGGGCTCTGTCCCACGCGGCCGCAGCACACGGACGCGGCAGCTGTGGCGCGCCGCCGCCGCCAGAGGCCGGCCGGCCAGTCCAGCCGGTTTGGCCGCCCCACCCATTCCGGGCCCAAATTTCATCCTGAAAAGTCCGATTTCGATGTTTTTGGGGTCCCCGGACACGTTTTTCGACGTTCCGAACTCGATTTTGACACTTTCAAAGCCTTTCAGAGCTCCTACACACAAGAATAATTTTGACGCACTCGAAAAATTTCTCAAAAAACTTGTGATGCATATTTTCGGACTTCTGAAGCTACGACGTCCGAAAATAGGGGGGCAACTGATACGACATCGCAAAATGATTTTGATCGGGCACGAATCTCGAGGCCAAAGCTAGTTGGAAAATTCAAAAATTAATTTCGAGAGCCTATAAACTCTGATTTCATCAAGCTTACAGTCAAACTGAGCGTCTCAGAAATACGAACCTAACGACACCAAGATCAACCCAATCCGAGTCCAAATGAGTCCGAATCAAGGGTTCAAAGCGCTGTTGGAAGGTTCAAACCGCAATTTGAGTTAGCAAACAGTCTCCGATTTTGACGAGCTTATACTCGAATCGAACGGATCGATGAGACGAATCCAAGGAGCTCAAGATCATCGAATTTTGACATCATTAAGGCCTTCAAATGTCCAACAAACGGTGCATGATCAAAGGATTCGATATCGGCCGTCCATTCAAACCACTCCCAATTCGCCCTTGATCTCACGCCTATTTACGGGCTATGCCACTTCAGAAAAACTATAAATAGAGCCCTCATTCTACACCAAGGGGGCTCAAGTGAAGAGAGAGAAGAAGAAGAGGAGAAAGGGGAAAAGGAGATTCCTCACCTCCTCGACCACTGCCGGAGCTCTTCCTGCCGCCTGAAGACTTCGGATCTCTGCCGGATATTCGGGAGAATGCCAAAATTCTGCCCAACTTCCATGGGATGCTGAAATTCTTCCCAATTTATAAGAGAGTTCTCTCCTGACGCCGAAACTCCGCCCAAGTGAAGCCGGAGTTCTCCTCTGCCACCAAAGACGTCGGGCTTCTACCCGACGTCGTATCTTCACTCTTCGCCAAGTTTCTACCCGACGCCGGACTTCTACCGGTTATCGAACTTCCCTGGACGCCTATGCGAAGATGCATTCTTTCCATTGCTGGACTTCTACCTGACGCTGTCCTTCTGATCTTCGTCGTCAGACTACAGTCCTTCCGACCTCCATCGCCAGCCGACTACGGTCCTCCTGACTTACGTCGCCCGCCGACTACAGTCTTTCCAACATCCGTCGCCTGTTTACTACGGACCTTCTGACTTATGTCGCCCGCCGACTACAGTCTTTTCGACCTCCGTCGCCCGCGGTCCTCCTGACTTATGTCGCACGCCGACTACAGTCCTCCGTCGCCAGCTGACTACGGTCCTCCTAACCTACGTCGCCTGTCGACTGCAGTCCTTCTAACAAAGCGAATATGTCGATAGTAGCTCTTTGTATTTACCTCATGTAATGTACTCCATAAGATGTACATCATGCTAAGGCCTTCTCCCAGGGAAAGGCCTCATTTGTAATCAACTGCAAATACTAGTGGAATCGTTGAAACTGGGCTAGGCCCTGTGGTTTTTCCCTCTTTTTAGGGGTTTTCCACGTAAAAATCTTGGTGTCTCATAAATGTTAGACCATATCTCCTTATCTGATTGCGTGGCGGATTTTTGTACAACTCTAAGACGATAAACTTTATATTTCTCTACCGCCGCGAATACTCCTGGACGCAACACATGTCAATAGTCATTAAATTATTGTTTTTCCTTTAAAATTTAACCAAAATGAACCAATACAAATTCAAGTTTTATTTATCCAAAGTTTCTCTTGGAGGTATCCTTAAGTGTAATTAACCATAAAGAGTCGAGTTCCTTTGGGAGATAGAGTAACACACACTCTCTTAATTTTATTTTAAGTTAATATGACTTCTCGCAAGTGTTTCAACAAAGTTCAAATAAAACTTGCTAGGCTTGTCACTTTTTGCATATTTTCTTATATCTTTTTGTCAAAATTTCAGTGATCCCAACAATTTCTTGTTTTTTTTTCTTCAATGAATTGCACATGCGGCTCTAGTCAAGAATGACTTTCCTTAACATGATCATTTTGCAATTTATATTTGTGAAAATAGGGCAATATAAGCTAAGATTGACATATAAAATAAATGATAAATTTAGATATTAAATATGCTAATTAGATCATTTTGAATTATGTATAAAAATTTTGCAAAAAAATAAGAAAGTTCATTTAATCATCAAATAATTTTTTAATGCTTTCAAATCTGTTAAATCCAGACCGAGCAAAATTGTTAGTCCTTCATGCATATCTACTTCCTAGGAATAACGTCCACTGCAGTCCTCATGTCGACCGCTATAATCAATCTCAACCGTTCATCCGATCCTAACCATCATCTTCGCTGCCCACTTGATATGTTAGTGTAGTGGGAGCCCTATTGATCGACGGCTGAGGCGCGTCTTCTCCGGCGACCAGGTCAGGTGGGTGGTTTCCTTCCATAACTTCAATAAGTTAGTGGATTTTTTTATTTTTTATATATTTTTCTCTCTATTCTTTTTCCATAATTTTGTTTTGATAAATAAACTAAATATAAATAAATATATTACAAATTACATCCTCTCCGGCTCCTTCCCCGCTCGATGCTTCTGCTGCACAGATAGGTCTATTCTCTTCTCCCTCTCTCTCTCTCTCTCTCTCTCTCGAACTGACTTAGAGCCACTGTGATCCTTGCGAATTTCGGCGGCAGGATTGGGTGTTGAGGTTGATCGAGGAAGATCGGTGATTGGTTTGGCTGGGTTTTTTTTGTGGAGTATACTAATAAGAGTGGGAAGGAGGAGAAAAGGGGCTTGGTTTTCCTGTGATAGTTGGGATGGGTATAGGGAAAGGCAAAGTTTGTATAATGGTTTCATGGGCTCAGGGCTGAAGAGAACAAAATTGACGAAAGCGGATCCGTGAATCTTCAATATTGATTATCGTTTGGCTCAGGTTCTACTCACTGTTTCTCATGTCTATACTGGGTAGTGCTATCTACTTCTGCGTCTAGTTTTTGGCAGTAGAAAATTGGTTTTGGGGCAATAGTAGATTTTTTTTTTCGCTTGGTTGGGTGATTTGACGGTTAGGAATAGGTTTAGCTCTTCTGGATTGAGCATTTTTTTTTTTCGTAAATGTTCGTGTTTGTATTTTGTAACGAGTCGCTATTAAATTGCTGTTATTCTTTCGTATATTTGCAGGGGGACTACCTGGGTTAATTTTTGTATAGTAGAGTTCTTCGGATTTAGTTGTTGAGATACGAAGATGGTTTGCTTAAAGATTTAATTATTATTATTATTTGTTATTTGTTCATGCGGACGTTTGGGGATTTTGAAACTGTTCTTTCGGTTTCTCCTTTTTCTTATATATATTTTTTATTTTCTATAATTTTGAAGGTGAAATCCCTTTTAACCCTCTTAGGAAGTATGCATTTCTCTGATACTTGCTTTTTGGGCTATGAATTGGGTTGTTAGGGTTTATGAATTTCTTTTATGATACACCATGTTCACCGAAAGGAATTGCTTAATATGCTTTGTTCTGATATGAATAATGATAGTCTTGGGGCAGGTTCAGGTATCCAAATATGACTTCTGCAGCTCCTAGTAATACTCAGAAGTTAACTACGAATGATGCACTGGCCTATTTGAAGGCTGTCAAAGATATTTTTCAGGATAAGAGGGAGAAGTATGATGAGTTTCTCGAAGTCATGAAGGATTTTAAGAGCCAGAGGTCAGACCTGAACCGTTATGGCTACTTTGAGTTTTGCTCTGTTCTTTCAATATTTATATTGATGCTTGCAATCGATACCTTATTTATGATTTTTCGTTGCATCTTGTGAATTTGTCCTTGTTGGTCGCAGGATTGATACTAGCGGAGTAATTATGAGGGTGAAAGAACTTTTCAAGGGGCATCGTGATCTTATTCTAGGTTTCAACACCTTCTTGCCTCATGGGTATGAAATCAAGCTTCCCGAGGAAAAGAAACCTGTTGAGTTTGAGGAGGCTATTAGCTTCGTGAACAAAATAAAGGTATTTATATGATGAGCCAGTCATGATATGGTTGAATTCTGTGCCCCAACTTTGTTTCCGTAGTTTAAACTCAATGCTTGTATTTCTGCAGAATCGATTCCAGAATGAAGAGCATATTTACAAGGCTTTCTTAGATATTCTAAATATGTATAGGAGGGAGAATAAGTCCATTCATGATGTTTATCAAGAGGTGAGTTATTATGTTAGCTAGGGAATTTTGGAGAAAACCTTTCTTTTGAAACTTAAATTATCATATTTTGTTGTAGGTTGCAGTGCTTTTCCAGAGTCATCATGATTTACTCGAAGAATTTACACATTTTTTACCAAATACATCAGCCACAACTGCTCCACAACATCTATCTTCTGTAAGACCATTTGTGAGGCGTGATGATAGGAGCTCTCTGATGCCATTTATGAGAAATCCTCCAATGGTAAAGGTACCAATGAAATAACTGTTGCTGAGCTCTGTTTTTTTTTTTTTTTATTTGTCATTGAGGATCTGTTTTATGTTAGTTTTCTTGCACTTGCTTTACCATCATTAATAATTCCAATGGTAGTTTGATATTAGCCTGAATGATTTGTTTCATCCTTCTTGGATCACGTTTGGCCTTGATTGAACAAAAAGCTGATTTTATATCAGTTTTTGGCATTTTCATTTCAAAAAGTGTGCATTTTAAGTATAACAGGCTAAATTTTCTAAAAAATTCCCTATTTACAATGGGCACCTTATTTATTGGCTATGGTGCCTTAGTATCAGACACTCAGCATGATGCCCTCCAGCTCATTCTCCCTTGATAGGCAATGCATTCCAAAAAGGAGGGTGCCTTAATATTGCTTCGGCTTGAGATCCAGGAGCCTCAGTAATGTACCAAAACATGCAAAATTCACATTAATTTAATAATTTTTAAATTATCATCCTGTTTCTTTTTGTTGCTCTTTTATGAAAGAGGAATAGCAATTCTTTGGCCACTTAAGGGCAATAGCTCCAAGAACCATCTCTTGAGCTTTAAATTACATATACGATATTCACATTATTGAAATCAAACTTATAGATGAATAGCATGTTAATATTTGTTATGTAATCTACATCAATAATACAACTAAACATCTTTTCTAAATCTTATATTTATTTACTTATTCACTTCTATTTCAGCTACTGAAATATACCCTATGACATCATTATGTTTATTTTTCATTTCATTTTTATTATAAGTGATTATTCAAATATGGAATATCAATTGTTGTTTAAATGTTTTACTTATAATTCTAAATTTAATGTTGTAAAATTTAAAAGTAATTTTAAGATACTATTTTAGGTATTTTATCTATTAAGTCATTTTTATAAAATATGTAAAGAATTTTTGGAACTAATAATTTAAATGAAACTATTCCTAAACAAAATTTAAGGAAATGCACAAGAACACTGAAGTTGAAGCATGTTTTGAAACCTCAGTTCCTATCTTGTTTAAGATGGGTTCACATTGAATTTTTAAGGTGCTCCTTTACAGCATATCTATTTAAGTTTGTATGATAATTTCTATTTTTTGTCATTTATTATTATTATTATTATTTTGAAGCCTTTTTTAAGCCTCTATTGTTGTCTTTGATTCCACTACGACTTTACAATTTCAGTTGTCTCAACTAAGTCCCTATAATTTAAAATTTTTGCAATCACATCCATAATTCAAATGACATAATATTATAAGTCAAATTTCATCCAAACAAAATGATTGAATATTGACTTATTATATAGGATCCACGACCCAAAATTTTTCATTCGTCTCAATTGTTTTTCTTCTTCTTCATTGAAACTTCGTTTCAAATTAAAAAGGAAAGGAACAAGTACCATTGGGGTAAATGGGTAAGAATCAAAGTTTGACATTTTGCAATGATGATGCCAGAGCTTCTTGTAAGTTTGGTGGTGTGTTTCGTGTGAATGCTATCATTTTGTTTGAAAGGAATTTTGGTTCCTAATTTATTATTTCAATTGAGTTTTTGATGCGATTCTAATATTTTTGAATTATAGGGATTTGTTTTGACAATTGAAATTATAAGGAATAATATTGAACTAGAACAAAATTACAGGAACTAGACAAAGATTTGCCCCTTTTTTTGTTATACCTTTCTTATATGCTCAAGTTACTATATATTAATAAATAATATTCTAGTATTCTTTTTGTCAGAAGGAAAGGGCAAATAGTTCATACTTGGAGCGTGACCTTAGCGTTGATCGTCCTGATCTAGAACATGAGCAGAGGCGCACTGAGAAGGAAAAGGACAGGAAAGAAGAAAGGGATAGACGAGAACGAGATCGGGATGAGAAAGACTTTGAGCATGATAGTAGGGATTTAGAATTAACTCGCAAAAGGAAACCTTCTCATAGGGTTGATGATAATGCCCCTGAACTGATGCACCAAGGAGAAGGTGCTGAAAACTTCGGAATGTACTGCATGTCTGCTTCATTTGGGGATAAGAATTCCCTAAAGAGTAAGTTTGTTATTTTCCTTATACAGAAATGCATCTTCCAAGTAAACTGCTGTTGCTTTTGATTTATTGTTATTTTATAACACTATTCTGTATGTTCTGCCTCATTTTTAGGGATATATTTGTTATTATTTCATTACTTTATACTCAAATCCTTGTAGGAGTTAAGTTTTGCATAATGTTATTCTAATGTCGGTCAATTTTCCCTTAAATATTAGATATGAAGTGGTTTCCCAGTTGGCAACTCAATTATTTTAACTTTTGTTTTGTACGTAGATTGAAAATCCTTAGTGGTACAAGGACTGTAAATCCTGTGCATTTTATCGTTATATGAGTTTGTGTTTTTAATATTGAAAGCATGATTTTGGTTAATTTGATTGTTTAATCATTTGTTTTTTAAAGATTTCATGACTTGTAGGCAATTTTTTTCTGTTCTTGTCATAGTTACATATTTTCTTTCTTTATTCTTTTAATCTTGTTTTAGGTGTATATACACAAGAATTTGCTTTTTGCGAGAAAGTTAAGGAGAAATTGCACCCGGATGCATACCAGGAGTTTCTAAAGTGCTTGCATATATATAGCAAGGAGATTATTACCAGAGATGAACTGAAGAATTTGGTAGGAATTTGCTTCTACTTTTCTACTTTCCGATGTGGTTGATATTTTAGCTTTATAATTCTATTTCTTAACAATTCTTGGGTTTCTTGGGTGAGTGTTCCTCTGTCTGCTTATTAAACTTTTGTGGGTTACGTTTTTTTTTCTTTTTTTTTGAATTTTTTATGGTGATCTTGCTTCTTTCAAAATGGTGTCTGATTAATTTATTACGAGCTTTTATAAAGCCAATGTGCTAATTGCTACAAAGTTATGGTTTGGGGATTTGACGTTGACATGACATTGTTGAGTTCCCACCAATAATTGGTTTGGAATAAAAAATGAAGTTAAAATTTGTTGTCTAACTGGGCACAACATGAATGAAGTTAAATAACCTGTGCCGTCCATATTTTGGAAAGAGTGGCTTTTGTACTTATTTATATTTCTCTAATCTTGAAAATACTATGTAGCAACAGTAACAAATGGTGATAATTTCTGTTAATTTCACTCTTGTTAATGACTTGAAATGCCTTGACATGAACATCTGAATAGCCAGTTCAATAGGCAGGTCTCATTTGGTTCATTTCTTGTCCGAAACTTGACATTATTGCATTCCTAGTTTAGGCTTGAGCATAAACATTTCCAAATGGTCCCACTAAATCCAAAAAAATTATGTTTATGTCAAACTAACTTGATCAATACCGGGATGTTGAATTGAGTGTCCCACTCAATTATTGGGCTGGTCTCGAGCAAAGATTTACATTTTCATGTCCTGAGTTGATTTGGCCCGAACTAGACCTCTCCCTAGTGCGCTGGTCTAGAACAAAGGTATTCCAAGTCAAGGCTCATGTATAATCACACTGAATGTTAACCTTTCTTTCATTAGCACTTGTGAGGATAGGAATGGAGGGGCAGTGATTGGGGCTGTAGAGGATTTTAGTAATTTCCGCACCTCTTCCCACCTTTTTCTTTTATAGCTTCATGCTTTCTCAATTTTATTTTTGTATTGTTTTTTTTTCTTTTTGTTGTCTCCATAATTTCAATGTTTAAATGTACTACATCTACTTTTATACCTGAATTCTGTATTTTCTTTTCTTAACTATGATGTATTTCTACTGCTCAATTACGGTTGTATTTTTGTTTGGTGAATTTTCATTTTTGTTCTTATAAAGCATCTGCGTCCAGAATTATGTTTGTCTAAGACCAGAAACAAGATTTCATCAATAGTATTACTTAACATTTGAGTTATCTCAGTCGACAGTTGGCTTTTGTAAAAAGATTTTAGTAGGTTACTATTACCTAATAACTATAGAACGGGAACTTATGAAGCATTAGAACATCGGTCTGTTCCATTGACACATATCTAATGTTTTACTCTTCCAAACTATGATATGTCAAAACTTTCAAGTCCATGGCAACGTTACATACCTTCCTTTGCCCCCAGAATTCTCATTCACATTTATGCATCTACTTTTGACTTTATAAAAATTGGGTTCTTCAGGAATGATGTATTTAGAGTCTGTGATGGATAGAATTTTTTGTTCAGTATCAATGTTATTGAACCAGTATATTACCAAAAAATAAAATATGGTTAGGAGTTCTAATAAACATGAAAATGAAAGGTTGTGCAGCTCAAGCAATTTTTCTTTAATTTGATCCTTGCTTTATTGCATGGTTATAGAAACAGCTTCTTTGTAACGCTGTGTAATTCAAACACAACACCCCCTCAACCAGCTCATAATGGGTCGGAGCCTCATGAACTTGGCATGCTCTTTATTATTGTTTGAATAGTTGCTATTTGAATGATTTATATTTGTGCAACTTATGTATTTTTGATGATTCCAAACATTATTGTTCAGATGTATAATTATCTCCTAACAATTTAGAAGATTTGCACTTGCTCTTGTGTGTACTAACATTTCAGGAAAATCAGACTCCAGACTACGAAAACTTCAAATCAAATTCAACATGAGAAATTTTGTTTATTTGAAGTGTCTTTTCTTTGAATTAATTTTTGAAAGGGAGTGATTGTAATTGAGTGAATAAAATCACACACACAAACTAAGGAGATCTTGAAATTCTATACTGATCGTACAGGACGATATATATCGTACTGGACGATCTGTCAGTTATCTCCTATAGAGCATTTGGAACGAATAGGAACTTGCTTCGAAAAATTTTTCTAAGTCCTATTCGTCCAGGACGAATTGTCCCCGGCGATGGGCGCTCTGGAAAATTTTCGTACAGACGAAAATAAATTTCGTACCGGACGAACAGCTCTCTGAAAAATTTTCGTCCAGACGAAACCATATTATCGTCCCCGGCGATGGGCGCTCTGGAAAATTTTCGTCCAGACGAAATAAATCATCGTCCAGGACGATCAGCTCTCTGGAAAATTTTCGTCCAGACGATCAAATTTTCGTCCAAACGATAAACCAACTTAGGACAGTTTTCAGCAGTTTCTAGAACCGACCTTGTAATAACCGTTCGTACTGGACGAACCTAGTTCGTACAGGACGATCAGCTGTACGAAGTCATTTCGTACACATATACAAATTGGGTCGTTTCAGATCGTTTAAGTAAAATCGTCCAGGACGATCCACGATCGTACCGGACGATCCACTGCGTACAGAATTGAAAACTTGCAGTTTTTGGGCGGTTTTTCTTGTCTTTTGTATAAATACTTCAAATTAGACTGCCACCCAATCTTTTTGTCACTTGAACTTCGTGCCTATTGAGAGAATAGTCAAGGGGAGAGTGGAAGAGAGCATTCAAAGGAGGATTCCTACCATTGGAGCAAGAAGGCTTCACTTGGATTGCTAAGGTTCTCTACTTGTGAAATTGGATTTCTTCACTCCTTTCTTTCTTTCTTCTAGGTTCTTGTGAGAAGATCATTCAAGAAGGTCCGGTTCTCTGCCGACACTTGGAGAGTGTGAACAGCCGTGGGTACACTAGGAGAGTGTAAAAGGAAGAAGGTTCTCTGCCTACACTTGGAGAGTGTGAACAGCTGTATTCTACACTAGGAGAGTGTAAAAGGAAGAAGGTTCTCTGCCTACACTTGGAGAGTGTGAACAGAGGGTTCTCTGCCCACACTTGTACGAAGCACTGTGGATTGTGTAAAAGGACGACGGTTCTCTGCCGCACCGGGGAGTGGTGAAAAGAGGGTTTTGTATAGGCTAAAGGAGAGTCACTTTGTGGTATTAGTGCAATACTCAGAGGGTGCCTCTGAGGAGTGGATGTAGGTCTGGTTATAGACCGAACCACTATAAATCTGGTGTCATTTAATTGCTTTTACGTTTCCGCATTTTAAATTTCTGTTTTAACAACTCTGTGGTTGAAAAACAATTTTCTACAAACTTTAAAAGTTTCATTTCGAACATTAGTTTTAAGAGGGTTTAAAATTTTTTAAAAACTACCAATTCACCCCCCTCTTGGTAGCCTTGGGACATTTACTTAGGCTTAACAACCTAATTACTAGACTCAACAATTATCACTTGATGAAATACTGCGCTCAAATGGCTTGGGCAAGTTGAGGATCAAGGAGAAGTATGCTTCTTATTTCGAGTGGTAGAAGTTTCCAAAGTTGTTCTTTGTAAATGTCAGTAATGATTGAAGTATATGATGAGAACCTAATCTCATCTTTAACATTTAGTGCTATTCAAACTATCATAGAAAAAACAAAATATAAACGGGGTTAACATATTTATTGTTCTTCATATGCTCATCATCTCCCCAAAGGCGGTGTTTATGGAACATTAACTAACCATTGTCATTAACGTTTACAAGAATGATTTAGATGCTAATCAGACTTACAACATTACTAATTAATTTCAACTTATGTTGTGGATTCGCAAAGTACTCCCCATCTCATTTTAAAGTTGAACTTCCAAGTCAATCCACTAGGGGCTTCTATCCATTTAGCGGTCATTGTGTTCTAGATCATCAACGAAGTTGCAAGTAAAGAATTGATCAATGAGAATTGGAGTAATTCCTCATATTCACCCCTTCGTGACCTTGAAGATGGATGCTATTTGTTTAGCCACAATTATAGATGACCAATCTTGTGCACAAGTTGTAAAATAATCACTATCTACACATTCAATTTTTTTACAATCTCCCCGATAATGAACTTGCAACTATGGTGGTCGGTGTCCTATAAAGGTTTATCTTTAAGAGCATGTTCTGTGGATTCAAAAGGATGGTCAATTATCTCAAGAGAACGTTCGACACTCTCCAAAGAATGGTCTAAATGTTATAAAATACTTTTCTTGAAATAATACTAAGAGCTTAACTGTTTGTTCACATCCAATGATGGTAACTCAATGACGAGCCATATGTACGCACTTATGCAATTATAAAATGTTGCACATTGTGCAGATTATTGGAAGAAAAGATATGATCAACCTCGAGAAGCCATGCTTTCTTGAACAATTTTTTAATGAGTTATTATCATTTATTCCATTGTTGATTTAGGATCTAGTAGGTTTTCCAATATGTTCCAAATTTGTCTATCATCATTCAATATTATGAAAGTTGTTGTGTTGTTTCCCTAGTAACTCTTATCATACAATTTACCAACATTCTTGATGAGTTAAGCAACCCTTCACTGGCAAGAATGAAACTGGCCTTTGTTTGGTGTCGATATGCGGGAATGAAATAGGTCCGAGTTTGGTGTTTTCATGTTAGGATTGATTGGATGTTCTCTAAGTGGAAGTTTTTTTATTATAATTAACTAACTAATTAACATGAGGTGTGTTGGAAATATTTTTAGCTGAGTTCCTTTATTATAATTAATTTCAGTTGTCTTTCAATCTATCAAAACGTCAAGATGTACAATGTTTGCTGACGGCGTAGAGAAAGTGCATTGTGACTAGCGGGTGTTGTTCTTGAATCGAGGGCAACAAGAATTGTGAAATTGTGAATTGGGGAAATCATGTGCATTCAATAATTAAAAATGAGTATCTTGGTTTGGCGATAGGTTTGGTGTATAAAGTTGTTGAGGAAAAGTCCATAAAATCTTAGACTTACGACACTACTATGTTGGCGAAATTCGGGTCAGAGGCATGGTTGGGGGTGGATGCGACACTTTTAGCGTGAAAGTGTGATCTTATGTTTTGGAAGATGGTAATTCTAAAGTTAATAGTCACTGGATACCAAAGATAATCAAAACCTAGTTTTTGTAGAAGGCAAACTGAGAGTTGTGTTTGTTATCTTACATGTTCTTTAGCAAACAGGGAGATTTTGGAATCACAAGATCTTGGCGATGTGATCAGTGTGCTTATAGGTTGAGACAGAGTGTCGTGGTTGCAGATTTGAGCAAATATCGAGTGGATCACAAATTCATAATGCTTCATAGTCGATGGAATGACAAAAACAAAAATGATTGGGAACGATCGTGGAATTGGAAAATTAGAATGAGGTAAGGTCGAGGATGAAGCGTGATCGTGCAATAAAACCAAGTGCTTGAACAAGTGTTCTTGGACCGAAGTGGGATCAATGAAGATCCATTGATGAGAACCCGATCGCATCTTAACTATTTCGATATGTTCAAACTCTCAAGAAAGATCAAAAATAAGGTGGGGGGAATAGATACATTCTTCTTCTAAAATTCAGAGAATTGAGAGGGAAAAAGCTTAGCTTTAATGCTCAAATCTATCCCTATTTATATATCTATACAAAATATATAATTAAGAAATAAATAAATTACAGAGTCGTGCATTATTGCCCTAACAATGGAAAGAGAATCAGCGTGATCCAGACGAGCCTCCCATGGATCTCCATCCTAGTCGTGGGATTAATCTGCTAGAGGACGGCTGAGATTCAACATCTAGGTGAGCCTCCCACAGATTCCCATCCTAGCTGTGGGATTAATTTGTTAAAGGACGGCAGAGATTTAACACTTCCCCTCAAGTATGGTAATAAAGATCTGTCATTCTCAGCTTGTTAATCAGTCTCAAAAAGATAGAGGTATCAAGTCTCTTAGTAAGAATATCCGCAAGCTGATCTTTTGATGATACACATAAGACCACTATATGATACACATAAGACTACTGTCTAATTTTTCTTTTATAAAATGCCTGTCAACTTCAATGTGCTTGGTTCTGTCATGTTGAACTGGATTTTGAGCTATGTTGATTGCTGATTTGTTGTCACAATATAGCTTCTTGGGCCCTTCCCACTTGATTCTTTGGTCTTCTAGAATCCTTTTTATCCATAGTAGCTCACATATTTCCAAGACCATAGTTCTGTATTTCTCTTTTGCACTAGATCTTGCCACCACATTCTATTTCTTTCTTCTCCATTTAACTAGGTTTCTTTCAAGGAATTTGCAGTATCCTTAGATAGATCATCTATCTACGGGTGATCCTGCGTAATCTGTATCAGTATATGCTTCTAGGTTATTCCACAGTCTCTTATGAAGAGAATCCCTTTCTCTGGGATCCCCTTAAGGTAGTGGAGTAATCTGTCTATAGCTTGCATATGGGTTTGTTTTGAATTTTGCATGAACTGGCTGACCATGCCTACAACAAATGCTATATCTAGTCTGGTGCAAAAAAGGTAGATCAATTTTCCTACAAGTCTTTAGTAAGCTCCCTTATCTACATCTGGATCTTCTATAGCTTCCCCCAATTTGAGAATTAGTTATATTGGTGTTGGTACCGGTTTACAAGCTAGTTTACCCGTTTCTTTAAGAAGATTATTGATGTATTTTGTTGTGAAATGAAAATTCCTTTGCTGGTTTATTTGCTTTTGTTTTATTTAAAATTATTTGGTATGGAAAAAAATAGCTACATAAAATGAAATTGTTAAAATTCAAATGTTGCTACTTAATAATACATTTTCAGCACTTGTAAAGAAAATCAATTAAAAGATGGTTTGCTGTGAAGCAAATTAATGAGCAAAACTATTGAATGCTGCTGCGGTCTTATGTTTTCGAGTTAAAGTACAAGTAAAATAAATAATGACTATCTTCTTGTTACCTTTGAATTGAAGAATTAATCTTTTTTTAGACATTGATCATAAATAATATTTTAATGTATGTATATAGGATTTTATTGTAAGTAGGTATAAGCAATGTATTATTTAATAAGTGCTGGGGAAGTAAAACATCCAGCAAATTCAAACAAGAATAAAAAAATAGTAGAAAGAAAGTACACTATAATTTAATGTGGAAAAATTCAAAACAGGAAAAAAGCCCGGAGTTATCACAACAAGAAACTCACTATAAAAATTTGGGAGAAGTAGTACAAATCTCTCTTCTCTCTGCTCTCTCGTTGTCTATTTATCCTTTTTCTTAATAATACTAATTCCAAACAAATAGAGAGAAACACACACAAAACCATCAAGGGACACAACCCTTATTGAAAAATGAGTAAGAAAATTGTCATCTCCTCTCATAGCACCACGACACCAAGTTATAGTGTCGTAGCATTCCACACTTTGTCAATCACAAGATCTTACCTATTTTTTGATTTATACCTTCCATTATAAAACTTGTTTAACAAAATATTTACTATAAAGAGATAAAATAATTATATATTTGTTGACCCGTGTACTGTTAAAAGAAAAAAATATTTCATACATGTACGATGTTGGATCGTACATCGTGGTAGCTCTGAACCCTTCTCCTCGCATGTCGCTCGAACGTCATTCGCATGACATCCCCACCACGTTAAATAGCGGATAAATGAGAGAGCAAGGGTTGCCTCTCTTTCCCTCTTCCTATCGCACTCTTCTTCGGCATCCTTCGTCGTTGTTTGACTTTGTCCCTTCAATGATGTTCCCTTTAAGTCGAATCAGAAGTTATGACACTTCGATCGGAAGCAAGGATTGGAGCTCGCTCGTTGTGAAGGAGGTTGCACGCGTCGCTTCTTCGGTCCCTTCGTGGTTGCTCGACTTCGCCCCTTCTACGATGCTCCATTCCTATAGGATCGGAAGTTACGACACTTTGGTCGGAAGCAACAACGTGAGCTCGTTAGTCGTGAGAATAACTTTCTCCCTTTCGAGTGCTTCTTTGGCCCTTCGTGGCTGTTCGACTACACTCCTCCGATGACTTTCCCCTCTTGTGGGATCGGAAGCCATGACATTTTGGTCGCAAGCAACACAGGAGCCCGCGCACTATAAAGGTAACTTTCTCCTTCCCACGAGCTTCTTCGGCCAAATCCCATAAATCATGTTGCCGAATAGCCCCTTGGGGCAAGACAAAGAGGGAAACCGAAGGATTTTCCCTAATCCTGTTTTAATTCAATTCAAATCATATTCTAATACAATTTAAATATAATTAATTATGTTTATTTCATAATTAATTATCATTAATTATATATAATTATAGTTAATTACTAATTATGATTAATTTTAATTATTTTTAATCTCCATTAATTGTTATTTATGATTATTCATAATTAATTGATATTAATTATAAATAATTATAATTAATAATTAGTTGTGATTAATTTTTAATTAATTGTATTTAATTATTTTTTAATCTTAATTAAGTGTTATTTATGATTATTCATAATTAATTATTATTAATTATAAATGATTATTATTAATTATTAATTATGATTAATTTTAATGAATTATATTTAATTATTTTTAATCTTAAATAATTGCTATTAATTATAACTAATTATAATTAGTAATTTTAAATAGCAATTACTTATTATTAATTATAATTAATTTCTATTAATTATAATTACTTAAAAAAAAGAAGGAAAAAGGAGCATGCAGGAATGCCCTTCTCTTGCCTTGATCATCGTCGTCGCCTCTCCAACCTATGCAAAGGTATAAGCCTGGTTTAAAATTGCGCAATATGAGGCTCGCCTTGAGGCCCGCCTTTGCTCAATTCCAGTAAAAAACGCCTCGATGCTTACGCCTCGAGATTTTTTTATGAGGCTTGCGCCTCAACTTGGTTGAGGCCCGCCTCGCCTCACGCTATATATATTAAAACTTACATAAATCTTGAAGTAAATGTCCAACATTGGACTCGAGAGGAGGACTGGGAGAGAGCAATTCATCATAATGATGATTCAAATGAAGAACCCCTTAGTGATGACAATGCTAATGACTTATGAGTTCTTATGTGATATGTCATTGCTATTTATTTTTAGAAATTTGAATTATATGTTAATGAAAAGAATACTTGGATTTGGGAAAGATAGAATTTTGAGTTGAACTATATTTCGTGTTGTCTTATTTCATATCTTATGCTTTTTTATGTTTTGTATTATTCACTCATTATTATATAAAAAAATTATCATTTTATGTTTACGCGATCTTTTAATTTTGAGGCTTACGCCTCAAAACGCCTTGAGGCTTACGCCTCGCCTCAAGAATGAAAAACGCCTCAATACTTGAATACACAATTTTAAACATTGGGTATAAGTTTCTAACCTAAAAATCCTACTCTCGATGCTAGCGACGAGCCGGCAAACCTTCCTACGCGCTCACGTAACACGGGGGGAGGGAAACTGGTGTGACGCTTGCGACGAGGTGGGTAATCCCTGGAGTGCTCATGTAGCGTGAGGGGGGATGAAAATTAAGTATCCATACGTGGGGAAATCACTATGCTCTCTTCAACAGGTGCCAAAGACCCTTAAGCACTCATGTAGTGTCGTGGGGATTGAAGAAAACACAGCCGTGGTGTCATCCGACAGCTACCTAAAGCGGTCATGTAGCGTGCAGGGGAATGCTGCCTCTTGATTTTTTTCCCCTAAACGGGGGAGATGTTGGGAGGCTGTCGAAATTTGGACTAAATATACAAGGACTTGGATCAATTTTGAACTATACAAGACTTGAATTTGCTTGGACTACAAAGAATTATGATTGAACTTGAACTTAGACTTGGACTTGAATCTTGACAAATGAAATGGACTTTAATTCCATTTGAACATTGATTTTCCAACATTGAACTTAAGTTTGAATGAGCTACAAGAGACATGAACTAAAGACAGCTGGGGACTTGGACTTAGACCTGGACAAGATTTGTGAACTCGAACTGAACATTAAATGAACAAAATCATACTCAAATCGATCATAAAATAAATCCAAGTCATCAAATAATGAACAAGCCTTCAGTGCACTCAAACGAACATTGATGAACAAATGAACTTGTGGTACAACTTACTTGCAAGCATGGGTCAACGAAAACCAAAGGGAATGCAATAGTACTAGTACAGATGATTGTACAAATTTCTCAACAAATGAATAATATGAAACTCATAGTGCTCAAGTCAATCAATATATGAGAAAGAAAAAAGGACCTATGATACAAATGTTCATCCCGAAGGCCAAAATTAAGGATTTGTAATAACATTGACCATGACCCTACAAATATATGCAAGGAGACCATGATGAATGCAACGAACTCCCACAAGAGTCCCTGTAATGTCAAATATACTGTATTTACAAACAATAATGACAAGTTGCAGTATGCATATATGTCTTCCACGTGTACTAATGAAATCCCCAACATAAGCAACAGTGCCTGTAAATGGAGATGGTAAGTGATGGGGACATTGGAGCTTGGAAAGTCTATCAGAGGCGTGACCGTCGATTTACGGCCATGATCGCGCCGATGTATTTTTAAGCTGTCATATGTATTTATCTTTTATTTATTTATGTTTGTATTTGCTTTAGTTGTTTTTCCCTTTTACCCTTTATTTAAGGGTGGTCATGTGTAAGCCCAAAGGGCATCGTCATCTTTTATTTTTGAGTCCTTTGTATGAGGCTATATATTGCCCTTATGTTTTCTTTTCATGATTAATGAATGAATGATAATTTTTTTTTTCGTGTTTTGAGTTTTTGTGAGAGTTTGAGAGAGATTGAAGAGAGATCCCTTGGAGAGGGAAATGGATCACCCACCAAACTTGGAAGAGTTCAAATTCGTGGTTAGTTTTTGTAGTTCTTTTCTCCTTCTTCCTTCCTTCTCTTCTATCTAACTACCATCTCCACCAAGTCTCCACCGCCGGCCAACCACAAGCCCTCTTCCCCTTTGACCTTGGGCTAGCATCCCTAGCTCCCCACTTCACCCGACCCTATCCCCTTTCACCGAAGACCCGACGGCAAGCCTATCCAAGCCGCCGGCCCCCCTTGGGGATTTTCCCTCTTGGTTTGTGTTCAAACATTTCCAATTGGGCCTTTCTAGGATAGGAAACTTGTTTAATTCATATTCAAATTTAATTTGAATTTGAATTGTTTCCTAAATTATGAAACCTATTTTTGAAAAGTTTCCTAAATTTAATCCTATTTGAATTTAAAATTCAATTGGATTTAAATACACCTTGTCAAATATTTAAATCCAAATCAAGCAACATTAAATGCTTTCCCAAAATCCCTCTCCTTGCTATGGAAGCCTCCGCCCCCCCATTAACCCCTTTGATTTCTTTCCTAATTGCTAACACCTCCTTTGGGAAGATTTCAAATCTTCTTTCCCTCTCCTCTAGCCGCCCCCGCCCTTTCCTAAATACACCCAAATCCTTTCCAAACAAAAAGGATTAATTAGATAAACAATTGCTTGATTTCCCTCCACCTCTTTTCTCATAAAATCTGAACTTGTTTCACTCCCCCCACCCTCACCCTTGGCCGGCCACATCTCTCCCTCTTTCCCTCTTGAATTTCAAGATAAACTCCTCCCTCTCAATAGTAGTCTTCAAGGGAAGCAACGACGATCGTCTTCAAACTTTGCAACTCTTCGGAACCAATGTATGGCCGATCCCGATCTTGATTCCGGATTCGTTTATGACGGGCAAGGGAACGCCAACATTCTCCACTCAACCTTCTTCGATGTCAACCCGAAGGTCGATAACTCTGTCGAAGAATATTTGGATCACATCATCTTCACACTTTTTGAAGCCATCGACAAACAACTTACCAACGTCCAATGGCAAATTGTTTCCGGACATCAATAAGGATGAACTTCTTCCCCTATTCATTTATCTTCTTATTTCGCTAATCTTGTAGGTGGTGATCCAATCGCAAGGAGTCATGCCTCTCCCTCTGCCTCCGCTTAGTAATCGTAGGAATTGAGTTTTACTTTCTATGTTTCTAATTTCATTGTTAACGTAGGGATTTTATTGAATGACTACTTAATTCGTATTTTGTTGATGTTCTTAATTGCTTTGATGATTCAAGTTCTTCACATGTGATTTGGCCTAAGCGTAGCTACCCCTCTTACGTTTTTTATGATCGTTTAGTGGCTAAAAGTTTTAATTGTTATTTGCTCTTATCTAAATCGTGCAAGTTCTTATTGCATTCATCTAAAGCTTATTTAGTACTACATCAGTAACACTTGCAATTGATGAAAGAGGACTTGTCGTACAAGCGGTGGTCCTCCCATAGATTGAAAGGGAGACACCTGAAATTAATAAGGAAAACTGTCATGCATACAACAAATCACATCAAGACAACATGCACTGAGTACAATAATGCCTTGAGGTCAACATCAATAACCTGTATGCAACTTGCTACTGTAAATAAGTACACAAATATCACCTGAGATTTGTGAAAGGTGGATATGATGCAAGTACAATAAGCTCTTTTACAAGGACGTCCGAGAGATTGTAGTGAACATAATCATTCATTGTGAGTTAGGACAGAAGATATATACACTTGTGGATAACAATAGTGGGTATATCATAAGTACAACGAACCTTTGTGGACACAAGTACATATAGCACCTACAACAACAGTGATTGAGATGTTGCGAGTACATCGGGTATGAAGACAACTCGATGTACGGAGAATGTACTTCTTGGCAGAATGGAAAATATGCTTGAGCAAATTTGAATTAAACCTCCTAGTGTTCCAAAATTTCTTCCTTGGTCATATACTTATGGATAAAACAGTTTTGACATCCACGAACATTGAAAATGACAAGTGCACCCAGATACCTCTATTCATTTTGAAGGTCAAGTGTTTGATTACAGACGTTACATCTTGTAGAGGTCTACTACACTATAGATCTTGAAAAGAGTTCTTCTCAAGGTAGCAATCAGCGATTTCAAGGTATAGGGCATTAGTAAGGACGCAGTCATCCGAGGTTGAAATGATTGATTCTTCATTTTAGCCAACAACAAAAATGATGATGATGACATAATCAAAGAGTCGCCTACTAATTCTTATTCGATTTTTAGGAGGAGAAAGCCAGATCAAATCATTATGAAGTGAATGAATCTCAGTTCAACCAGCTTCTGGACATTGAGTTGGATAAGATTATTGATGCTTGCAAGCCTCTTGATGAAAGATGGTCGTTCATCTAACACATCATCCACAGAAAAATACAGGACTACGACAAACATAAGCTCCTACAAGCTATTGTAGGAGACCCATAGTATATACATGTGACGTCTAGAGTACCCCCGCACATGCACCGTAATTTGTATACACATAGGTAAACAAAAAGGGTAAGTGCAATTACAAGACCCATATGGGCCCTAGTGAGCGTGTTATGGGTAAACATGTGACGTCTAGAGAATTGACCGGAATATTTGTTTTATACATTCATATAAGGCTTTCAAAGCCTCCAACAAAGAAAATTCATTCACAAACGCATAAAGCTTACGAAACTCGATCCTCTATCGAGCAGTAGACAAAGTCAACAAGGTCCAATCAATGAAATTCCCAAATGTCCATTAACACCTCAATAATGGTCGTATTGAACGAAGATCTCAACCGGAGAGGTCATAAATATTTTCAAATGCACGAAAATCCAAAATCCCAAAGATCATCCAAATCCAAAATATATAAAGTTGAAATAATCAATCAAATCACTTAAAACAAAACTCATCCACCCTCCGCAATAGTTTGTCGGGGTGGACATATTTGAAATATTTGAAAATAACTTCAACTCACATAGAGCTAATGCCTAGTTGAAAATATCACTATGATTCATTCTCAAATAATCTCCTGCTAGTAAGGACGTAGTACGTGTCCTCTAACCGATGATTTTATCACCAAATGATATCGCGGGATAAACAGTTATGACCCAGGGCCCTCTGAACTTAGTGGTTTTGCCACCAAATGGCAACACGAGATAGTGGTTATGGCCAGAACCAATATGTTCCTTAGTGACATCAAATCCTTGAGATATAAATCAATAGAATATAATCGATAGGGTATAAAGCTCTCTGTTAGCTAAGGTAGATTCAAATTTGTTATCTTAGACAAACATTCACCCCAAGTCTACAAGGTACCCTTGGACGAAGCAACCCATGGCTGTCGACAATGATCCTTCTGTGAGGTTGAGTCAACTACCTCCTCTAACTAAGTAGACCAGGGATCACGATGGCCTGGGACGACGGAACAATGGGATCTTGATCGGGTCCATCATCCATTCCCCCACCATCTACTTTTAATACAAAATGGTGAAATTTTTAATTTTAAATACAAACCTCCAAACTCTCCAATTCTTAAGCCCATGCTGCTACTATACACCTGATACTACATATCTATGGATACAACGTATTTGATCGACGAATAGCCTGAATCAAAAGTTCTCTCTCGCTATCGAGAGGGGTAATTAATTATAGGGGCATGCACCTATAGGAAACTAGAACTCAGATCATAAAGTCCTTATCTGAGTTAGTGTCTTATCTAGGTAGTGTCTTATCTACAAACCCATCTGCCTTTCCAAAATTTACCCCGGAACTTAATTCCATTAAAACTCCCGACAAAGAAAGCTGCGGGTGGAGGTCGGGGCCGAATTTTTGGAGCCCGCAATATTTATGTGTGAACAAGCCTTTTTTCAATACTTATAACTGTATGCATGTGTTAATCTTTATTTTTAGTGCGGTTGACTTTCTCTCCTAGGGCAATTAGGTTTCTTACTTTATTGTAGAAACTTGACCCTACGACATTCTTAGGGAGATTTTCAAGGACTTAGCGGAATCTCCATAAATCCTGGTGGAATTTACATAAATATCTCTTCCTCTAAGTCCCCATTTAGGAATGCATGTTTGACATCTAGCTGTTTCATATGCCAATTATAATTAGTTACTAGTGAGTAGGATCCTAACGATGTTCATCTTGGCCATAGGCCCAAAAGTTTGGATTTATACGCATAGAATTCACTTTTTGAAACCTCTTGTTATCAAAAACGATTTTATCCTCAGTTTTAGGTGGATTGGTTTGGGGTGGAGCTGGAAGATCAAGAGGGGCAAGTTCATTTTTCTCATCTTTCTCAGTTTCAGTCTTCCCCTGAAGATGAGATTGGGTAAAATGGGATTTTTGTTCATGAAAAGTAACATCAACAGATATAAAGGTTTTCTTGATGGAGGGATGATAACACTTATAATTTTTCTGAGTGGATGAATATCCAACAAAGATATATTTGAGTGCTTTTGGATCTAATTTTTCTTTATTTTAGCTATTGAATGTGAACATAGATAGTGCACCCAAAGATTCTAGGTGTAAGGTTATTATGGGTTCGAAATTCAAGATAAAAAAGAATAATTCCATTGGTAGTCGGTTTATGAGATATCTGGCAGTTAGGACTTTCCCGAGTAGCATTTGGGTACATTATGGTGGAATAGGATTGCATGACTGGAGGTTAGAAGGTGACCGCAAACCCATTTTATTTTGGGATGTGAACGCAGGAAGATTCATGAATAATATCTTCTTTTTGACAGCAAGAGGATAAGATTTGATTAAAGTTATCTTTAGCTTTGTCGGGACAAAATTTTCTTATTTTTTCCCCAAATTGGTTTTGAATCATGGTGTGAAAATTGGGGATAATAGTGCTTATATTGGATTAGTTTTTGAGGATAAAGATCTAAGAGACTCGAGTGCAATCATCAATTAAGATTACAAACCATTGGGCCTCAGAGATGTTGGGAATTTTTTAGGGCTCCCATATATCACTGTGAATAAGATAGAAAGGGGTATCACATCTCTCATTTTTGTTTGAAAAAAAAAACTTGTTTATATTTGGCTAACTCGCAAGTTTCATAATGAAAATATATACTATCCAGTTTATAAAAAAGTTTTGGATACATATTTTTTAAGACATCAAAAGATGGATGGCCTAATTCTAAGTGATGAAGCCAAATAGTAGTTATTTTATCAAATAAAGATAACATATGATAGCCATTATTGATACTATAAAATTTGTTCAGCTTTTCGAGGTTTTACAATCCATCTCTCTACTTAGCACGTCCAATCTTCTTCTCCAATCCCTAGTCCTGAAATAAGAAGCAAGTTGATGTGATGCAATGAAGGAGTTACACAAGAGTTTTAAAAGAAAATCAAATTTTAGCTCCACGAATTATATAATTATGCATCAAAGTTAAGTCAATTAAAAACAATTCGCGATGTTCAATTTGCTAGGCAAAGAAGCTACAACAAGAGGGCTAAACAATTTAAGCAAATGCGAAAGAAAACATAAAACAACGGCTAGTAAATAAAAATCCGACAATTAATACAAAGTTGTTCACACCTTGAGTCCTTTAACACTCTCTTCCTACGGAGACTAAGCCGAGAGACGGAAGATTGTCCAAACTAGCATGGAGGTTGCCACTAAGATGGAGGTACCAAGGAACGTTGCCATGGAAGAGGATCTCGGAGGCGGGGGAGGTGCGGTAGCTCGACCTTTGATCTTCCAAGTGTAGACGGAGAAGTGTTCGTCAATGGAGTCTACAAGCGTTGGCAAGATTCGGTCCAAGTATTCTTCGACGGTATCGTCGAAGTCAAATCCGACGTCAAAGAATTGTGATCGCAAGATGTTGACTCTTCCGTTGCGGTCGTATTCAAACCCGTAGTTCCACTCGGGTTCGTCCATGCATCCTTGGAGTGGATCCGGATGGTCACCGCAAGCAAGATCTCCCCAAGAGGGCAGGTGGGGCGGCGGCTTGGCTAAGGGAGAGGGGAGCCGGCGGGGGAACAGGGAGGTAGGCGGGCTGGGTGAGAGAAAAACTGAAGTTCACTTTCAGTTTTGTGAAATTAGGAGGGAGGGATGGAGGGATTTGAAATTTCAATTAATGTAATTATTGCATTAATTGAAAATTTCAATTAAGGAGAGATTATGGGGCTGATTTTGTAGAGCATTCAATTTAATTTGGGGAGAGAGGAAAGCCATTCAAGGGCCGGCCATAAATTGTGGAGAGGGGCAATTAATATTAGTTGAGTGGGCCATCTAGAATATAGATCACGGTAGTATCAAATCTGAAATTTGATTTTTCAGATTTGTTATACTAGGAAAGTTTCATAATTGTTATTAAGCCATAGGATTCGTGGCATATAACAGGTAATAAAGAAAAAATAATAAAAAGCTACTTGCCTAATTGAGCTCGCTGTAGATTAGGAAAGAGTTTGGATCATTTGAAATTGAGTTTCAATTCAATGGGATAGGGGCTGGCGGGCTGGCGTGAGGCGGGCCTGGAAGAGGGAGTGGGATCGGCTGCAGCTTGGAGGCGGGAGAGCAATTGGCCAGCGGCCAATTTCTGGCCGGACAAACAGAGTCGGCAGCAGGAGGGAAGTGGGAGAGGATTTCAGGGCTTGGAAAGCAAGCTGTAAGCTGTGGAGAAAACTTGGAATCTTCTAACCTCACACCTCTTCTTCAAGATCTCAAAGAGAGATTGCAACGATGCCGGAACTCACACAGAGATCCACGGAATTCCCTCAAGAACTCACGAAGAGAACTAGGGAAATGGAGAACTCACAAAGAGATCAATAGTAAAAATTTCATTCAATAATTCATTAGTCCTCATACATGATACAATGGCCATATAAATAGGCTCCAAAGAAAATAAAGTGCAAAAGTCTAAAATGCCCATTGGGGCTACAAAAGCAACTACTACCCTCAGGGGTAAAATGAGAAACTACGAAAGTAAAAGCATAATAATAAAACTGATGGTACAAGTAAAATAAAAAATAAAGGCTTGCAATATTGGCCGTCGATCTTCGTGGTCGTCTCTAGTAGACGCGCCGAAATCTCCTATCGATGACCTCATCACAAGTAGGGTTAGAAAGGACTTGGCAATTATTATTATTGGTAAGTTTTTGTATGGAGATTAGGTTTGTGGATAATTGAGGTATGTGAAGCACATTTTTTACAGTGAGGGAAAAACAAGGCCAACCATGGTTTTGATACCATGTGAAATTCAAAGAATTGAGAAGGAAAAAGCTTAGCTTTATTGCACAAATCTATCCCTATTTATAGATCTATATATGATATCTAATAAAGAAATAAATAAATTATAGAATCATGCATTATTGCACTAACATAATCCTTTTTAAATCTGCCACTTAACTATGGAAAGAGATCAGCGTGATCCAGGTGAGCCTCCCACGGATTCCCATCATAGTTCTGGGATTAATTTGCTAAAGGATGACTTAGATTCAACATCTTGGTGAGCCTCCCATGGATCCCGATCCTAGCCGTGGGATTAATCTGCTGAAGGACAGCTGAGATTTAGCACTTCTTCATACTTTCATCTTCTCCTCAAATGGGGTATTTATAAAGTACAAATCTAACTCACTAACCATTCTCATTAAAACTAATTACACTAATGTTTTAGATGCCAATACAAGAATTGCTATATTACTTATAACTAATTATAACTTACATAATTAATTCACAACATTGATGAGAACCTTATGTTATCATGGATATTTTGAGTTGTTCAAACATCAAAAGAAAGAACAAAATATAAAGAGGGAAACATATATTCATTTATCTTCATATGCTCATCTTCTCCTCAAATTGGGTATTTACAGAATACAAATCTAACTGACAAACTAACTATCCTCATTTGCACTAGTTAGAATAATAGTCTAGATGCTAATCATAGGCTTACAATATTGCTAACTAATTACAACTCTCAACGAAAGCACTATTCATAAGAATTCGATCTCATTTTGAACATTTCATGATGTTTAACCTCCCAAAGAACAAACAATTCATAGAGGAGAAAACACATTCATCCTCTTAATATGCTCATGCTCTCTCCAAATGGGGTGTTTATAGAGTACAAATCTAACAGTAAAGCCATCCTCATTAACACTAATTACTAGAATGATTTATATAATAATCATAGACTTGCAATGTTACTAACTAATTACAGCTTATGTTGTGGGTTCACAACAGCGTATGAGTGTATGATCCTTGTGCTTTGTGTCATTATGTTATTTTTCATATTTTGGTTTCATTTGTCTGCAAACAGTGTTAAAACCAAATACTGTCAATAAGGTTTTTGTGGGATAGCCAGACATTTTGGGCTTTGCATCTAAGAGCACTTTTTTTAATTAAAATCTGCAGGAGTTGATTAATTGCACTTATAACAGGTATGAATCTGCCTTCTCCGCAAGCGTGACTTTATATATATATATATATATATAATTACCAGTTGGTTGGTATGCCAGAAATATACTTGGCAGTGCATTTGCAAGGTGATCTAAATAACATTTTGTGTTCCAAGAAAGTACAGGAAATGATCGGAAGCTATATTGCATTTAATTTTAAATTTGAAAATGCTGTCCTATTGCATTCCATCTAGACCAAAAAAACTGAAACATTTGGAAGCTATTATAATGGTTTATGCTATGGTATTAAATCGTACAGTGTTATATTGATTAATAGGTTTTGGCAGGTCGGAGGAAGTGAAAATTCAGTTTTATTTGGATTTATCTGTTTATTTTTTTTTTCCTGGAGTCATTGTTGTTAGTTGTTCTGGCTTATGATGATTTACTAATCTTTCGAGGAACAGATGCATCTAAGTTGATTTAAACTTTAACTTCCAGTTTACTGTATTATTTCTAATAATGACATCTTAATGAAAATGTTTCTGATGAATCTATCAGCTCCTACCCATATATGGAGTGTTGGTAAGTGAAAAAGAGCGGGTTGGCTGCATGTGTTTCCTTGCTTATGCATGCACAATATCCATATTTTGTGTAGTCATATTTTTTTGATCCAGCTAAAAAGAAAACCTTCTCTGTTTGATTTTTGCTTGAAATTGTTTGGCGTGATTTTCAGGTTAGTGATATCCTTGGAAAATATTCTGATCTGATGGAGGGTTTCAATGAATTTTTGGCTCACTGTGAGAATATGGGTAAGGTTGGAGCTTGCCATATTAGTACTTTTGCTACTGCCTTTTTATTGATGTGTATGGATTTTTTATTTTCCGGAATTTCTAATTGAGATATCCAATGCAGATGGATTCCTTGCGGGTGTTTTCAATAAAAGTATGCCAAAAACCCTATGCCCAAACTTCATAAATGTCATTTATGTTACCTTTTTAGCCTGCAAGTGTCCTAAGTAAACTTGAATATTTGAGCATCACCATTTTGTATTGTATGTAAAACATAATCATGTTACTTTTTATGATAGCAGAACCCTTGTGGAGTGAAGGACATAAGGCTAAATTAGTTAAGGTGGAGGATAGAGAAAGAGAAAGGGAGCGTGAAAGAGATGACAGAGATAGAGACCGTGAAAGAGAGAGAGATAAAGATAAGGAGCGATGTGACAAAGGTTGTTATATTTCCAAGGATACAGCTAATCACAAAGGTCCTTTGGTCTCAAAAGAAAAGTTTAATTTATACAAACCAATTTCAGAGCTTGATTTATCAAACTGTCAACAGTGTACCCCTAGTTACCGCCTACTGCCAAAGAATGTAAGTACTATATTTTCTTTGTTTGATTTGATGCTATTTTTTGTGCATTTATGAACTACCTTTAATTTGCTTTTGCTGCATTGTTTCTTATTTGCAGTACCCAATTCCTGCTGCAAGCCAAAGGACTGCGCTTGGTGCATCTCTACTGAATGATGTTTGGGTATCAGTGACTTCTGGAAGTGAGGATTATTCTTTTAAACACATGCGGAAAAACCAATATGAGGAAAGCTTATTTAGATGCGAGGATGATAGGTAACAATTGTATTACTGTATTCAGCCACTAGAATGCATTGTCTATAATTTGAATATATTCTTTCTATGTAGCAAGTCATAAAGAATCCCTTAAGTACAAAATGTTACTTTCTAATATGATCCATTACATCTCATCATCTTATATGATCTCGTGAAGGAAATGATTTATTTTCAAAGTTTATTTTTTCTTGCACATTTGATGTGGTGCAAAATAGAGTTAGGTTTCCTAATACAATTAATATAATTTGTAGAATGTTTTAATGTAAAAGAATATATAGGATTCATTGATCACAAGCAACCAATAAATTCAACAACTCACTTTAATGAATACAAACGATACTAGAGTTTTAGGCTAATTAAGCAAATTGGAAACAATTCAAATTAAGAAAATTGAATTGATTTTCACAAATCAGATTTACGATGTACCACCTTTTATATAAAATCAAGAGAATTAAACAAGTTTGAAGTAAATTATACAGATGAAATATAATAAGGAATGAATTTCCAAAAAAAAAAAAAAAACAAATAAAGGTAGACCTCAAGCCTTATATTAGAACAAGGAGATGATTTGACCTTGAATTAGATCGTCACATTTTTACCACACTTTGAATGAATTACAAATAATTTGCACTTACAATATTAAAACTGCAAAGAAAAAAATGATTGGACTCAATTTATCCCTCTACGTGCCTCAATGATCACATATTTATAATCATCTATTTTCATTGTTGGTCATTATCTTACATTTTTTCCCGGAATGAGTCATGTCGGTAAACCAATTCTTGACATCGAAATCTTGACAAATTCAACAGTTTGGTGGCATATTAGTAAGCAGGAATGGTGCTGAATAGTAATAGGTATCGTGGCTTGTAATTAGACAAAGAATAAAGATAGGCGGAGCCTATCCCTGACCAGATGCAGGAATCAAACTATGGAGGCTACAGGAATCAGCTAACAAATTGTTTCCTGAAGACTAGCTTCAGGGATTGCACTTGGAGTAGAAGATTAAAGCACAGCAAAAAACAGCAGATTTAAGAGAAAAACAGCACTTGTCCGGGAAAATCTGAGAGAAAACTCAAAAAAGCGTTATTTCACTAGCATAAATAAAAACAGCAAGATCCAGTTGATCCTCAATTCGAGAGGAGGATCGATCTCTCCCAAATCTCTAGACGCAGCTAGAGCCCCAAAGAAACCTAAATCTAAGAGATCTCAAATTTCATTCAAATTCCCGTGATACCCTAGCCAAATCTACATTTATGTACAAATCAAAAGGAATTCCCTACAGTCCCTACGCAAATTTCCCTCTCAAAACGCTCAAAAAAACTTCCTAAACAGCTCTACGGGAGCGGACGGGCCGCTCGTAATCCCCTGTTTGCGATTCCCGCCCGTGAACCGGTCCCGCCTGGACCGGCTGGACCGGTCTAACAATACTCCCCTCCCAAAATCCCCTTGTCCTCAAGGTGGAAATATGCTCGTGTTCCCGCGGAGGTGGCCACCTTGAGGTGACTGAAAATCCTCACGTACTGCTGAACCAAGGGCTGCATGGAAAGAGAAACCGGCTTGTTTCCCACCAAATAATCTTCCCTCACCTCTTGTATGGGTCAACTTTGGATAGCCCTGTCTCCCCTTATGCCCTTCTCCCATCCACCATTAATTCCATCGGGTCTCCCCAATTGTCCTTGGTTTGGTTTGTAACCACTTCATCCCCAGTGACGTCGTGCTTCCTAACTCAAGTGGGAGAAAGTTCTTACTTGACCCCTGTTCAACACCACTCCTTTACAAATTCCTTGGCCTTTCTCCACCTTCCCTGTAATCACCATAACAACCGGTGTCCACCAATTTCACTCCCAGGGTTGACGACCTGAGTAGAAATGAAATTGTGGGTAGCCCCACTATCAATTAGCACCACCACCTCACGTCAGCTATCTCTCCTTTCACTTTCATAGACCGGAGTGAATCCCACTACAGGAAACTTCCCACATCCAGGTGCAACTTTTCCTCCGCACAATTTGCCCCACCTCCCTCCTCGTCTTTCTTGTCTTCAAAGGACTGAAGAGTTCGGTCCTTGCACCTATGGTTACTTCTCATCACATCTGAAGCACAACCCTTCCCTCTTCTCCTGCACCTCCTTCTCTGTCAACTGAAATTTTCCCCACTCCCTCCTCCTACTGGCTTCTCCCGGGTGGTCTCATTAATGTTTTGCAGGGGAGAAGAGTGGTCGTCGTCCTGTAAGAGCCTCATCGATTTCCTCTTTCAGCTTCTTCTGGTCCTCCACCAACTGGTCCATGCCTTTCCGAGTTTGTCAACACTGCTTTTCTTATCTCTGGTTTCAGCCCCTTCATGATTCCCTTCCAGGGCTGACTCCGAGATATAATCCAGCCTAGAGATACTCAAACCTGTCCCGTAATCTGCCACTGTGCCTTCCTGGGTAGGAAAGAATTGCGGAGTCTCCTTCCCCACGGCTCGGAAACGCTCTAGGATTCTTTGAACTCTCGCCAACTCCGTGGGCTCCCGTGTCACGCCATTGATACCAGGCTAACGCCTTCCCTTCCAGAAAACCCTGCCGTCAGCTTCTCATCATCTATCAACCCGTGCGGAGTAACGTCCACCTTATAGCCAACCATGGCCATCTTCGCCCTCAAAGTGGGCATCTTCAACTTCCTCACCTTCGTCCCTTCCGATGTATTCCATAACCTCCCATTCCTCGGAGATGAGGAGCTCCCCAGGTCCCGGTCCTCCCTCCGGTTGGTCCAGTCCATCGTCATAATCCCCTCTTCCCCTTTCAAATTCAGCACCTCGAGGTGCACCTCGACGGATATTCTTCTCTTCTTTCGGAAATCGCTTCCTTCATATTCTCCCATCCGTCAAAATCCACACCTCGACGCTGAAATTCAGCACCTCGAGTTGCACCTCGAGAGGAGGGAGGCTCATCTCCTCTCTAGATAGTGGCTCTAGAGGTGGCATGTCGTCGTCTCCCTCTAGGCTCCAGCCGGATTCCTCCTCCCCCGGCGGTTATTTCCTCCTAAGGGCCGAAGTCTCTCTTTCTTCCGACGCCGTCGGAGTCTTCATCTCAAGTAATTTCATCATCTCTTCCATTGCTGAACTCCCTCCAACCTTTCGTGTTGGTGGTGATTTGATTTTGAAATTCAAAAAATCTTTCTTCCAAATCGGAATTGACCGATCTCGCCTTCCAGACGTCCACCTTCTTTCCGGATCGCTCTCCTAGCAAAAATCTTCTTCCGCAAAATAAACTCGTAAATTTCAGATTTCAGTGCCGGTTCCCAAATCGATGCTCTGATACCAATTTGAGGAAACACTGGATTTCCAAGTGTTTCACACCAAAACCAAGGATCTAAAGGAAAAACTGGTCCAGAAAGAGATTTAAGAGAAAAACAGAGTCCGGGACTGAGAGAAAACAAAGGAAAGCGTGTAACTGCATAAATAAAAACAGGTGTTGATCCTCAATTCGGAGGAAGATCTCTCCCAAATCTCTAGAAGCTAGGCCCCAAAGAAACCTAAATCTAAGAGTTTTTCATTCAAATTCCCGATGATCAAACCCTAGCCAAATCTACTATTTAATGTACAAATCAAAAGGAATCAAACAGTCCCTACGACCCTCTCAACCTAAAAAAACTTCCTAAACAGCAGGGAGCGGACGGGCCGCTGCTCCGCCAGATCCCCTGTTTGCGATTCCCGCCCGTGAACCGGTCGGGACCGGCTGGACCGGTCAGTGGACCGGTCTAATCGTAATTACCGATGAAAATTGCTTTGAATTGTTAAGTTACGTCAATGTATTACTGCTAGGGGCAATACATAACCCAAAACCCGGCCCAACACGGAAAATCCGGGTTTGGGTCACCCGTTTGCCAGGGTCGGGTTTGACGGCGGTTTATAAAACAGCTGGGCTCAGGTTGACCCGGAAACCCTAAAACAACCTGAAAGGACTTCCCGATGTTTTGCAGGGGACGAAGTTGACGGTGGTGCTAGTTTGTCGCTTTGGATGGAGTATGTAGAGGGTGAAGGAGCACGGGGAAGGGAGAGGTTGTGTGGGGAGAGAAAGGTTGTGCAGGTGCGGTTGTCTGTATTGGCCCCAGTGGCTCGGGGTCCCTGGGTTAGCGGAGAGGCGGTTGGGGAAGGAAGGCAGCTCGAGTAAACCGTAGATGTTTGATGAGAGGATGGAGACGGGGAGGAGAAAGAGGAGAAGAGACCAACAACTGCGGTGTAGGAGGAAGAAGAAAGGGAGAGTTTTGACGGTTTCATCGACAACCTAAGCAGTGCTTATTTTCGGTTCAAAATCGTAATTACCGATGACTTCGTCCACACATAGGCCTCACCCAGACGGCGGCAGACTTGTTCCCGCTTGACGCTCGCATGCACCACGCTCCCCCTCCCCTGGGTTAGCGGATTGGGTCGAGTAAACCCGGTAACCTGACGGTTTGGTCCGGGTTGGAATTGCTGACCCGTTGTAAAATTGGGTCGGGTTAGCGTCAACCTGTTTGGACCCAGGTCAATTCGAGTTGGACCCGAATCCGACCAGTTGACCCGTTTTGACATCCCTAATTATAACAATAAGGTTTTAGTGATGCAACGGGAAAAAATCCAAAATCTTCTGTCGTAGGGTATTCCCATGTAAATCTTTCCAAATCTTCAAAATTTTGAAAATCAGCTGCTCTAGGATAGTCCAAACTAAAGAATTCAAAACTCACTACATGACTTATCAACATCACATTAGAAATTGAATAGACAAAATCATATAACACCACAACCGACTAAATAATAAAACTAATTAATCTTTTCAAACTTCACCGTGCACGATCAACCCGGCTCCGACACTAGTGTTAAGGTCAACACATTCTATTACTTTCAAGTATCTCTATTGAATTTTAATATTGTTTCTATCAATTCTTTATTTGCAATATGTAAGTTTTGCAAGCTAGAAATCGGATATTTTTATTTTTTTGCATTGGTATGATTTCAGGTTTGAGCTGGACATGTTACTAGAATCAGTAAATGCTGCTACTAAGCGAGTGGAGGAACTATTGGAGAAGATGCAGGATAACACCATCAAGCCGGAATCTCCATTTCACATTGAGGACCATTTTACATGTTAGTGTGCATCGTAAAAAATGCTCCATTTCGCATCCCCTTATATTTGATGCATATGCCGTGCAGCTGATCCTCTTCTTCTTTTCTGGTACAGCTCTAAATTTAAGGTGCATCGAACGATTATATGGAGATCATGGGCTGGATGTTATGGATGTTTTACGGAAGAATGCTAGCCTTGCATTACCTGTAATATTGACTTCGTCTGAAGCAAAAGCAAGAGGAATGGTCAAAGTGCCGTGCAGATTTTAATAAGGTGTGGGCAGAAATTTATTCAAAGAACTATCACAAATCACTTGATCATCGTAGTTTCTATTTCAAGCAACAAGATACAAAGAATTTGAGTGCGAAAGGTATGTGGAAATTTACTTCTGCTAATTTTGTCTTGTGCCATTAGCTGAATTTTCTTGTTTTTAATAAGAAATAATGGAATGCTAGATTTTTATCACTTCTAGTAGAAAGATAAGTTGTGATCTGTTGGTTTGTCATGAATTGTTATGTGTCATTCTTTATCATGCATTGTTATTTCTGCTTTCCTCCATGCAGCTCTGCTGTCTGAAATTAAAGAAATTAGTGAGAAGAAGAGGAAGGAGGATGATGTGCTTCTTGCTATTGCTGCTGGAAATCGAAGACCTATAATTCCCAGCATTGAATTTGAATATGCAGATCCAAATATTTTCAATGATCTCTATCAGATCATTAAATATTCAAGCCGAGAAGTATGTGCATCTTCAGATCAGTTGGACAAAGTCATGAGGATATGGACAACCTTTTTGGAGCCAATATTTGGTGTCCCTCCTCGCCCTATGGGAATAGAGGATACGGAAGGTGTCTCAAAAATTAAAGTTCATAATAAAACTAGTGTAGCAAATGCAGGAGAAAGCAATGGTTTTCCCGATGTTGATGGATTTATAGCCAATAACAAGTCTGTTAAGGGTGATGGTGGCATTATTCAAGAACAGGCAACAGGCAAGATTAGAGTTGCAAATGTAGAAGCAGTGGTTCTTGACAATGGTGTTCATGATAGCGATAGACCTGTTCTTCAAAATGATAATATCTCAAAAACTCCGGTTCAAGGACGAGTTCAGACTAGTGCAAATGCATATGAAAGGTCTGTTATAACCATGCATGTTGCTCCTGGTGGACGTTCAATTGATATTGTTCCTGCTTCTTCCAGAATGCAATCAAATATTTGTATTGTGTCGGGTAAAAATTGATTAGTGTACTAAAGCTCACTTATTCTTCTTTATCTTTACTTGTTTAGAATTTAATCTAGTTTAATATTTGTTTTTATTTTTATTCAGGGTTTAGTGCAACAACAAAGTCCAGTCATACTGGTACTGAGGCTGCAGCTGAACCTCGTGCTCACAATGACGTTTTGCCTCCTTTAGAGGTACACAGTGAAGTTTTTTTTTTTTTTTTACTGCGTTTTAATAATGATTTTATCATTTTTTGTTTCTAATAAAAAATATTATTGGTAATACTTGCTTGTATTTTTTTCTTTAGACATGAAGATCTATTTGAAACCTTTATTTGATTCGATTTCAGCAATTTTTACATAGGAGTTGCATCAAGCAAAAATAATGTAGGAGCCTTTGGCTCAATCCCTTCTACCCCACCCTACGTGTTTTTAGGCTTTCCATATTGCCTAATGCTTTCTCCCCTATCTACCAGGAACTCTGGACGTGCTATAAGTTATCTAGTTATCCTCTTTTAATGTAATAGTTTTACTATTTTTGATAATTTTTGTGTTTGTATCAATGGTGCTATTGTTCGGTTTCTCTTGTTGGCTGCTACCTTTGATACTATCGTCTTCCCATAAGATTTGTGGCTTTCCAACTTTTGCATTGTCCAATCCCAATCTTGATATGCTCACCATCTTGATATGCTAGATCTGCATTATTGAAACCTTGCCAAAGCTTGACCTCATAATCATCCACAAGCATTGATTCATCTCACTGGATTCATCTCGCAACTGACATCCCAAATTCCGTTCCATCCCATTCAAAACATGCAAAAACAAGAGACACATGAGCTAGCTTGACGAGACATTCTCCAAAAAATTTCCCGCTCCAAGTTAATGACTTGATGCAGTTGTCCCCACGCAAGGATTTTCAGTCGCTTCTGTCCAGTTTGCGAATAGATTCAACCTCGCATCCACTTAATTTGCCTTGTTTGATTCATCTCTACCCATATCCAGTTGTATGAAATCATCCATCTAGCCAATTGCTATATTTTGCGATCCCCGTGCATTTTAACCACACCATTCATAAGATCGAGTCTCAAATCATCGCACCAGTACAGATCTGCCTCCGCTCCATGCATTTCCCATAGATTTGGTGACCCACACCCATTTTTTGTGACATTTCTCCTCTTCTATCAACCTGAATCTGGCTGATCTCAACAGTGTCAGATCTACCTACTTTGCTCAATTGCGATTTCATTATCACAGCTGTAAATGCCCCACTTCCAACCAAATTATTCTTCCTCCCAGCTACACGCTAACCAACTCCAAGCCAGGGTCTGCCTCCGCCCAACCTGAGCTTTCTTACGTACAACAGTAATCTCCTCCCCAATCTCATCACATTCAATTTCACCTTGAGGCCAAGGTCATAATGAAGGAGTGGAAAATTTTAATAATGTAAAAGCAAGAAGTCTTTAGCTCAATTCGTCTTCTTCCCAAAAATACCTGTAGTTTTAGGCATCTGATATTTTCCAAAAGCCTTCTCTCTCAACTACCAAAAGTTGTAGATATTCTTCAAATTGTTTACATCTCCTCTTTTATTGTAATAATTAATACTCTTTCATGTGATTTTTGTGTTTGGGTTCATATGATATTTTCCCGTACAGTTGCATAAATTACAATCACTCCCTTTGTAAAGGGATGGCCAGTGAAATTGGCAAGCTTGATCAGCATGTTGTGCGGTCCTCCTTTCTTAACATGTTCATTAGTTGTGATAGGAGGGTCCGTATTGTAGTTGTTTTTGTTTGTGATCGGTCTTGTGGTTGATTTTGTTTAGCTAAGAGAAGCAATTTCATGTTGCATTTTGTCCATTTATAAAAAGCTTATTCTCTTCCCTTTTTAACTGTTGCATTCAATCTCGACTTTTCCCTCCTCAGGGAGGGGATACTGCAAGATCAATATTAGTGACAAATGGCAACTGCATTACCAAAAGTAGTAAAGCCAATCGCTACCATGGAGGTGTTGGTCCTCAAAATGAGAGGGAGGAGGGAGAGTTATCACCTAATGGAGATTTTGAAGAGGATAATTTTGTGGCTTTTGAGGATAATGCTATGGATGCATCTACTAGACAAAAGGGTGGTTCTGCTAACAGAACATTTCAGGTTAGAGATGGAGAAGTTGAAGCCTGTGGTGATACTGCTGGAGAGAATGATGCAGATGACGAGGGTGAAGAAAGCGTTCAGAGATCTACAGAGGACAGTGGAAATGCATCTGAAGCAAGAGAGGATGTTTCAGGCAGTGAATCAGGTGATGAATGCTCTCATGAAGATCATGAGGAAGAAGATGCGGATCATGAAGATCATGATGCTAAGGGTGAAAGTGAGGGTGAGGCTGATGGAATAGCTGATACAAATGATGCTGAGGGTGAAATAACTTCATTGCCTTTTTCGGAACAGTTCCTGCAGACTGCGAAACCACTTGCAAAGCACGTACCTGCTGCGTTACAAGAAAAGGGCGATAGATGCTCAAGGATCTTTTACGGCAATGATTCATTTTACGTTCTTTTCAGACTTCATCAGGTGACTTAGAACATCCCAGACCCCCACCACCTCCAGAAACACCAACCCATATCATACCTAACTACTTATTTTTAATCTGCAAATGTTCCCAAAACACCGTTTGTATCCTATTTCTTCATTCTATGATTAAAATACTTGGATATGTCCTTCCTGAAAATACAAGCAAAATAAAGTACAAATAACTTTCTCGTTGCAGACTTTTTATGAAAGGATTCTCTCAGCAAAGATAAATTCAGCATTTGCAGAAAGAAAGTGGAGATTTCCAAAGGATGCAACCAATCCTGATTTATATGTCAAGTAAGTTTCGGTTATACGATTGGTCATATTACTTTAAGAGTAGTTGTCTTGTTAATTGTTTTTTGCTTTAGAAATCAATTATTTGTTTGAGAGGTGCAGGTTTACGACTGCATTGTACAGCTTGCTTGATGGCACTGCCGATAATACAAAATTTGAAGATGATTGTCGTGCTATTATTGGCACCCAGTCCTATCTGCTTTTCACGTTGGACAAATTGATTTATAAAGTCGTTAAGCAGGTAGATTTGCTATTATAAAATTGCTTTTTGCTGATCTTAAAGAATCGTGTTGTCTTGAACTAATTTTTATTTGCTTTTTATTTTCAGCTTCAAGCAATTGTAGCAGATGACGTGGACAATAAACTTCGTCAGCTTTATTTATATGAAAAGTCAAGACGACCTGGACGATTTTTTGATATGGTATATCATGAAAATGCACGTGTTCTCCTTCATGATGAGAGTGTATATCGATTTGAATGCGTAAGTTTGGCCATCCTTCTCTCGTAGTGCGTTTCTCCTATACTGTGCACGTTCTGCTGCTATGCCCCAACTCTTTTGAATTGCAGAAATATACTTTTATTGCTTTTGTCTGTCCATGCAATAATTGATGTAGTCTTTACATGTTCACTTCATTTCATTGCATTTTTTGCTGATTGAATGCAGTCTTCAAATCCGGCTAAGATATCAATTCAGTTGATGGATTATGGTCTGGAAAAACCAGAAGTTACAGCTGTTTCTATAGAACCCAATTTTTCATCTTATCTGTACAACGATTTCCTTTCTAGTATTTCAGATAGAAAGGAGAGGCTTGGCATTTTCATGAGAAGGTGTGGAAAACATCCAATTGTAAACTGAGACTTGAGAATCTAACTTCTACTAGTTGCTGAATTGTCCATTAATCATGTAGGAACAAGAGAAAATTCAGAAATGATGATGACGAGGATTCTATTTATTGCAAGGCCTTGAATGGTCTTCGAATTTTCAATGGTCTGGAATGCAAGATAGCAAGTCTCACATCTAAGGTATACTTTTAGTGAATTCCAAAGCAGTTTGATAAACATATAACTATTTTGCATGTTGCACACAATTTATACCTTGTGCTTCCCAAATTCACATGAAATGCATCTGCTGTAGGTTTCCTATGTTTTGGATACGGAGGACGTTTTGTTCCGCATGGCAAAGAGGAGGAGACCTTCCCAAGGAGGTCAAACTTCTCGAAATCAAACAAATTTTTTAAAGTATTACACGGAAAAAGTGCAGAAGTTCCATTGTTTTCAGGCTATGAATCTAACATGATCTATGATAGCCTAGGACAAGAAGGTAAACATTGAAAATGCTTATTTTTCTTAATTATTTTTGAAGCAGTTTATATCTATCGTTTGATGTTCATTCCTGCGTTCTATGATGCGTGCCTTGTACCTCGCATTAAATATTTCTTATGTTCGCAGTAGGAATTTTTTGTCCTTGGTTGGGAGCTCGTTGGTTCGGTGCTGGGCAACTAACTGTTGTCTCTGACGTTGGAAAGAACAATGATAAGCATTTATGGAGTTGTATGATACAGATGCCTATAGTGGTTCAACTGGTTGCTTATGCAACAGCAATCATGTATATATTAGAGATATGGGTGGTCATTTGTCTCATTCGAATACAGGAGAGATTTTAGTTTTTATTGCCCTCACAAAAAGCCTTCTTTTGTCTACTAAATCTCAGAAATTCTTCTCACTTCTGATGTTTTTTTCTGTCTTTAGCAACGTCTTTTTGTCTTTTGGCTAACCAGGAAACTAGGTCGTTTAGCTGTCACTAATTTATAGGTGTTGCATTTTTTTTTTTTTTTTGGAGAAGGGTGTTGTATATATTCGTAGGTTTTTCTGTTTGAATTTATGGCAGCTTTTATTTTTTTTGTTTTAAAATTTGAAAAGTTTAGTGCCAAAGCAGGGCAGTCTTTTTCGGAGCTATATGTTAAGGCTGTTTAGCATTAGGATTGAGGTGCTAAGACAGCATAGAAGGCTTGTGAAAAATTTTTTCCATGTCTCCAAAATCCTTAAGTTGATGTTTACTATCATTGTGTTTTAAGGGGGTTTCTTCTTCTATTTCTGTTGCTACATCTATTGTGTGTAATTTTGATCAATCTAATTCTAAAATACCAATTGCTACTAGTAAATCTACCAGATCTAAAGTAGCTGGGAAGTCTTCTACTTCAAACATGAAATATTAATTTTTTTTCCAAATATTAAATCTTGGAATGTGAGAGGTTTTAACTGTTTGGATAAAGTTAAGGCTGCATTTTATTGTATTCTTGAAGCTAAAGTGAATATTGATCTTGTTGGTAATCTTTGGTTTGATGCTAATCACAAAATTTTTCAGCAAGAAGGTTGTTGTAATAATTTCTATTTTTCTTTTGTTGGTAGAATTTGGTTAAAATGAAATACTTCTTTTATTTCTTTTAACTCTATCATTATTACTAGTCACTATGATGCACCGACACGGACATGGCGACACGGACATGGCACGACACGGACACGGGACACGGCAATTTTTAAAAATATAGGACACGGGTGCGGCGTGGACACAACATAATAATTTTTTAATATAATATATAAAAATTAAGGTGACATTATAGTAAAAATGTCAAGCAATAATAAATCAATTTCATGATAATTGTTTAGCTTATAACATAAAGATATTTAGTACAAAATGTCTAGTACAAGCACAAAAATATAAGCAAAAAATTATTTAATATAACATGAAGATCTAATTACTCAATAGAGGGAATGATAAAATTAGATTCATATGTTAGTCTTTGGCATTCAATATCATCATCATTGAATATCATTGCTTCCAACTCTAGTTCATCTAAAGAAAGATTTGCAAACTCCAATAATCTCATATCATCAAGGCACTCGAACCCATCTCCAGCAACATTCCACATCTTGTTATCACCTGTCATATAAAGTGGGGTTTTTCTTGATAGAAGACGAAGATTTGTATGCACATAAACTAAATCTTCAGCACGTTGTGGAGTTATTTTATTCCTCTTCATTGATTGAATAAATGAGTATGTGCTCCAATTTCTCTCACAACAGAAAGAGGATGATACTTGACCATGAATTTTTATTGCTATTGTTTGAAGAAGTGGTGTTGAAGCTCCATGAATCAACCACCACATTTTTGGATCCATCCTTTATTTATCAACTAAAGATTATTGATCACCAAAATCCTCTAAATATCCAAAGAATTTTGCAAGTTCTATATTAATTTTTCTTCTCTCCTCATTTGGAAAATATCTTTTTAGTCATATCTTTCTCATATTTGAAACTTCTAAATCTTTTTGTGGTGAGACACGTTGAGGGTCTTCTTGAAGTCATTCTTTACTTGAATATCTTCAAATAATACAAAGCATATAAAATTATATGTTCATTTACCAATAAATTTAAATTAATTTAAAAGATAAATATAAATATACCTTGGATTTAATGAATGAGCCAAACAATGCAAAAATGTGTTGCTTTTGTTCTACCTATTTTCAAGAATAGTATAGACAATGCTCCAAAAACTTGAGTCTTCATCATGTGACTTTCTTTCATGTTTGTATATAATTTCTTTCATTTTTGCTAACATAGAGTCTCACTTCTCATAAATCATATGTAGACATGATTTATCTGTGTCAGCCTCTCTCAACATATCATAAATTGGATCAGTGAAAGTCAAAATGTAGTATACATTATCCAACTACAAATCATCTAAGACATTTTCTTTAATATACCCTGCCTTCCCAACATCATCTTCTCGATAGCAAGACCACTTCTCACTAATCACCATAGATTGAAGAGCTTTTTTAATTTGTTTGAATTTTCTTAACATGATTATTACAGAGGCAAAATGAGTTTCAGCAACAACTAGCATTTTCAAGTGGGAGAAATCATTAAACATTGAAAGTCTCATATAATAGTTCATAATAAAATTTCTGATCAGAACAGCATAATCTGTAGCCACTGTTATCCAATGACATTCAGCATAGATGGTTTCATTAGCCTCTGTATTATTTGCTGCACAAATATTTTTTAGAGCAAGAGTTAAAGTGTGCACAACACAAGGTGTCTAAAATATATGGGGATAAGTTTACTCCACCAATAATCCTGCAGCTCTACACACCGGTGCATTATCTGTAATAACCTGCACAACATTGAAGGCCCAATCATGACTATCACCTCTTTAATCAAATTGGCAATAAAATGTTTATCCTTGTATTCTCCTTCACAATTCACTACTTTAATGAATATTGGGTAATTTTCTGTAACGACCATAAAATTAATAAGGGGTCTTCTTTGAGGATCTGTCCAACCATCACACATCAAACTAACACATTTTTCTTTCCACACTCCTTTTGTTGGTTCAAGCAATGTCTCAATATGTGCTTTCTCTTTTCAATAATTTTGATCTTAATGCATTGTAGCCAGGTGGAACATATCCTGCGAGGTTGTTGTTACATGCAAAAATGAATGCATTTTTATAATGAGGATTCCTTGCAAGGTTGAAAGGAAGTCTCGCTGAAAAAAACATCCTTAAAAATATTTGGGTTTCTCATTTATTTTATGCAGATGATTTACTCATTTTTTGTAAAGCTACTTTGGAGAATGCCCGTAAGCTTAATAATATTCTGGGTTCTTTTTCGTCTGCTTCGGGTTTGTTTATCAACACTGAAAAAGCTCTCTTATTGTTTCAAAAGACTGTTTTCTTGAAGCTGCTATTAGCTTTATTCTTGGCATTAAAATTTCTTCTCATCCTTTAAAATATTTAGGTTTACCTCTTTCTGATAAGAAACTTAAGAGTTTTTTATTTTCAACCTTTATTTAATCGGATTAATATGATGTTAGCTAGTTGGAAAGTTAAATTACTCTATTTTGTTGGTATGGTTCAATTTTGAACTTTACTATGCTTTATTGGATTAGAGGTTTTTTTATATCTAAATTTTGTTTCAAATTTATAAAAAAGGTTTGTTCTAATTTTCTTTTTCATGGTGATGCCTCTAGTATGAAGATTCATATTATTGTTTGGAATAAAGTTTGTAAGTTTAGAGTGAATAGTGGTCTTGATATTTTTTTATCCTGAAGCTTTAAATTTTGCTTTTAGTTGTTCTCTTATTTGGAGAATATTAATGATATTAGGCAGTTGACTATTTGGATTAAGTTTAAGTATTTATCTTTTTAGAAGCCTTGGCCGCATTCTGTTTCCATGTTTTGGAAAAAATCTCTCTTATGTTGCAAGAGACATTAAATGCAAGGTTTATTATAATATTTTTTCTAATAGTTCTCTCTCTCTCTCTCTCTCTCTCTCTCTCTCTCTCTCTCTTTTATTGGGACCCTTGGTGTATGGGGAAGTCTGTTCATGAGATTGTTACTAAAAATATTAATTTGGATTCTTCTTTTCATAATGACAAGTTAGAGAATTGAATTTCCTTAAAGTGCTGGAATTTGTCCTCTTCTTTGTTTTCGGCTATTAATAATATTTTATCTCATGCTGTTATTACTAATTCTCAAAATTGGCACTTCTCTTCGAATGAAGTTCTTCTTCCTTCTTTTAAAATGTCCCATAACGCTTATTATGATAATTTCAATAAAGTGGATTGGTATGAGTTTCTTTAGCACAAAAAAAATGCTTTGAGATACTCTTGCTATGCTTGGATGGTTATGCCGAAAGGGCTTTAAATGGTAAATATTCTTGTTAAGAGAAATATTAAAGTCTCTACCTCTTGTATCCTTTGTTTGAAGGGAGATGAAAGTAATAATCATCTTTTTTTTTTTAATGTGATTATTTATTATTTCTAGTTTTTTGCCTAATATTAATTTCTTTCTGTTTAAACCTAATCTTGAGCAATTGTTAGATTTTATTTCTTCTCTACAATATGATTCTAATGTTAAGATTTTTTTTTTGTATTATTTGTTTGTTTTTTTATTTACTTTATTTGGAGAGAAAAAATTCTTGAAGGTTTAAGAATAAATTCTCTAAATCTAATGCTTTGTGTATATTAATTGATTCGAGTATTTTTGCTAAGATTTCCAATTGTAAATCTTTTAAATCCATTAAGGGTTATTTAACTGGTTAAGAGCTAATTGGTTTTTCCTGATTGAATATTTTGCAATCGGGTTCTATTCCTTGGATGGCCATAAATTTAATTATGGATTAATTTTTAGCTCTTATAGCTGGATGCTTTTTTGCTTGGTGTTGTTGTGAGCTATTCAAGTTGGAGCTTTTTGTTTAGGTTGGAAGGCTTGATGCTGCTTATTGGCATGTTCTGTTGCTAGTCTCTCTAGCTTGTTTGGAGATTTTTGGATGTTTTTTCTTCAGCTGTGCAAATTGGAGCTTTTTTGTTTCGGTTGGAAGGCTTGATGCTGCTTGTTGGCATGTTCTGTTGGATTCTGTCTGCGAGTTGTTGCTGGACTCAGCAATTCATTTGGTTTTTTTGTGCAGTAGATGGGTTCTAGTTAGAGCTTTTTTGTTGATGTTTGCTGAGTTTTTGTGCTTAGTTTACGTCTTTTTTGACTATTTGATAGATGTATTTGGTGGAGTTTTTCCACTTTTTCTTTTTTGTTTGTAAGTTTTTTCTTTATTTTTCTTACAAATATTTTGTACTCTATTGTAACTTTTTTATTTTTTGGAATGAAATTGAGCATATTTGCCCCTATTTTTCTATAAAAAAAATATTATTGTTGTTTTAGAAAAAATATAATTTTAGTTTTTTATAATTTTAAATCGGGTAATGAGTCTGGGGGTCATTATTTTGTATTTTTTGGAGTTTTTTTAATCATTTGGCATACATTTTTTTCCTAGAATAAGTTTTTATGTGCAATTTTTTACTTTAAATTTAATTCTTAGAATTTCATAGAACTCTTGAAGTCATAGAATGGCTTAATTTTGGTGGATGTCATGGAGCAGTTGTAATTATTTTTCTAAAAGTTAAAGGTCAGATGGAATCAGTTGTTATTATATATATATATATATATATATATATATATATATATATATATATATATATATATATATATATAAAATAACAAATAGTAAATTACATTACTAACAAGTTATAATTGAAATAACATAATAGAAATAGTCTTTTTTTAGTTAAATTAAAATTAAATTTAACTTTTAATAGGACACCAGAAGAGAAAGATTCATGTAGCTGACTACACTTAGTAGAATAAGCGTTTGTTATTGTTGTTGTAGCACTGAAACTAATCCAAATAGATCTTAAATTTAGCACAAGTTAACCTAAAATTTGAGTCGAATTTTATGTCAAATTCATTATTAGAGAAAGTATTATGCATGGATAGCATCAAGTAATATCTACTAACCACCAACCAAATGTTTGTACACAATATAGCGCACAACCATAATTTCATTTTCAACTACCTATAGATTAACTGTCTCCACCTAACAATTTCATCACAAATTGTTATTTTCTACCTCTAGTTGGAGGTTAGCACAAATGTGGACAACGCTCATGATTTATGAATTTTTAAATTACTTAGTAGAGAGCAGTCCTCTTTCAAAATTATGAAACAAAATTATGTTCAATAATTAATAGAGATTGTCAAAAATTGGCTAAAAAAATAGTCGTGCAGTTCTTGCAAATTTTCCCAAGAAGAAATGCATGGGCATTACATAAATAATATAATAACACGATAATCTACAAAGCTAAAAGGCATAAAATGAAAATAAATATTCCATAACAGCCAGCTCTACAGAATTTTGAAGCCATTAAAGGCCTATTTTTTCCAATAAAATAAGCCACAATCCCCCACATCTTCAATGCAAAGTGCTCGAAAGCCCTAGCATTTTCCACGCCAAGGGCATTTGAAAATATGATCAGAAGGCTTAGCAATCCGACTTTCCTTCCTTTGGCTCTTTCTCTGATTTGATCGGCAAAAGACCATTCCGTTGTTTATCAAACAATCTATATAGCGTGGAAGAAAATGATAAGCTCAAATGATATAAATGCATGAAATTATTTCAGGTAGCAAATATATTAACACATCAAACAAGATTTTATTTTATTTTTTTTAGTTGAAACCCACCAAGGGGCCTACGCGTTAATATAAAAAATTAGTACAAGGTCCTTAAAAGACCCTCAAGCTTCCGACTGCTCAAAAGAGCTACAAAAAGAAACCAAAAAAAGCCTACGAGCTCGAGGTCCCTACTAACAAAAGAACTATGAAACCTAGATACATTCTACGGTGCACAAGAAAGGGCACCCAAAAAAGATCAGAGCTCCAAAAAACAACGACCCGATCTCGCTCCCCTTTCGTGCTGTGATCAATAAACTCACCTGCAAAAGAATTACTTTGCAAGGTATAGCAGGAAAGGGATATATCAAAAATAGAAACATATAAGAGAACTACAATAAAAGATGTTGAATAGAAAATTCCAAAATTCCACTAGCTAGGATTCCAAGTAATAGACGAAAGAAGCCAAAAGCACCTGTCTTCATACAAACGACCACAGAAAGAAGAACACAAATAGTAATATACCAAGCAAACCTGATCACCAATAAGGAAGACAGCCGTCGGAAGGCTGAGCCTGAAGCAATGATGCAGGAGGCAACACATCAAACAAGATGTCATATATTTCAGGCAACAAATGCATAGAGATTAAAGAACCTTTTATTTAATCCCAATTTTTTCCCTCTTTTTCTTGGCACCAGGAGGAAACCTAGAGTGTATATCCAGTAGTTTATAACTTACATCAAATATAGTTAAAATTCAAGAATGATAAATAATGCAAGATATATGTAATTTACCATCTCCATGCATGATTAGTTTATGTAGGGAAACTGATATTTGAGCAGAGTGATAAAATTGTGTCATTGTTATTGTAGCTGGCTAGAATATATACGGCGATAGAGTTAAAATCCTACGTCTTAGCGTCATACAGATATCCAGCTCACACTAAGAGAACACAAGATTTTTGTGGGAAACCCTGGAAAGAGGAAAAACCACGGGGCCTGACCCAGTTAAAAATGATCCCACTAGAATTCGAGTAGATTACAGTGGGCTAACTCGTTCCTAAGGGCGATCAGATTACAAATGCTAATTGTATGGTTAAAATCTAATGAAAAACAGGTATGAAAATCTGGCATCGCTTGGTGGTCCATCGGAAGTCCAGAGTTAGTTGGAAATTCGGGTGTAGGCAGAGATCACCTGACGCCCAAAGTTCTACCAAACCCCCATCAGAAAAATATGCTATATAGAGTTCTAGAAAAGAAATATGTTAATAATGCTTATTAAAAAATCATTAAGGATATATATGTAAAAGTTGTTACTTGTGTTCAAACAAAAGGTGGTTTGACCTAGTATTTTCCTAGTTCATATGGATTATATCAAGGATCACCCGTAAACCCATATCTTGTTGCTTCAATCATGGATGTTCTTGTTGAAACTTGTTAAATTTGAATTAGGTTGTTAGACATAAGCTTATGTCCCAGCGGCTAATCAAGAGGGGGGTGAATTGGTAATTTTAAAAATTTTACCACCCTTTTATAATTTTAAACCGATAAAAAAACTTATGATAAATAATTTAAAAAAAAAAATTTCAACCACAAATCACACAGAAACAACAAAGTAAAAAAGGCAGTGGAAAAATAAAAAGACACAAGATTTATAGTGGTTCGGTCAAACACGACCTATATCCACTCCCTAAAGTCTTTCACTTCAGGTATTGCACTATTACCACTTAGTGTCTCTCCTTTTTCCCCCACAGCAAGGCGGAGAAGCCTTTGCAAAAACTCTCTTCCATCACTACCTGGTGCGGTAGAGAACCGTCATTCTTTTACACCCTCCAAGTGTAGGCAGAGTACCTCCCGTTGTTCACACTCTCCAAGTGTAGGCAGAGAACCTTCCCGTTGTTCACACTCTCTTAGCGTAGGCAAATAACCCTTCGTCCTTTCACACTTCTCCAAGTGTAGGTAGAGATCCCTCCTGCTATTCACACTCCTCGAGTGTCGGCAGAGAACCGGATCTCCTTGATAAGATCTTCTCACGAGAAATCTGGAAGGACAAGAGAAAAGAGTGAAGTAATCACAATTCACAAACGAAGATCTTTACCTTTGAGTACAAGTGAACACTTCACGCTTCAGTAGTAAGAAATCTCCTTCAAACACTCTGTCACACTCTCTCCATCAATCTCTCTTCAGTTTGCACGAAGAACAGTGGACAAAAAGATTATAAAATAGTTTTAAGTGGACCTTTTATATGAAAGACACAAAAAATCATCCAAAAACTGCAATTTTTCAAATATGTACATATTTGATCGTCCCGTACGATCGTAATTCGTACATACAAACAGTGTAAAAACTATTGCGTACGAACTCAATGTGCATTTGTACGAAATTACTTCGTACCCGATCATCGTCCCGTATGAACATAATTCGTCCGATATGAACAGTTATTTTTAAGCTTCGTTGAAAAATAACTGCAGGACAGTCCACAAGGTTAAGGAACAAAGGACATCGTCTTGGGATGAATGGGCAGAATCTTCTGGACGAACTATTAATTTCAAAAATCAGAGAACATCGTCCAGGGAAGAATGAGACATTTTGTCTAGACGAACAGTTCATGGTGAGAAATCAGAGGACATCGTCCAGGGAAGAATGGGACATTTCGTTTGGACGAATAGTTTAAGGTGAGAAATTAGAGGATATTGTCCAGGGATGAATGGGACATTTCATCTGGATGAATAAAGTAAAGTGAGAAATCAGAGGACATCGTCAAGGAACGAATGTGACATTTCGTCTGGACAAATAGTTCAAAGTGAGAAATCAGAGAACATCGTCTAGGGACGAATGGGTAAATTCGTTCGGACGATCAGGACTTAGAAAATTTTTCTTCACTTTTTGTTCGTTCCATTACTCTCCAAGGGGTATAAATAACCTGATCGTCCCGTACGAACATGGTTCTTTCTATACGATCACTATGAAAAATTGTCTTTTAAAGATCTCTCATAGTGCGTGTGTGCTAAGTTACTCAATTACAATCACACTTTCTCTAACTCAAAATGAACAAAATACATACTCCAAATTACAAATAGTATAGTCAGATCTTTATTTGAAGTCTTCAACAATCTGGAGTTTGATTTTCCTAAAATATTAGTACACACAATAGCCAAAAAATAATTCTTCTAAAATGTGTTAGGAGAAATTAAGTAATCAAAACAATAATATTTGGAATCATCAAAATAACAAGTTGCAAGAATATAAAACATGCAAAAGCTAAATAGAAACTATTTTAATAATATCCCCCTTTTTTATGATGGCTAAATAATTATTGTTTGTATAATTTTCAAATTCCTAAGTATCTCCTAAACTCCCCTTGAATTAATAAGCATGTGAGAATAAGAGGCATTTGAACATAAAAAAAATTTTGTTTTAAAATTTTTAAACACACAATCACTTGAACACAAATGCAATGATAAAACAAACAAACAATATTTCTCCCCCTTTTTGACAGCAGCAAAAAGAGAAGAAGAAAAATAAAAAAAATAAAAATGTTAGAAGTCATATGAAAAGCCTTTGATAATTGATCCTTGAAAGAGATTGAGATATATTTGCAAATAAAATTAAAGTTCATTAGAGAAATAGAATGATTCATATGATTTAAGAAGAGATATAATATAGACAAGAAAAAAATTATCAAAATCATGAATCAATTTAGACAATGAGATAAACAAAATCATTGCAAAGTAGATGAATATAAAATTTGTATATTTCAAATTTTAATATCAAATAAAATCATATAGAAGATTAATTTGAATTGAAAGATTAAAAGATTAGGGAAAGAATCAAATACCACTTGTGGTGCTTTGCACATCTTTTCAATATTTGTTGCACATATTGTGCATCTTTTGACTTGTGGGCTTATTTTGTGCCTCTTTTTGAAATTGTAAATTATTGCGCATTCTTTTGATTTTTGTACATTTTCAAGTATATTCTTAATCTTTCCAAAACTAATAATCTAAAATCTCAAATTTTTCTAAATACAACAATATTTATATTGATAAGAGAAATATAAAAATAAGAAAACATCATAATTGTAATAATAATATAAAAATTTTGTTAGTCTAACAAGAGACATGAGATTGACATTCTTAATTAGATCAAGCTATAATCACAACTTAAATTTTTGAAAAATTAAATTTTCTAGTGAATTTAATTTTGAGTTGTAATGCAATTTATAGCATTTGTAAGATCAAATATTTTAAGGATGATTATATAGGCTAACACACATTTCAAAATAAAATAAAAGCAAGACAAAATAATTTTTATTGATATCATGATACTGGATATTACATCAAATATGAATGATATTAATAAGCATATTTTTCAAAATACAAAAACACAAACTAACAACACAAAACATCACAACAAGACTAACATCACATAACATGAAATAAAACACAAAAATATAACATCTAACAATCACATCACATTACACTATAGGAAAACACGCATTTACCGGTGAAAATTACGGGCGGACAAAGCTGCGACGAAAAATACGGCGCCTGCAGCGCCGCATAATGCGAAGGAATATCTACGGTATTTTTTCTGGCTCAAATGTCGCCGGTACAATACCAACAAATTATGCGCCGCAAAAGACACCGGTAAATAACAGTAATTTATTGTTTTGGCGCACTTTGCGGCGAAAACTTACCGGCGGGAAAAAATGCCGGCGTATTTAAACTCAACGACTTTAAACCGACGCATATTGCGCCGGAAATGTTTCCGGCGTCCTAGAACGCCAGAAAATCCGCCGGGGCAAACCCTTATTTCCGAACACGAACCCGACGGCTGCTCATTTCTTTCGTTCGTTTCTCTCAAAACTTTTTCTCTCCCTCGTCGCCCTTCATCCGCTCGTCGCCGTAGATCGACGTCGTCGACTTGTGTTGCCGATCACCGGACGTCACCGACGATCATCGTATTTTTCGCCAGGGAAAGTCCTTTTTCACCGTGAGTTTCCTCCTCCCCGTCCCCTCCCTCCCGTCGCCTCCCTCCTTTTTTTGTGGTTTATTTAATTTGATATAGGATAGGTTTTTTTTTTTTTGTTCATTTAAGGTATATGCATGAGCTATTACTTGTGTTCAATCACAAGGTGATTTGACCTTGTATTTTCTTATTTTGTGTGGATTACATCAAGGATCTGCCTCAAGTCCATATCTTTTTGCTTTAGGGTTTAGGACATTCTCAATAGGCATTCGCAAGAGGATGTACCTTTATGTATTATTTTTGTTATTGATATTCTTCTTGTTGATAAGATTAGAGAGGGAGTTTAAGGTGAACTTGAATTATGGAGGTCAACTTTAGAGTCTAAAGGTTTTCGATTTAGTAGATCTAAAATTAAATATATGGAGTATAATTTTAGTAGCACTAGACCTAAAGATAAGATTATGACTTTTGGCGATCAAGTCAATAATAAGAGTAGACATTTTAGATATCTTGGATCTATTGTTCAAAGTGACGGTGAAATTGAAGGGGATATTATCAGCAGCATTCAAGTTTGATGGTTGAAGTGGAGGAATTCATCGGGCTTATTGTGTTATAGATTAGTCCCCCTCAAACATAAGTGAAAATTCTATAAGATGGTGTTGAGACTTGCAATGTTTTATGGTGCCAAATGTTGGCCATAAAAATAGAAGCATAATACTAAGTTAAGTGTTACAGAGATGAGATGCTTCGGTGGATTAATGGTTTGACCCTTTTACATAGGATACAAATTGATCATATTTCAAGTGGATATGTAAAAAGAGAAGTAAAAAATTAAGTTGAGTATTATAGAGATGAGGATGCTCAAGTGGATGAGTGTCTTTACTCTTAGAGACAATGCTTTAGGTCTATTGTGTGATAGTGGAGGAATGCTTCAAGCATATTATGTGATTGATAGAAAAGTATTGCAGAGATGAGGATGCTCATGTACGTGGATGAGTGTCTTTACTCTTAGAGACAATGCTAAATGATCATAATTTTCTACAAGTACCCTATCTTTTTACATCTCTATATATTCAGTTTTACATCTACTTGAGCGAAAATCCATTACTTATTTGCTCTTATATATAGGTTATGGATATTAGAAATCAAAGAAGTTGGATGTATAACCGATTATCTCAAGGACAAAAGACATTAACAGATGAATTCATTAATGGGGTGAACATTTTCATTCAGCAAGCGAAACAACTACCAAGCTTCATATCAGAAGGAAAGTTTTGATGCCCATATTCTAAACATAAAAATCTAGTGCACCTAGAACCAGATGATGTAACTGTTGATCTGTATCACAGAGGATTCATGCCATGGTATTGGTATTGGACTTCTCATGGTGAGTACAAGTCACGATTTGACTATCAATGCGGTCCTTTTACAAGCACTAATATAGCTGAGGCTAAAAATATCCGACCAAATCTTGAGAAATTAGTTCATGATGCAACTGGATTACAATTTAAATAAAATACATAAGAGTTACCGAATAAGGAGGCATAGAATTTTTATGATTTGTTGCATGCTGCCCAGCAACCAATCTGGAGAGAGTGCACCACTCACTCAGAGTTATCTGTTGCTGTGAAGATGTTAAGCATCAAGGCAGAATATAATGTTGCTCGTGAATATTTTAATCAATTCATTGGTCTGCTTAAGGAAATCAATCCAACAGATAATTTAATTCCTACATATTTATATCGGACAAAAAAGTTAGTTTCCAAACTTGGTTTGACATACACAAAGATAGATTGTTGTGTCAATGGATGCATGTTATACTTTAAAGAAGATTTGTCAGAGATTGCATGTCCGTCATTGCAATGCACCAAGGTTTAAACCAAAATCTGGTAGTAGAAGGAAGCTGAAGGATGTGCCTGTCAGTAGGATGTTCTACTTTCCAATAATTTTGAGACTACAATGATTATATGCATTCATGAGATCTGCTGCACATATGAGATGGCATAATGATCACATTCCACAAAAAGGTGTTATTACACATCCATCAGAAGCAGAGGCTTGGAGACACTTTGATCGTACACATCCCACATTTACGGCAGAACCAAGAAATATCAAATTAAATTTATGCGCATATAGTTTTACTCATTTCAATCAGTCTACTACACCGTACTCATGTTGGCCCGTGATACTCACTCCTTACAATCTACCTCCAGAGTTGTGTATGACTACTCCATATATGTTTCTGTCACTCATCATTCTAGGGCCACATAATCCAAAAGTGAAGATTGATGTATTCTTACAACCGTTAATTGAAGATTTAAATTTATTATGGGAAGAGGGAGTAAATACATATGATATCTCCACCAAACAGAACTTTACATTAGAGCAGCATTACTTTGGACAATTGGGGACTTTCCTGCATATGGTATGCTCTCAGGTTGGAACATTTCAGGCAAGTTAGCTTCTCCATATTGTATGAAACATACAAAATCATTCACTTTAAAGTATGATAGGAAGAACATTTGGTTCGATTGTCATCGAATATTTTTACCTCCAAGTCATCCTTTCAGGCGAAATAAAGAAGCATTTATTAAATATAAAATGGTGATGTTTCAACCTCCTCCAAGATTAAGTAGTGAAAAAATTTTTGAAAGAGTCTGGTTCAGGCCCACTATAATGGATTCTCCAACATTAGCTGGGTTAAGATTGCCAGGATATGGTGTCAACCATAATTGGACCAAAAAAAGTATTTTTTGGTTGTTGCAATATTGGAGAACAAACCTGATTAGACATAATTTAGATGTTATGCATATAGAGAAAAAATATTTTTGATAACATTTTCAATACAGTTATGGGCATCAAAGATAAATCCAAAGATAATATAAAAGCAAGGATGGACTTAAAGGAGATTTGTAGGAGAAAAGCTTTGGAATTGAAGGATAATGGAGGTGAAAAATTACTCAAACCAAAAGCTCCATTCACATTAACTTTAGAGCAAAAATATGCAATTTGTGAATGGGTGAAGACCCTACGAGTACCTGATGGATATTTTTCCAATCTAAGCAGGTGTGTTGACATAAGATCAGAGAGATTATTCAGATTGAAAAGTCATGATTGTCACATCTTCATGCAATGTCTACTGCCAACTGCTTTTAGTTATCTGCCAGATCAAATTTTAAAGCCCCTAATCGAGCTAAGTGTATTCTTCAAATATTTATGCTCTTCTAAATTAAATGCGGAGAACTTGATTTCTATGGAGCAGCAAATTCCTTTCATTCTGTGTCAACTTGAGAAGATATTTCCTCCAGGCTTCTTTGACTCTATGGAGCATCTGCCAGTTCATTTATCATATGAGGTTATGGTTGGTGGACATGTTCAGTATAGGTGGATGTATCCTTTTGAGAAATATTTAAATAAACTTAAGAAGACAGCTAAGAATAAAGTACGACCCGAAGGCTCTATCTGTGAAGTATATTTAACATACGAGACAACTCAACTTTGCTCATATTATTTTAAAATAATGTCTCAATCAGGTGAAAGTACAACACCTCAAAATGTTGGTAAATTCTCTAATATATCTGTATTTTGTGGAAGTGGTGAACCTGTAGGCGCTAGCACCGTGTGTTATTTCACCAATAAGGAGATGACAATTATCACATTGTATATCTTGCTGAACTGTGAAGAAGTTGAGCCATATCTCTAGTAAGTATGAGTTAATTTGTTCATACTTTCATAATTCTTATAAACTTTATTCTAAACTCAAAATGGTTTGTAGGAGGTTCATTGATGGTTTAAGTACATCATAAGAAGGAGAAGTTCAGAAGATAGTGGAGAAAGAATTCACTTCTTGGTTTAAAAATATGGTATATTTTGAATAATTTGTCTTAATTAGTTATTTATGCAATTACTTAATATTATTAATAATAACATCTTATTCATTTAAAGGTACACTCTGAAAAAAGTGATTCGCAGAATTCAAGGATATTTGATTTAGCATGGGGACCAAATAGATTAGTCAAATGTTATTAAATATTTCTGGAATTGTTATAAATTCCAAATAAAAAATTGGTGTGAAGGTAGAAAGATAGAAAATTCTGGCGTATGTGTAAGAGGGAACACCCATACAGGGGATGATTCTGAATACTACGGGATTTTACAAGAATTATTAGAGGTGAAATATCCCGGTCACAGGAATATTGTGTATCTCTTCAATTGTGAATGATTTGATCCAGTACAAAATAGAGGCACAAGAGTACATCCAATTTACTATATAACAGAAGTAAAGCGGGATCCATTCATCATTGCTAGTCAGGCAACTCAAGTCTATTATGCTAACTATACAAGCAGAATACGAGGCAAACAGGATTGGCTGGTAGTTATGAAGACAAAACTAAGGGGAATAATTGAGAAAACCACTTCAATAACATCAGCACATCAAGAAGAGTTTATGTCAAATTTAAAAAATCTCCCAATTAATATAGATGACCAAATCAGAATTAATGAGAGTGAGTTGTAGTTAGAGGAGGTAGATCTAACCATAGAGGAAAGTAATGATGAATCTGATTTGGCTGGAAGTGTATCATCTTATGAAAGTTTATCAACAAATGATGAGTTAACATAAGGTAAATTAAAAAAATTTTACTCACTGCATTTATTTTATTGTTACTGCACTGCATTTTTTTTTATTTCCTTACATTTTACTTCACTGCATTTATTTTATTGTTACTTCCCTGCTATTAATATTTCTTATTTATTTCTGTGCAAATGGCTTTAGGTGAAGAGCCTAGTAAAGGATTGATAAAAAATATTTTTAACAGGCACACCAAGAAGATCACTACAGCTTGACCAGCTAGGACAGTACGTACTGAGGGTGCTACACAGTCTTAGCCTGCTACATAGCCTTAGCCTGCTACACAACCTCAGCCTACTACATAGTCTTTACCCACTTCTGGAGCCAATAGCCCGCAGTTCTACTCAGCAGACCCCCGATTTCCTTCACCAGATCCCGGGCAGAGTACTCCTTTCTATCCATACTACGCACCCCCACCTTATGCTGGTGTCCCTCCTACTTATCCATTTCCACCATATGCTCCACCATACTATCTATCCCCCACCACCCCATCAGCCTTCTTCAGCTGGACCTTCGACAGCAGCTGGGCCTTCCACACCAACTGGACCTTCAACACCAGCTGCACCAGAGCAGGCGACAGATGATAGAATATTGATAGCACCTGAGGGTGACACATACGTACTTCATCTTTTATTTAAGCTAATGAATATTTATATTATATATTTGTTTCACATAAATTTTTTTTGTAGGTTCTACCCATCAAAACAACCAACACATAAAAGAAAGGACATCATACAGAGTAGGTTTGACGCTCCTTATATTTCTTGGAAGAAAGTCCTGAAAGAAGTCCGGAAGATGTGGTTTAGAGAGTTCGAGGTATTTTTGGGTTTTAGTTTTTATGTAAAATGATTAATTATTTTTTACTTAAGCTAAAAATCTTATATATTATATATCATATATATTTAAATACAAAAATAATTTTGTTGGCTGCCCCAACACAATGACAGGATTAGAAAGAATTTTGAGAAGCGTGGGTCTACTCGGATGCGCGACATGTTCACAGATATTAGAAAGTCTGGGAAGCGACCATTGTGGATTGGAGAGGGTATATGGGCTGAGTTGAACACTGCTTGGGGTAGCGAAGAGTATATTAGGAGGAGGGATCAAAATCGATAGAACAGAGCTTCTGATGTTGGGGGATTAGGTAGTTCACTTCATACTGGCGGCTCGGTTTCACATACTGAGCACAGACGTCGTTTGGTAATGAATTTTAAATTTTTTTCAAAGTTCTTCTTTAATTCAAATATTAATAAAATTCTCTTAATTCTAACAGAAAGAGATGCTTGGTAGAGAACCAACTCCTGTAGAATTGCATAGTCGCACTCATAAGCGACAAGAGGATCAATAATGGATTGATGAGAGAGCAAGAAAAGCCCATGTAATTATATATTTATATGTGCTTAATATTTCCTATTTTTAGTTTAATTATATATATTTATATTCTACTTTCACAGGAGGAATGCAGCATGGTAGAGTTTATGGTTTCGATGCGCAAGCTCAAGCATATGAGGGGATGACCTCCTCTACTACATCCAGCTTCACATCCAGTTCTCATGACTCCTTACAAGCTCAACAAATAAGTGTCCTTCAAGCTGAGCTAGAACAAGTAAGGAAATCACAAGCTGATTGGCAAGCTCAGTTGCAAGCACAGGTTCAAATGCAGATGCAGATGTAGGAGCAAAAGAATCAATTGTTGGATGAAATGCGTAGAATGAGGGAGCAGATGAGTGCAAAAGAGGCAGCTCCAGCTAAGGAGGAGTCCATAGAATCAGAGTAGTTTAGTTTAGTTTACATGAACTTGTTTATTTCTGTGAACATGTGTTATTGAACAATATGTGATGTTTTTAGTTATTTCTGTGAACTTGTTTATTTCTGTGAACATGGATATTTATGTTTTTTGAGTATATATTGAAGTTGTTTATATTTGTTATTATTACGGATCTATGGTTTATGATTTTGATTATAACAAATATTCCTTATTTCTCTATGATTGCCTTATGTGCTAACGTTTCAGGTCCACACGATCGGACTGCAATTTGGAACTAGCTCAAGATTGGGTAGACTAGGTCTGAGTCAGTTTGTAATCTTTTTCTTTTCTTGAGTCTGTTGTATTTGTTGTGGGACGTATTGATTTGTAACTTGGAAGATTTCCTGCTTTTCCCTAAAAGATTTCTATTTTTGGTAATATCGACCGGGACGATATTTATATCGTCCTGGATGATATGTCCAAAATCAGAAACCCTAATTAGGGCATCCTCATTAAGGCAGTCGTCATAAACACATCGGCCTGGACGATATTCTCAATTTAGAAAGAATCAGCCGTCATAATCAGTTTAGGAATTCTTCATTTTAGGAAATTGGCCAAGATGATATTTATATCGTCTAGGCCGATCTAACTCAATTATGCCTAAATTGATATGGTATCTTTGGAAAGCATTAATGGTTGATTGATAAGATCACATCATCCGAGAAGATCACCTGATCGGCCGGGACGATGCCCTAGACAATCTTCATCGGACAGCTCAAATTCAGGGCGATGATCAGGATGATTGAAATAAGTTTTAAACTAATCGGCCTGGATGATCGTGATATCGGTCAGGATGATGTAACCAATTTTCTTCTGATCGTCCCAAATTGTCCCGGACTGATGAGCTGAATTTGTACTAATCGGCCAGGACGATATACCTATCGTCATGTATGATAATGTCGGCAACTTGCATTAATGAGCTTGTTTTGAGCTTTTCTATTTAAGCTTGGCATGACACTTTGTAAGTGTCTTTGGTAGCCATTGTAGATTCGTTCTTGTGGGGAAAACTTGAAGAGAGAGCTTGAAAGGGAGAGAGGAAAGGGTGGAATTTGAGAGGGAGAAGATCCTGTGAGGGGGAGGAACTCAAGGGAGTGTGGTGGGGGATCCACACGGTTGCTCCAGCGAACTCGCACCTTAGTACCATCGGATTCAAGGCTAGTCTTGAGGTAAGTTCACCAAAAAAGAAGATCTCTTTGGTGTCAAAAGACCCGGCGACCCCGCCGCTCCGGGGAAGGTGGAAGTGATTTAGTAAGGGCTTCTCCGCCTAGCTGTGGGGGCTAAAGGAGAGACACTTGTTTTAGTGCAATACTTGGAGGGTGCCTCCAAGGAGTGGACGTAGGTCAAGGTTTGACCTAACCACTATAAATCCGGTGTGTTCTTTTCTTATTATCGCTTCCGCATTTAATTTCCTTACTTTGGTTTTCTTTGTGGTGATTTGGTTTGTAATTTTATTTCTTTGTTTAAAAAATATTTTTTACCAATTCACCCCCCTCTTGGTTAGCTTGGGCCAGTTCATAGGGCTTAACATCCCTAACGAACTTTCAATTATGTGTATAGCTGTCATCTGGAAGTGGTTTCATATAGGTTTGTAGGTGTGAAAATTTGATTGTTGGCTGGGAAGGCAATTTTTTTTGTCAATGCTACAGGTTTCCGTCGGATTATGCCTCGGAAAGTTGACGGAAACGACGATACAACAAACTGGATCGAGCATTCCGGCGTCTCTGGGTGTGCCGGTAATTACCGGCGCCTATTCTGGCGTTTTATCCTCCGGCCAATTCCGACGCCACTATTGCGCCGGAAATAAGCCGTAGCTTATTTACAGTGACTTTCCGGCGACTATTGCGCCGGTAGTTTCCGTCGGATCCATATGACGTAAACTTTTGACGCATTAGTCGCCAGAATTATGGAATGAAAATCGACGTCTTCCATGTCGTATTTTGCGCCGGTAAAGTGCTGGAACGTGCACCGAAATTGTTACCGGCGGCATATAAATGTTGGAAAATATTTAGCGACGCGAGCCTAACCGGCGGAGGCAAAATCTGACGGAAATGAGTCAGAAATCGAGGATTTTTGTCAGATTTCACATGTTATCAGTGGATACAGTCCGCCGGTAACGGCGTGTTTTCCTGTAGTGTTATGTCTGGTAGAGAGAATCATAAAGAAGTACAATCATCACTCTGAAGGACCCTGATCTGGAGGAGGCTGAGGAGGGTTGAATAAGTTGAAATAGTTACTCATAATAGTCATATTCATGTTAACTGAATCAAACTGACCTCTAACCCAATCCATATCTTGCTAATGTTGATAGTCCTACTGCTGAAGATGAGTTTCAATTTGATCAAAACATTGATCAAAATAACTCTCAAGTCGATCAAATCGCTTGACCATATCCTGAAAAATTTAGAGTACCAGCTGGTTTAGGTGGAGGTCCTCTTCTTTCCTCCTCTGAGTCACTACTTATTACATGTGGATCTTTATTAAAGATTGCTAAAAAAAGATCCATCATTGTAGTAGATCAGCTCTTCTAGATTTTGAACTGGATGGACTATGTCATATTTCTTCTCTAAAATGTAGATCACAAGATGTCCTAAAGCTATATTTTTCTTCCTCTTATGGGAGACATGGCCAATCTCAGAAAGTCCATAAAAGTAGTCAATGATCAGTTGGGCTTCATCTATTGGTTGGCTTGTCATAATTAAATAAGTCACTATAGAAAGAAGAGGTGTGATATTTACTCTATCACCAGCTTTAGGAATAATGAAAGTGCGAAGAATATAATGGATGATACGGGCTTTACGGTTAAGAGAGGCTACCTTAAAAAAATAGCCTACTCCTCTACATCCTTTAATGACTTGATTTATTGTTGTATAGTAAAAGTTGGTAGAAGAATTCAAAGTGTGGGCTCTAATCCCTTGAGTCCTTAAGTTCAAAAATATTCCTAAATCTTCTTTAGTGATCTCCACTTTCTTCTTAAAAATATATGACTTAATCACAGTTTGGTCAGAATTAAAGGACATGTTGGCAAGGAAGTAGTTGAATGTCTCCTTGTTATATAGGTGGATCAGAGTCAGAATAAGACCAAATTGAGTAGAAGCGAAAAGGTCCATTACCTTGAAATTGAGTTGATCTTGGAGAAGGATTCAAGAGGGGGTGATTTTGGCGGATGCGAATCTAGCCAAGGACTCCTCATTTTCTTTTGACATAAAGTTTTCTCCATAATTTATAGAAGAAGGACCTTTGGTAAGTTCATTTTGCCTGATTCTCTTGCTTGAACTAGCCATGAATGAGATCTAGGGGAATAGAAGATTGAAAGAGTTTTTGAGGAGATGAAATTTGAGTTCAAAACCTTTCAATTATAAAGAGAAAATGAGTTTTCAAACGAACAAAAATAATTTCGTCCCGTATGAATTTGGGTTCGTACATACGAAATTATTTCGTATAGATGAATGAATAGGTCTAAAAAGAAATGACTTTTAGCAATCATTCAAGTTACGAGGCGTCATTTAGTACAGATCTTTGACCAAACGAACGTATAGACAAACAGGTGTTCGTCCGGAACGATCAGTTATTTAATAACATTTTTATGATGGTTTGAAACATCCGCCACATTGAATCGCCACATGTTCGTATTTACGAATTGAACGTTCGTACGTATGATTATAAATAAAGGAACTGATCTTATCCATACTATCTACATGCATACATACGTTTAAATACACATCATCCGGACGATCGTGATGATCGTTCAAAATGATAGTTAATACACTACATGATTCGTCCCGACGAAAATAATTTCGTACAGATGAATTTCACACTTGAAAATTTTCATGCCAACACTAAAAAATCATGAATCTTGATGTGAACGTACACAAAACATACATACAGGAAATTGAAAAACCAAGCACGAACAAAACACTGAAAAATACATACAGAAAAATACAAAATCAAAAGATACACAAATAAAAATATCAATGTTACAGAAACTTTTATTTAAGCATTCAAATCACTCACATCAAGCTATATTCTTAATGTACTGAAGGTATCTAAGGCTAGTGGTTTTATAAAAATATCTACAAGTTGATTTTCAGTTGTAACATGAATGAGTTCAATTTCTCCTTTGGATACATGATCCCTTAAGAAATGATGTTTGATGTCTATGTGTTTGGTTCTTAAATGTTGAATATGATTTTTAGAAATGTAAATATCACTAGTGTTATCATAATAAATGAGAATAGTGCCTATTGTTAATCCTAAATCAATCAACTGTTATTTTAACCAAAGTACTTGTGCCACACAACTTCCTAATGCAATGTATTCAACTTCAATAGTAGATAGGGCTACTGAATTTTATTTTTCAACTAGACTAAGAGACTAAAGAATTTCCAATAAATTGACATGTTCTATAAGTACTCTTTCTATCAATCATACAAACTGCAAAATCTGAATATGAATATCTAATTATTTCAAATGAAGAGCTACACTTAGGATATCAAATTCCTAAGTTTTGAGTTCCCAACAGATACCTTAAAATCCTTTTCACTGCTGTTAAATGTGATTCTTTTGGATCTGATTGAAATCTAGCACATTGTTGACCTCATTTTTGTATGAGGTCACTAAGGCCCTTCCAAACTCCAGATTAATTTTAGATCCTAGGATCCACTCTAGACCTTAGGATTCTTTCCTAGAGCCAGACCTTAGAGCCTACTCTAGAGCCTAGGATTCCCTTAAATCCTAGATCTTAGAACTCCTCTAGATCTTAGGACCACTCCAACTTCAAATCAATCCCCACCCTTGATCAACCTCAACCTCAAATCAATTCCTACACTTGATCAACTCCAACTTCAATTTGATTCCTACCTTTGATCAATTTAAATCTCAAACTTCATTCAACTCAAATTCAAATTAATTCAAGTTTCAAACATATCCAAACCTTGATCCAATCAATTTGACAATCCAACCTTCAACTTAGACTTTGATCCAAACTTCAATCTAGCTTTGACCTCATCCATTCATTAACAATCATCACATGATTGTAAATGATTTGGATACTTCAATACTAATCATTCAAACTTAAAATCCATTCCAAATCCAGAAGTCTAAACTCAAATTCGAAGTCTTAAGGTCTTGTCCTTAAGACCCTTTTCAAAGAATTTTCAAACATTTCAAAACCCAGTAAAATGGTCTCTGATTCAGGATCTATCACTTGCAAAGTGATAAGACATTTCTCTAGAGGTTACCCTCCAAATTTGAGATCATTTGGAGGATTCTAACCCTTTAAACTTAATCCAACTCCAAATGTTGCAAAACCTTTGAATATTTACAATCCATGCCACTAGGCCTTTCACCTAGTGGAATTTGACTTTGGATCCCCCTCCAAATCTTTTGATCCCTCTTAATACTTGATATTAACTTATTAAGCAATGATCTACATCTTTTTAGATTCAATTTGACCCAGAATTGACTTGAGTCCAAAATGACCAAAATGTCCTTAAATGGAGATTTTTGGACTTTTGGCCTAAACTCAACTTGATTTGACTTATCAACCTTTGAAATCTTCTTCAAATATCATTCCAATGGATCCTAAATGACTTTAGGAACACATTGAACCCAAACTTACTCTTTGGTTTGACTTGGTTGACCAAGTCAACCATGATTGACCAAATCAACCCTTTAACCCAACACTTGTTAATTTTAACCATTCTAGTGATTTTGAATCAATTCAACTCATCAAGATTGGTTAATTATACACTCTTGACTTCAAATTCCTTGGCATGATGTCTTGTAGCACTCTTGACCTCCCTCATGCACATCCTAGTCACCATTGACTAGTCAACAAGTCAATGGGTCAAAAACAACCCTTGAAATGAGACCATAGCTTGGCCACCTCATCATCCCATAAAGCAAACCCTTTCTCCAAGCCAAAATCTCCTTTTGGCTAATGGGAATATGCTTTTTCCCTCCCTAATTGATCATTAAACAAGCTCTATTAACCAAGCCAAGTATTGGTTCATCCAAATGGGGAAAAAGGTGTGGTCCCTCTTCACATTGACCAAGAGATGTCACTCTTAACCACCAACCCTATTCCATAGCTTTGGGCAGCATAGGAGACACTTGGCACTCATCCAAAACCTCTCCAAATCAAATCTCAACCATCCAATCCAAAAGCCAAAGGTAAAGTGGGGGAAAACTTGACCTAAAGGTGGCCTCTTCATCATTCCCTTTGATATGATCAAAATCTCCAAACTCCAGCAGCCCTCAACCTTCCAAGAGCTCCTCTCATACACTCCAACACATTCCAAGGCCTTCCCAAGCTTTTCCCAACCACTTCCAAGCCTCAAATCACTATTTTAGTGAAGAGAGAGCATTCTAGAGAGAGAAAAAGGACTTTCCAATATACCTTTCGATCCAGCGAGATCCAGCTTTTGGAGTCTTCAGCAAAGTTGTAGAGGATTGCTGCAGCTTTCAAACAAGCTAAAAATCTCAAACATCCGACGGTTGGATCGTAAGTTATGCGCATTTTAAGTTTAAATTTCAATTTAAAACTGTAGCGATTTTACAATGAATGGAGCCTCCAAACTCCAGGCATTGTAAGATCATATTGCCCTCTAGCTACAGTTCAAATTTCGTGTAATTTTGTTGAGTATTTTGAAAGATATGAGCGTTTAAAGATTTCTATTCAAAATGAACTAGAGCAGATCTGGACCGTCCGATCGACGATCAGACGGCTCAGATCTGGGTATACCGTGCGGCTTCCTCCATGTTTGAACGTGGGTCATCCCGTGGTATGGGAGGGTGACGTGGTGTCACGCCACGCCGCCACGTCACCGTCAGCTGATTTGACCCAAATTTGAATAAAAAATGCTTTAAATGCTCCAAATCTTCAAAAATTCACAGAAAATCGAGTTCTACACCAAATTGGGCGTTTTTGGGCTCGTTGGAAAGATAATCTTATGTAGTATTTATTAAAATTAAAATTATATTGATTTGATGTCTGTATTGTGAGATATTTGAGTTTATGTTAATTTCATTTATTGCTATTTTCTCACAATCCAGTGATCAAATGAAGCCCAAATTTTGGTGGATGATTATTGAGTATCTTAGGCATGTTTAATAATTTTTCTAGATTTATATGCTCAATAGATTTCTGTGATATGATTTTTTAAGGTAAATGGTCTATTTTGGACACTAAACTTTGAAAATTCATAACTCCTTAGGGTTTTAGTATTTTGCTGTGATATTTCTGTGGTATGCTTAAATATATGTCAGGGTTAGACACACCAAGTTTCATGCCTATATAAATATTAGAGACACCTAGGAAAAATAATTAAGGAAATGTCTAGAAAACTTAGAAAATTCATAGGGGATTGTAAACACACCCAATAGGGATGAAACTTAAACATAGTAAACTTAGTGACATCAGATACCTTAGGTTTAAATTTTACACAATTTGGAGGTCATTAGGTTAGAAAATTGAGCATGTCAAATTTCAGCCCCTTTAAGGACTTAAAAAATTCAATAAATCGTTATAAATTTATATTAATTTCAAAAATACCCATAATACCTCTAATTAACCATATTTATACTCTTAATCATTGAAAATTGAAATTACATTAATTTGACATTAAAATCCATTTTAATTTAATTTTAATCAATATCAATATTTAATCACTTTTAATTAATTAAAAATTATTAAAAATCCCAAAAAATCTTTAAACACTTGATGATCTCTCCTTAGATCATTTCTGATCTTTGTAGTTGATTTCAAGAAGTTTGGGACTCATTTGGGATCAAATCACTAAAATGACCCTTAATTGAAACAATTTAATAATTTCAATAAATATCCAAACTTCCAAAATTCATAACTAATTGTATAAAATTCCACATAAATCAAACTCAGTGGCTAATGACTCTAATTAAAATCTAGTTTTTTTAAAAAATTTCAAACCCCAAAATCTGGTCAAAGTAAATAAGTCAACATTTTGGTCAACCCTAGGTCAAAATCGGGTCAAAACTCTAAAAATCATAACTTTTGATAGAAAACTCCAAATTGAATGTGCCAACTGTCTAACAACTCATAATAAGGTCTAGTATTTGTTAAAAATCTGAAACCCTTAAGATTAACTCTAATTTTGAAAGTCAATTTTTGACCCCTTAGTTAACACATCCGGATAATCTCTTAAAACCCATTAACCCTTTCAAATTCCAGAATTTTCTTAATAGGATAATAAAATTCTCAACCAACCCATTAAAATCAGTAGACAACTCCTTTTTATATTAATCTGCTCCTTTAATTCCAACCAATTTAAATAACTTAATCAAACCCGATTGCTACTGGGTAACCCAGGCCTACGAAGCTATTAGCTTAGCCCCAAGGAAGGTGAAATAAACTTCACGGCCTCGGTGTGAAACAAAGGTAGTAATCAATTAACTTTTAAAATATGTCTAATTAAAATTCTTAATTCATTAATATTTAAATTTTAATTTAAATCCCCTTCTAAGCCTTAACAAATCCAAACTTTTAGACAACTTTAACTAATCACCTACTTTAGGATCTATCCCAGCCACACGACCTTTCTCACACACTTTAGATGATGTGCTAGGACAACCAACTCTAGATCTAGGATAGGCCGGTGTTTACTTTACTGCTGTGTGCCGGATTTTTTGTAGTTTTCACTGCATGTTGTGGATAAAATTGCTTTGCTGTGTCTGCTTACTTTTTCTGTACTCTGTGGATGGATTGATGTGTTTGGCGACTAGATTACCCTTAGGTTAGGTACGATCTGGATGTTGACACAGTTTTCTGCAGGTGGCCACGCTCATGCAGGGCAATATAAAAAGGGGGCAAATCAAAAAATACATAAATATTATAAATTCTTTGCACATGTGCTTTAGCTGCTAAAGCCCCCAAATCATAAAAAGAGCGTGGCCAGTGTGTTTACTTTCTTTTTCTGCTCATATACAATTGCTTGGGAAGAACTGCTTTTTATATATTAATTTCTTAGGATGACCCTGCAGGTGAGTCTAGATTTTTATTTTGATATTAATGTAATTTGTGTAAGTGTCAAGTGTTGTGAAAGTTGATTTTGAGTTGGGATACATAGACCCAAAGCTTGGATTCCAAAGAGGAAAGGATACCCCTTTAGGGAACACTCCTTTCCCATTTGGAAATCCAAATTTGGATCATACCTCTTCCTTACCCAAAGAGGAAAGAGTGGCCTTCCCCTTAAAGGGAAGTGCCCTCTTGTCCATTTGGGTAATCCACTACGAAGATTCCAAGAAGATTGAAGAAAAGGAGTCCAAAGAAGAATGAGATTGAAGATTTGAAGATTTAAAGATTGAGAGTATCCCACTCAAAATAACTTGCGTCGTTACTAGGCTTAGAATCCGGGTTGTCGTCAGTGGTGCCCGGCCACTTTACTTTCTGCAAAACTCTGGTTTGTAATAAGCAAGGCAACTTTGCCTATGGACATTTATTAATTAATTTATATTTAATGTGATGAGTTGATTACCTCTAGGATTACTTGTTTTTACTAGTTTTTTGGCGATTGCATGCCGCTTTTTGTTTTCGCCTGGATACGTGAGACTCGTGAGGGTGTGAAAGTTTTCTACTCATAACCTTAAAAGTCTAAAATTTTAGTGAGTCTAAATAACATAGAAAGATAACGAATCTAGGGAATTAGCCGGGGATCGACCCCGGGGTCGCATGCATATTTTTGCATTACTCTTTCCTTGCTTTAGACCCTTCCCCGCCTGCGGGTAGAGTCCGGATAGTCTGACCTATGAGGACGAGGTGCCGGACCTGGGGAAGTCCAGTCTTCTAAAAAATTACTTTTATAAGCCTGTTTTTAAAATCTCAAGCATACTTGATTTGGAAGTTGTCAACCAGCATGCATTGTATTAGATACAAATTAAAAGAGTCAAAATTTTAATTTCATAGTCCTTAGCATTTTAGCATCCAACATAAGTCAAAGGGGTCAATTAGGAGAATCTCTAGATGTCGGCCCCAACTCTCCAAAACTTTAATTATAACGTCCCTACCACTCTTTCATAAAAGACCGGACTCATTTCTTTTAAATCGATTAGGTGGTTAGCTGGCTCCCCAATCCAGGCCGGGATAAGTCCAGATCTTGCACTGCATTAGTTAGGATCGGATGACTGTGGTACAGTGTCCAAAATAGATTTAGGATCCGGGGCAGATCTTTGATTATAAGACCCCAAACTTCGAGAATCTAATCCCAAATTTCTAATAAAATGCTCAACTCTAATTAAATATCATTTCAAATCCAAAACATAAAGCCCAACACTTAGATTAAGTTGGGACACTTCCGGATGGTTCTGGAATCTCAAAGTGTCCCCTACTTCTTCTCCTTTAACTCCGTTAATAATTGCTCAATTTTTATCCATTCCCTTTTGATTTTCCAATAACTCTATTCATACTTTGATATCACTCCTAGAAACTCTAACAAAATTCTGCCACCATTTTAATCGGGAGTTTTCATAGGAGATTTTTGTCTCCCTACGATGTAATTAACTACGAGGGCTTGCGCTCGTAGGAGATTTGGAACCACACACACCTGATTTTAAGAAAAAATTAACTTCCAAAATTTTATTAGATTTCCTTGGGAAAAGTTAAGTAATGATCGTCATAGTTGCATTAGAAGGATTATCATAGAATGGTCTCATTTCCCCTTGGGGAGATACACCCTTCTTCGATAAGGCTTTGGATGTGAATGCGACGATCATGTTTCTTGAATGTTGTAATTGGGTACTTAGTTGAACTATACTTTGTCCCCTCGGGGCCATATAAAGTTCTCCTTAGAACCCGATCATAACATTCAAGATGAGTTTACATAATTCTAAGTCTGAACACCGCTATGAAAGTTTATTTTCGTCCTTCGGGGTGATATACTCCTTCTAACGAGTTGATTCGATCTTAGAATTAGAACTCAACCTTAATCTTAAAATTCCCAAAGAAAACTAATATTTTCAAAACATATTTTCAAAATTCCACCAACAAAAAAATGGCACGCCCGGTGGGACAAATCTCTCTCTCCATCTTTAATAATGGCAAAATTTTGTTTCATCGGTAGTCTTAACTACCTTTCTTCCGTTGGTCCCTCTACCCATTTCTTTCTTGGGTGAGTGTGTCCAACATCTAAAAGAAAATACCTTTCAAATAGAGAGGCGAGTGGTGAAATCTTTGTCTAAGCCGGGCTTTGACATTTTGCCTCCAAGTTAATTGGTAGAGCAAAGGAGTTAAGCCAGGTTCCTTGAATATTCTCAATCAATTTTGTAAACTCTCTTATTTGGTGAAAACTCAACATATTGAGGTTCAAGATTTAGAGAAAATTAATCATGCTTAAAATTCAAATTTTAATTCAAAATTGACCAACTTAAATCACTTTTTCTTAATTCCAGGATACTTAAATACTCAAATGGCTGGAAAACTCATCTTCTCCCTGGATAGAAACTTGACAATAGAAGGAGTTACCTCTGGCAACTTGATCCAGTTTGGGATAGAATTTCAAAACTTCAAGTTATCAGTCAACGGAGAAGAAATGATTGATCTCTCTGCTGGAATACAAAGGGATGTCCCCCTAGTCGAGATTACTTTAGGGTCAGGAGTTGACTCCCCCATCTCTATGATGGAGGTCGTTGTCGCCCCTTCGACCACTATGCCCTCTACTCAGGAGGATAAGAACCAAGAACCATTAACAATGGAAGGATTACCATCTCAATATGAGATTGGATCAAGTTCTAACACCACTGTTGCCAGCAAAAATAAGTGGAAGAGATGCCTTAAAAGGGTAAAAAAGAAGGTTGCTAAGGCCAAAAGGACTGCTGAGGTAGATGCCTTGAAACAAGCTAAATTTGAGGCCAATCGAGAATTTGTTGCTCCTTACACCTACCCCCTCCATGGTGGAAATGTTTTCCACCCTACTCCTGTTATTCAAAGGAGGGAGGTTGTGAAAATGAGAGCACAATCTCCAATACACCTTCTTGACTACTACACAGAGAGAATCAATCAAGAAAGAACCAAGCAATCACCTGCAATAGACCATCGGCCCCTAGTTGAAGGTTATGACCCATCCAATCTACTAGATAAAGTTTGGTCATGTTACTACATGTGCCCCACTGCGTCTTTTATAGAGGAGGATGTGCAGAAACCACCCGGGGTGCCACTCTCATAATTGCTAGGTTACTAGTAATTAGGGAGGGAAATAATAATGGATATGAGATCTTATCAGATAGTGGCACCATTTGAATTTAACTTCTAGATGGGTCCTATCGCGATAGATCCTTAAATTGAGATGATGCATCATTAGTTAGGGATAGTGCAGACCCCACAACAATCTCTTCCTCTTAAGAGATTGTGGAAATATAATTTACATTGATTGGGCCTTGCCACCTGACTTACTATTTTGAAGGAAATCATATTATTTCTCAAGTGTACTGGGTCAAAATTTTCAAGATAGTTGATCCATCTTTTTAATGAAGATTGACCTCTACTTTTAATCAAAAATAGGAGAGAGTCGTGGTTGACCCCACTGGATCTTTAAAGGCACCTCCCTCCCACCGCTTCTGCGGGTTGATTTGATTTTTGAACTAAAATTTGTATCAAATTTAAGTTGGTTTTAGAAATGAAAATCTTCTTAGTCTTCTCACGATTTTTCATCTTATTGGCTTCTCTTGCATGTTCTAAATCTATTCAATGATTTTCAAAGTCAAGTTGATATTTTTTTTTTATCAAAAGATTGGGTCCAATTTGGGGATTATTCTTCCTTGGATAAGAGAATGAGTTTTCTTCTCTTATACTTGTGATATAATCCTAGATTAAAAAAAAAAGAGCTATCATGTTAAGGTTTTAAAGAAAGCGAAGCCTCTTATTAAAAAAAAAAGAGAAGAAAATTCAAAGGATGCAAAAGTGCATTAAAAAAATTCAAAAAAAAAAAAGAAGAAGAAGAAGTGCAAAGTGCGTCAAAGAAATAAAAAATGTGCAAAGCACATCACAAAAAAAAGTGAAAGAGGCTTCCTTCTTTTTAATTCCTTAAATCTCAAATAGCCCGATCATATTTAATAGCTTGACTTTGAAAAATCTTGAATCTAGATTTATTGTCATGCATGGACAGTTTATTAGATAGAAAATTCTATGCAAGAGAATTGAAAAGATTAAATTTCTCGATCCAACTTAAATCCTTTTGAAATTAATTTTAATTCAAACTTTCTACAAGGGAGAACTTAGTTCAGTTTCTATGAAATTTGATCCGGGTCAACAAAATCCAAAACCCTTGGCTCTTTTCGGGTCAATTGGGGTCACTCAACTTCTTACTATACTTTTGAATTTGTTCCCACTTGTCATTTTGACAGGGTCCAAATGATTAAGAGGAAATTTTCAATAAAAAGAATGAATCTTCTATTCTCGATAAGAATTCAAATCCCATTCTCAAGAGATATATGTGAATCTTTAAACATAGGCATCGTTTCTTTTAAGATCCACTATGTAAAATAACAATCTATGCTGGGTCCAAGGTTGTTCTCAAATAGAGGTGTGTTTTACATCGCACAAAATTGACTTTCAAAATTGAGTCACAACTAAGTAGAGTGCCTGACTCCAATTGGAGGATCTTAAAGGCCTTGAAGAAAGTTGTTTTGAACTCAATAAAATTTGAAATTACATAAGTCACGTATGATTCAAGCTCATTATAAATTGTGTCACCTCAGGACTTTCCAAGTATGAGACTTGGAAATAGTCCTTTCGAGACTAATTTTAGTTCACCATAAGATTAATGTAAGCTTTGAATCAATGTTGACTGGATAGACCACCTTAGAGATAATCTATAAGGGAGGTTCATGACAATTGATTAATTTTGAAGATGCCACCAGATGATTCATTTCATTTGGGTGGTTCTTTAAGAAGTATCATGCATGATGAGGATCAAATTAAACATCAAAATACCCCTTAAAATTCATAGAAATCAAATCAAGTTAAAAATCATCAATCAATTGTTTTCAATTCTCTTTTCCTCAAGGTTAGGTCCTTCCTTCCCTTAGGATTAGGCCCGCTAGTGGTGGAGTACGCCCTCCGTGGCACCACCCTAGCATTTGACCCGGGGATTAGTGGTGGAGTACGCCCTTCGTGGCACCATCCTGATTCCCATTCGCTAGTGGTGGAGTACGCCCTTCGTGGCACCATCCTAGTTTGCCAGTTGAGGTCCTCTGTGTGGAGCAAGTTTCCTCCCCATATGACCATTCGCTAGTGATGGAGTACGCCCTTCGTGGCACCATCCTAGTTTGCCAGTTGAGGTCCTCTGTGTGGAGCAAGTTTCCTCCCCACATGACCATTCGCTAGTGGTGGAGTACGCCCTTCGTGGCACCATCCTAGTTTGCCAGTTGAGGTCCTCTGTGTGGAGCAAGTTTCCTCCCCACATGACCATTCGCTAGTGGTAGAGTACGCCCTTCGTGGCACCATCCTAGTTTGCCAGTTGAGGTCCTCTGTGTGTAGCAAGTTTCCTCCCCACATGACCATTTCGCTAATGATGGAGTACGCCCTTCGTGGCACCATCCTAGTTTGCCAGTTGATCTGCCTATTTGGAGTAAGTCTTCTATCAACATCCTATAGGCCTAAGGTTGGGTGATGCCCTACCTTAGACCCAAGGTTAGGTATTCCCTACCTTGGTTTCCAGTTGATCCGTCTACTAGGAGTAAGTCTTCTATCAGCATCCTATAGACATAAGGTTGGGTGATGCCCTTCCTTAGACCCAAAGTTAGGTATTCCCTACTTTGGTTTCCAGTTAATCTGCCTATTTGGAGTAAGTCTTCTATCAGCATCCTATAGGCCTAAGGTTGGGTGATGCCCTTCCTTAGACCCAAGGTTAGGTATTCCCTACCTTGGTTTCCAGTTGATCCGTCTACTAAGAGTAAGTCTTCTATCAGCATCCTGTAGACCTAAGGTTGGGTGATGCCCTTCCTTAGACCCAAAGTTAGGTATTCCCTACTTTGGTTTCCAGTTAATCTGCTTATTTGGAGTAAGTCTTATATCAGCATCCTATAGGCCTAAGGTTGGGTGATGCCCTTCCTTAGACCCAAGGTTAGGTATTCCCTACCTTAGTTTCCAGTTGATCCGTCTACTAGGAGTAAGTCTTCTATCAGCATCCTGTAGACCTAAGGTTGGGTGATGCCCTTCCTTAGACCCAAAGTTAGGTATTTCCTACTTTGGTTTCCAGTTAATCTGCCTATTTGGAGTAAGTCTTCTATCAGCATCCTATAGGCCTAAGGTTGGGTGATGCCCTTCCTTAGACCCGAGGTTAGGTATTCCCTACCTTGGTTTCTCCAGTCCTCTCTTCAGAATAGGTGTAAGCTTTTCTTTAGTTTCCAATGGACTTAAGGTTGGGTGATGCCCTTCCTTTGAACTCTTTAAGATCCTACTCCTATTCGGTCAACGCCAATGTGTGCAGCATAAGTTCCTTCTACCACACACATTGGGGGTCCATTTGTTGACCTCATTTTTGTATGAGGTCACTAAGGCCCTTCCAAACTCCAGATTAATTTTAGATCCTAGGATCCACTCTAGACCTTAGGATTCTTTCCTAGAGCCAGACCTTAGAGCCTACTCTAGAGCCTAGGATTCCCTTAAATCCTAGATCTTAGAACTCCTCTAGATCTTAGGACCACTCCAACTTCAAATCAATCCCCACCCTTGATCAACCTCAACCTCAAATCAATTCCTACACTTGATCAACTCCAACTTCAATTTGATTCCTACCTTTGATCAATTTAAATCTCAAACTTCATTCAACTCAAATTCAAATTAATTCAAGTTTCAAACATATCCAAACCTTGATACAATCAATTTGACAATCCAACCTTCAACTTAGACTTTGATCCAAACTTCAATCTAGCTTTGACCTCATCCATTCATTAACAATCATCACATGATTTTAAATGATTTGGATACTTCAATACTAATCATTCAAACTTAAAATCCATTCCAAATCCAGAAGTCTAAACTCAAATTCAAAGTCTTACGGTCTTGTCCTTAAGACCCTTTTCAAAGAATTTTCAAACATTTCAAAACCCAGTAAAATGGTCTCTGATTCAGGATCTATCACTTGCAAAGTGATAAGACATTTCTCTAGAGGTTATCCTCCAAATTTGAGCTCATTTGGAGGATTCTAACCCTTTAAACTTAATCCAACTCCAAATGTTGCAAAACCTTTGAATATTTACAATCCATGCCACTAGGCCTTTCACCTAGTGGAATTTGACTTTGGATCCCCCTCCAAATCTTTTGATCCCTCTTAATACCTTGATATTAACTTATTAAGCAATGATCTACATCTTTTTAGATTCAATTTGACCCAGAATTGACTTGAGTCCAAAATGACCAAAATGCCCTTAAATGGAGATTTTTGGACTTTTGGCCTAAACTCAACTTGATTTGACTTATAAACCTTTAAAATCTTCTTCAAATATCATTCCAATGGATCCTAAATGACTTTAGGAACACATTGAACCCAAACTTACTCTTTGGTTTGACTTGGTTGACCAAGTCAACCATGATTGACCAAATCAACCCTTTAACCCAACACTTGTTAATTTTAACCATTCTAGTGATTTTGAATCAATTCAACTCATCAAGATTGGTTAATTATACACTCTTGACTTCAAATTCCTTGGCATGATGTCTTGTAGCACTCTTGACCTCCCTCATGCACATCCTAGTCACCATTGACTAGTCAACAAGTCAATGGGTCAAAAACAACCCTTGAAATGAGACCATAGCTTGGCCACCTCATCATCCCATAAAGCAAACCCTTTCTCCAAGCCAAAATCTCCTTTTGGCTAATGGGAATATGCTTTTTCCCTCCCTAATTGATCATTAAACAAGCTTTATTAACCAAGCCAAGTATTGGTTCATCCAAATGGGGAAAAAGGTGTGGTCCCTCTTCACATTGACCAAGAGATGTCACTCTTAACCACCAACCCTATTCCATAGCTTTGGGCAGCATAGGGGACACTTGTCACTCATCCAAAACCTCCCCAAATCAAATCTCAACCATCCAATCCAAAAGCCAAAGGTAAAGTGGCGGAAAACTTGACCTAAAGGTGGCCTCTTCATCATTCCCTTTGATATGATCAAAATCTCCAAACTCCAGCAGCCCTCAACCTTCCAAGAGCTCCTCTCATACACTCCAACACATTCCAAGGCCTTCCCAAGCTTTTCCCAACCACTTCCAAGCCTCAAATCACTATTTTAGTGAAGAGAGAGCATTCTAGAGAGAGAAAAAGGACTTTCCAATATACCTTTCGATCCAGCGAGATCCAGCTTTTGGAGTCTTCAGCAAAGTTGTAGAGGATTGCTGCAGCTTTCAAACAAGCTAAAAATCTCAAACATCCGACGGTTGGATCGTAAGTTATGCGCATTTTAAGTTTAAATTTCAATTTAAAACTGTAGCGATTTTACAATGAATGGAGCCTCCAAACTCCAGGCATTATAAGATCATATTGCCCTCTAGCTACAGTTCAAATTTTGTGTAATTTTGTTGAGTATTTTGAAAGATATGAGCGTTTAAAGATTTCTATTCAAAATGAACTAGAGCAGATCTGGACCATCCGATCGACGATCAGACGGCTCAGATCTGGGTATACCGTGCGGCTTCCTCCATGTTTGAACGTGGGTCATCTCGTGGTATGGGAGGGTGACGTGGTGTCACGCCACGCCGCCACGTCACCGTCAGCTGATTTGACCCAAATTTGAATAAAAAATGCTTTAAATGCTCCAAATCTTCAAAAATTCACAGAAAATCGAGTTCTACACCAAATTGGGCGTTTTTGGGCTCGTTGGAAAGATACTCTTATGTAGTATTTATTAAAATTAAAATTATATTGATTTGATGTCTGTATTGTGAGATATTTGAGTTTATGTTAATTTCATTTATTGCTATTTTCTCACAATCCAGTGATCAAATGAAGCCCAAATTTTGGTGGATGATTATTGAGTATCTTAGTCATGTTTAATAATTTTTCTAGATTTATATGCTCAATAGATTTCTGTGATATGATTTTTTAAGGTAAATGGTCTATTTTGGACACTAAACTTTGAAAATTCATAACTCCTTAGGGTTTTAGTATTTTGCTGTGATATTTCTGTGGTATGCTTAAATATATGTCAGGGTTAGACACACCAAGTTTCATGCCTATATAAATATTAGAGACTCCTAGGAAAAATAATTAAGGAAATGTCTAGAAAACTTAGAAAATTCATAGGGGATTGTAAACACACCCAATAGGGGTGAAACTTAAACATAGTAAACTTAGTGACATCAGATACCTTAGGTTTAAATTTTACTCAATTTGGAGGTCATTAGGTTAGAAAATTGAGCATGTCAAACTTCAGCCCCTTTAAGGACTTAAAAAATTCAATAAACCATTATAAATTTATATTAATTTCAAAAATACCCATAATACCTCTAATTAACCATATTTATACTCTTAATCATTGAAAATTGAAATTACATTAATTTGTCATTAAAATCCATTTTAATTTAATTTTAATCAAAATCAATATTTAATCACTTTTAATTAATTAAAAACTATTAAAAATCCCAAAAAATCTTTAAACACTTGATGATCTCTCCTTAGATCATTTCTGATCTTTGTAGTTGATTTCAAGAAGTTTGGGACTCATTTGGGATCAAATCACTAAAATGACCCTTAATTGAAACAATTTAATAATTTCAATAAATATCCAAACTTCCAAAATTCATAACTAATTGTAGAAAATTCCAAATCAATCAAACTCAGTGGCTAATGACTCTAATTAAAATCTAGTTTTTTTAAAAAATTTCAAACCCCAAAATCTGGTCAAAGTAAAAAAGTCAACATTTTGGTCAACCCTAGGTCAAAACCGGGTCAAAACTCTAAAAATCATAACTTTTGATCGAAAACTTCAAATTGAATGTGCCAACTGTCTAACAACTCATAATAAGGTCTAGTATTTGTTAAAAATCTGAAACCCTTAAGATTAACTCTAATTTTGAAAGTCAATTTTTGACCCCTTAGTTAACACATCCGGATAATCTCTTAAAACCCATTAACCCTTTCAAATTCCAGAATTTTCTTAATAGGATAATAAAATTCTCAACCAACCCATTAAAATCTATAGACAATTCCTTTTTATATTAATCTGCTCCTTTAATTCCAACCAATTTAAATAACTTAATCAAACCCGATTGCTACTGGGTAACCCAGGCCTACGAGGCTATTAGCTTAGCCCCAAGGAAGGTGAAATAAACTTCACGGCCTCGGTGTGAAACAAAGGTAGTAATCAATTAACTTTTAAAATATGTCTAATTAAAATTCTTAATTCATTAATATTTAAATTTTAATTTAAATCCCCTTCTAAGCCTTAACAAATCCAAACTTTTAGACAACTTTAACTAATCACCTACTTTAGGATCTATCCCAGCCACACGACCTTTCTCACACACTTTAGATGATGTGCTAGGACAACCAACTCTAGATCTAGGATAGGCCGGTGTTTACTTTACTGCTGTGTGCCGGATTTTTCGTAGTTTTCACTGCATGTTGTGGATGAAATTACTTTGCTGTGTCTGCTTACTTTTTCTGTACTCTATGGATGGATTGATGTGTTTGGCGACTAGATTACCCTTAGGTTAGGTACGATCTAGATGTTGACACAGTTTTCTGCAGGTGGCCACGCTCATGCAGGGCAATATAAAAACGGGGCAAATCAAAAAATACATAAATATTATAAATTCTTTGCACAGGTGCTTTAGCTGCTAAAGCCCCCAAATCATAAAAAGAGCGTGGCCAGTGTGTTTACTTTCTTTTTCTGCTCATATACAATTGCTTGGGAATAACTGCTTTTTATATATTAATTGCTTAGGATGACCCTGCAGGTGAGTCTAGATTTTTATTTTGATATTAATGTAATTTGTGTAAGTGTCAAGTGTTGTGAAAGTTGATTTTGAGTTGGGATACATAGACCCAAAGCTTGGATTCCAAAGAGGAAAGGATACCCCTTTAGGGAACACTCCTTTCCCATTTGGAAATCCAAATTTGGATCATACCTCTTCCTTACCCAAAGAGGAAAGAGTGGCCTTCCCCTTAAAGGGAAGTGCCCTCTTGTCCATTTGGGTAATCCACTACGAATATTCCAAGAAGATTGAAGAAAAGGAGTCCAAAGAAGAATGAGATTGAAGATTTGAAGATTTGAAGATTGAGAGTATCCCACTCAAAATAACTTGCGTCGTTACTAGGCTTAGAATCCGGGTTGTCGTCAGTGGTGCCCGGCCACTTTACTTTCTGCAAAACTCTGGTTTGTAATAAGCAAGACAACTTTGCCTATGGACATTTATTAATTAATTTATATTTAATGTGATGAGTTGATTGCCTCTAGGATTATTTGTTTTTACTAGTTTTTTGGCGATTGCATGCCGCTTTTTGTTTTCGCCTGGATACGTGAGACTCGTGAGGGTGTGAAAGTTTTCTACTCATAACCTTAAAAGTCTAAAATTTTAGTGAGTCTAAATAACATAGAAAGATAACGAATCTAGGGAATTAGCCGGGGATCGACCCCAGGGTCGCATGCATATTTCTGCATTACTCTTTCCTTGCTTTAGACCCTTCCCCGCCTGCGAGTAGAGTCCGGATAGTCTGACCTATGAGGACGAGGTGCCGGACCTGGGGAAGTCCAGTCTTCTAAAAAATTACTTTTATAAGCCTGTTTTTAAAATTTCAAGCATACTTGATTTGGAAGTTGTCAACCAGCATGCATTGCATTAGATACAAATTAAAAGAGTCAAAATTTTAATTTCATAGTCTTTAGCATTTTAGCATCCAACATAAGTCAAAGGGATCAATTAGGAGAATCTCTAGATGTCGGCCCCAACTCTCCAAAACTTTAATTATAACGTCCCTACCACTCTTTCATAAAAGACCGGACTCATTTCTTTTAAATCGATTAGGTGGTTAGCTGGCTCCCCAATCCAGGCCGGGATAAGTCCAGATCTTGCACTGCATTAGTTAGGATCGGATGACTGTGGTACAGTGTCCAAAATAGATTTAGGATCCGGGGCAGATCTTTGATTATAAGACCCCAAACTTCGGGAATCTAATCCCAAATTTCTAATAAAATGCTCAACTCTAATTAAATATCATTTCAAATCCAAAACATAAAGCCCAACACTTAGATTAAGTTGGGACACTTCCGGATGGTTCTGGAATCTCAAAGTGTCCCCTACTTCTTCTCCTTTAACTTTGTTAATAACTGCTCAATTTTGATCCATTCCCTTTTGATTTTCCAATAACTCTATTCATACTTTGATATCACTCCTAGAAACTCTAACAAAATTTTGCCACCATTTTAATCGGGAGTTTTCGTAGGAGATTTTTGTCTCCCTACGATGTAATTAACTACGAGGGCTTGCGCTCGTAGGAGATTTGGAACCACACACACCTGATTTTAAGAAAAAATTAATTTCCAAACTTTTATTAGATTTCCTTGGGAAAAGTTAAGTAATGATCGTCATAGTTGCATTAGAAGGATTATCATAGAATGGTCTCATTTCCCCTTGGGGAGATACACCCTTCTTCGATAAGGCTTTGGATGTGAATGCGACGATCATGTTTCTTGAATGTTGTAATTGGGTACTTAGTTGAACTATACTTTGTCCCCTCGGGGCCATATAAAGTTCTCCTTAGAACCCGATCATAACATTCAAGATGAGTTTACATAATTCTAAGTCTGAACACCGCTATGAAAGTTTATTTTCGTCCTTCGGGGTGATATACTCCTTCTAACGAGTTGATTCGATCTTAGAATTAGAACTCAACCTTAATCTTAAAATTCCCAAAGAAAACTAATATTTTCGAAACATGTTTTCAAAATTCCACCAACACACATAAGCAAACACTAAATATGATATCGGGTCGGCTAGCTATCAAGTAAAGCAAAGATCCAATTATCCCTCTAAATTTCTTTTGATCAACATATTTTTTTCTTAGGATCCTTATCCAACTGAACTGAGGAACTCATAGGTGTACTAACAGGTTTAGCATTTTTCATTTCATACTTTTTGAGGATGTCCTTAATATACTTTGACTGACTAAGAAATATGCCCTCCTGAACTTGCTTAATGCTAAAGCCTAGAAAGTAACTTAAACCTTCCATTAAATTCATCTCGAATTTACTACTCATTATTTTAGAAAAATCATCACAAAGATTTTTATTTGTAAATCCAAAGATGATATCATCAACATAAATTTGTACAATGAGTATATCCTCTCCTAATTTTTTCAAAAATAGAGTTGTGTCGACACTTCTTTTTTCAAAAGATCTCTCAAGTAGGAAGGTGCTCAACCTCTCATACCAAGCCCTAGGTGCCGGTTTCAATCCATATAATGCACTTTCTAATTTGAAAATATGATTTGGGTGTTTATAATTTTCAAACCCTGGAGGTTGTTCTACAAAAATATTCTCTTGAATTATCCCATTTAAAAAGGCACTTTTAACATCCATTTGATACAATTTAAATCCTCTAAAACAAGCAAAGGCTAAAAAAACCCTAATTGCTTCAAGTCTAGCTATAGGAGAAAAAGTTTCCTCAAAATTAATCCCTTTAATCTGATTATACCCTTAGCCACCAATCTTGCCTTATTTCTTATGACTACTCCTGAGTCATTCATTTTATTCTTGAATACCCACTTAGTTCCAACTATACTTTGATCTTTTGGCCTTGCAGTTAATTCTCAAACTTCATTTCTTACAAATTGATTTTATTCTTCTTACATAGCCAATATCCAAAATTCATCCGAAAATGCTTGATCAATATTTGTGGGTTCTATCATTAAAATAAAGGCTAAATGATGGACTTCTTTATTCAATTCATGCCTAGTCCTAACACCCTCACTAGGTTCTCCTATAATCAATTCATTTGGGTGGTTTTTAGAAAGTCTCAAATCTCTAGGCACTGGATTTTCTACCTCCAAATTTTCTTCCAAATTCACTTTCTCAATCTTTTGGGAGTTAATCTCTATCTCATCCTCTTCAATAATTGGCTTTTCCAAACTTCCAGATTCATCAAATATAAAATGTGTGGTCTCCTCAATTATCAAAGTTCTTTTATTGAATACTCTATAAACTTTTCCAACATTTGAATATCCAATAAAAAATCCATCATCTGATTTTGGATCAAACTTTTCTAAGGCAAATTTTCCATTATTATGAATGAACACCTTACATCCAAAGACATGCAAATGTGACAAATTAGGTGTTCTCCCCTTTAGTAACTCATAGGGTATATTATTTAAGTTTGATCTCATATTCACCCTATTCAAAACATAACATGCAGTGCTAACCGCTTCAGCCCAAAAATATTTAGGAAGTGAATATTCTGCCAACATGGCTCGGGCAGCTTCTATTAATGTTCTGTTTTTCCTTTCGACTATCCCATTCTGCTGAGGGGTTCTAGGTGCAGAAAAGTTGTGATCAATTTCTTTCTCCTTAAAAAAATTCTCAAATTTTTCATTCTCAGATTCTCCTTCATGATCACTTTGAATAGTCATAATCACACATCCTAGTTTTCTTTTAATTCAAGTCAAAAAGTTTCTAAATTCCTTAAATGATTCACTCTTATGAAATAAAAAACTAACCCATATGAATCTTGAGAAATCATCCACAATCACAAATCTGTATACGTTCCCTCCTAGACTTATAGTTCCAACTGGTCCAAAAAGATCCATATGTAAAATCTTCAATAATTTACTAGTTCTAAGATCTTTATTAAACTGAAAAGAGGACTTCACCTATTTTCCTAATTGACATGCATCACAAAGGTGGTATTTAGTAAAGTCCAGTTTTGGTATACCTCTCATTAAGTTCTTTTGAGTACTCCTCAGATTTTTCATGCTAGAGTGACAAAGTCTCCTATGCCAAAGCTATAACTCATCAAAAATAGTCTTTAAAAAAAGCATAAGGAGTTTTAATGTAATTCAAGTTTAGCATATACATATTATTTACCCTTATACCATTCAAAACATCATTACCATTCATGCTTAATATGAAGTTTGTAGTAAAAACTTTTACACAATAACCTTTATCACATAGCTGACTAATACTCAGAAGATAATGCTTCAAGCCTTCTACCAACAAAACATTTTCTATAAAAAAAAGCTTTTAAGATTTCAAATCATACCTGACCCTACCACGTTCCTTATGGTGTTATCTCCAAGTGTAATCTTGCATCCACTCCTAGCTTCCAGCGATATGAATTATGCAGTATCTCCAGTCATATGCTTTGAACAATCGCTGTCCAGGTACCATAGGCTCTCACGAGGCCTTGTGTGAGAGCGATCCTACAAAAACATCAAATATTATACTTGGGAACCCAAACAGATGCATGTATGATATGTCTAGGTTTATGCATCTTTGGTTTCTACACCAAATGAGTTTTCTTCTTCAATGTACATGTGTGAGCTATATGTCCAATCAATCCACAATTATGACATTTGACTCCTGGAAAAGGGTTTCTTAATTTTCTATAATTTCTCTATTGTTGACCTCATTTTTGTATGAGGTCACTTGGGCAAATCCTGACTCTAGATCAATTAAACTTCCAGACCTTAGGAGCTACTTAGACCATAGATCAATTCAGACTTTAATAGTAGTTTAGATCTTAAATCAATTTAAACTTCAAACCAATCCTGACCTCAAGCCAATCCAGACCTTAATTCAATTCAAACTTCAATCAAATCCAAACTTTAAACCTATCCAGATTTTTATATCTATTTCAAACCTTGATTGTCCCTTTGATTAAGCTTTAATCTTATCATATCACTTATGATCATCTAAATGATTATGAATGATATAGATAATTCAAATCCAATCATCCAAACTCAAAATCCAGATCAAACTCAAAATCCAGACTAAAATCCTAAGTCCAGAAGCGTTGCACTAAAGGCCTTTTCCAGGGATTCTTCAGACACTTGAAAACCTAGTCAAATGACCTATGATTCAGAGTCTATCACTTGCAAAGTGATAAGACATGTCTCTAGAGGTAACCCTCCAAATTTGATCTCATTTTGAGGTCTCTAACCTCAGAATCTAAATCAAAATCCAAAGGTCATAAAACCTTCAAATATTTACAGTCTATGCCACTGAATCTACCATTCAGTGGAGTTTTGTCCTTGGAGCTTTGTCCAAACCTTCCAGTCATATCCAGACCATTGATATTGACCTATTGATCAATAAACCACCTTCTATTGGACCCATTTTGACCCCTAGTTGACTAGGGGTTAAAATGACCAAGATATCCTTATGGGGTTCAAATATTCATTTCAAACAAAATGATCTCCAAATTGAATGCAACCACTTCCAGCAAGTTTTAAATATCAAACTAAACCTGTTGGACTCATTCTCAGACTCTAGGTCAACCTAGTTGACCTAAGAGACCCTTTAGGGTCCAAATAGATGATTTGACTAAAATAACCTATCTAAGCCATGGAACCACTTATATTACTCTTCAAATGTCATTTCAAACATGTTGAGTCCGATCCAAGACCCCGGGTCAACCTGGTTGACCAAATCAAATAAATTTGATCAGAATACCCTTTAAGGGTCTGAATGGGCTTTTCAAACCAAATGACCCTCAATCGACTCCAAATCCTTTCAAACTCCTATAATCACTTGCTTTAGTGATCTAGATTGGATTTGACCCTTTGACCCAGTCAATATTTGACCTGGTCAACTTAACCCAAGTCTTGATCAAACTTAACCTATTTGGCTCAAAGTGTTCTATTTAATCAAATCAATCTCAAAAAACCCTTAAACATGTTCCATTTGATACCTTGATCATCCTTAAATCTATCATGAGCCACATCATAGTTATTTGACCAAGTAAACTTTATATCACTTGGTCAAAACTCTTCCCAAATATTCAAATTTCAATATCAAGCTATCAAATCTCCCTTAAATCAATCTAACTTGCATTCAAAACATTCTCCCATGCCACATCAGCTACCACATGGCAGGAAGATCAGTTAAACAGTCAAACCAACCCTTTGGAATTGTCAACCCATCTTAATTTAATCCTCTCCATCCCCAAACCTATCTAGCTATTTGGAGGGACTCTAGAACATTCCTAGAGTTTATTCCAGCCCTTGGATCTAAATCAAACAGCCCATATTGCTTCTATGCCCAAATGGGGATCAAAGCCCACTTTCTATGTGGCTTATCCTTTTGTCCTTTAATCCACCTGCTCCCACCAACTCCTTGGATAGATGGTTTGATCATAGACACTCCCTCAGTTGATCATAGCCATCCATTTAATCTAGGGACAAGTGAATAGAGCAAAATATCTTAGTTAAGCCAATCCTAATTCTAACTCTCTCTAACTTAATCTCTATCATCCAAAGCCACTGCAACCCACAAAAACCCTCCAAAAACCTTTTCCAAACCTTACCCTAGCCTTTCCAAGCCTTCCCCCACCAGATCATGGCCTCCAAACTCTAATTGGAGAAGAGAGAGGAATCTAGAGTGAGAATCAGGTGATTTAAGAATAACTTCAAATCCAGTAAGATCTAGCTCCTGAGGTATTCTACAAAGTTGAAGAAGATCTTAGTAGCTTTCTAACAAGCCCAAGAAATCAAAAACCTGACGGTTGGATTGTAAGTTATACACATTTAAAGTTTAAATTTCAATTTGAAGTTGTAGTAAATCTACAATGCATGGAGCCTCCAAACTCGAGGCATTGTTAGATAATGTTGCCCTATAGCTACAGTTTAAATTTTGTACAATTTCGTTGAGAATTTTGAAAGTTATGGGCATTTGAAAATTCTTAACTCTAGTTCAACCAGAGCCGTCCGGCGCGATCAGACGACCCAGAAATGGCCACGTCGCCATAACTCGACCGCGCGCCTTCCCTAGGGCTCAAACATGGGTCCTTCCGCAGTCACGCGGGCCACGTGGTGGCCATCCGGCCGTCCATCTCTTCCGCGATCAATCCAACGGTCGGATCTTGGATCCAACGTGGTTAAGTGGCGGGACCCAGCCCGCCACGCATCACGCAACCATTCGGCACTGCAGATCCAGCTCCAATTATTGGCGCCGGCGGCTGATTTGACCAAAGATGGTCCAAAAAAATTCAAAAAATGCCCGAATCTTCTAAAATTCACATAAAATCTAATTTTCCACCAAATTGGATGTTTTAGAGCTCGTTGGAAAGGGAATTTAATGAAGTATTTATTAAAATTAAAATTAAGTTGATTTGGTCTCTATATTGTGAGATATTTTTATTTGTTTGAATTTTGTGTTTTGCAATTTTCTCACAATCCAGTTATCAACTAGAGTCCAAATTTTGGTGGACGATTATTGGATATCTTAGGCATGTATAGTAATTTTTCTAGGGTCAGATACCCAATAGATTTCTGTTATGTGAATTTTCAAGAAAAAGGATCCATTTTGGATCATAAACTTTGAAAATTTATAACTCCCTAGATGTTTTGTATTTTTTTGTGAAACATCTGTGATGTGAATGCATGTGAAAAAGGGTTAGTCTCAGCAAGTTTCATGATCTTTTAAACAGTAGAGACACCTGGGAAAAATAATTAAGAAAATATCTAGAAAATTTAGAAAATTCCTAGGGCACTGTACACACATCCAATAGGGATGAAATTTGATAATATTAAACATAGTGACATTTCACTCTTTAGGTTCAAATTTCACCTAATTTGGAGTTCATTAAGTTAGAGAATTAGGCAAATAAAAAATCAGTCTCATTAAGGACTTTAAAACTTCAAAAAATTATAATAAATAATATTTAAATATTAAAAATATAAATAATACCTTGAACAGACTAGAAACCAACCCTTAATTAACAAAAATTAAAACCAATTGAATTTGACATTAAATCTGATCTTAATCTAATTTTAAGTAAAATTTTAATATTTAATTAATTTAATTAATTAATAATAATTAAAATTCCAAAAAATTCCTAAACACTTGGGAATCTCTCCTTAGGTCATTCCTGACCTTTGGAGTTGATTTCAAGGAGTTGGGAGTTCATTTAGAATAAAATCATAAAAAGCCTTCTAATTAAAAAATTTAAAAAATTCAATAAATACATCAAACTTCATAATTTCATAACTAAATGTAGAAAAATTCAAATTATCCAAACGCACTTGCATTCAACTCATAATGAAGTCTAATATTTATTAAAAATATCAAAATTCTAGAAAACCATTAAAATTGAAAAGTCAACTTTTTGGTCAACCTAAGTCAAAATTAGTTCAAAACTTCAAACCTTCATAATAAAATTCAGAAAAAATCCAATTTTAGCACACTTACAGTCTAATTGATCTTATTAAGGTCTAGTATTTTAATAAAATATTAGTTTTTTAGAAAACATTCTTAATCAAAAAGTCAACTTTTGACCCCTTAATTAAATGATTAAAATAATCCAGAAAATTCATAAAACTAAAAAAAATCACTTTAAAACTGCATTTAATCTTAAAACCAGTAATCAACCAACCTTAATTAAAATTTATTAACCTTCAAACTTTAACCAAATCAAAACACTTAATCATACTAGGTATCATTGGGTAACCCAGGCCTACGAGTCAATTAGCTTAGCCCCAAGGAAGGTGAATTAAAATTCACGGTCTCAATGAGAAATAAGGTGGTATCCAACCAACAATTAAAATCAACCTTAAAATCAATTTCAAATCATTAATATTTAAACTTAAATTTAAATCTTCCCTTAAGCCTTTCAACCAACCAGAACTTCAAAGAACTTTAACAAATTTTCCTCCATAGGACATATCCAAACTACACGGCCTACCTCACACACTTTAGATGGTTTGTTAGGACAATCAACTCTAGTTTTAGGATAGGCTGCTGTTTACTTTTCCATCGTGTGCCGGGTTTTTGAGCTTTGACTACATGCTGGTTGTTATCTTAGAATTGATTTGAGTTGGAATGTTTAGATCCAACTTGAATTTCAAAGAGGAGAAGACATCCCTAAAGGGGAGAGTCTTCGTCCATTTGGAATATCAAGTTTGGATGCTCTTCAAATATCCAAAGAGGAAAGATAACACCCCATTCAAGGGGGATTTCCTTTCATTTGGATATCCGGAACTGATGAATCAAGATGCTTTTTGAGAAGATAAAGATATAGATAAGGAGAAGAATCCAAAATCTCAAAGTCACTTGAGTCTTAGGACTAGAAACCCGGGTTATTGTTAGTGGTGTCCAGCCGCTTTACTTTCAGCAAACCCTAATTTGTAATAAGCAAGGCAACTTTGCCTATGGACATTCATTAATTAATTCATTTATATTTGATGTTTGATGTGATTGTGTATAGAATTGCCTACTTTTCATAGTTTTTTGGCATTTGTGTGCCGCTTTTATTTTTGCATGGACTCGTGAGAGTCGTGAGGGTGTGAAAATCTTTATACTCATAACTTTAAAGTTTAAGATTTTAATGAGTCTAAATAACATAGAAAGATAACGAATTTAGGAAATTAGCCGGGGATCGACGCCGGGGTCGCATGCATATTTCTGCACTTCTTCTCTCCGTGATTTAGACCCTTCCCCGCCAGCGGGTAGAGTCCGGATAGTCTGACCTATGAGGATGAGGTGCCGGAACTGGGGAAGCCCAGTCTTCTAAAAAATTATTTTCTAAGTCTATTTTTAACTTTCAAGCATACTTGATATGAGGTTGTTAACTAGCATGCATTGTATTATAAACAGATTTAAAAGAGTCAAAATTTTAATTACATTCATTCTTAGCATTTTACACCCAGCATAAGTCAAAGGGGCCAATTAGAAAAATCTCTAGACGTCGGCCCCAACTCTCCAAAACTTTAAAGAAAACGTCCCTACCACACTTTCATAAAAGATCAGATTCATTTATTTTAAATCAATTAGGTGGTCAGCTGGCTCCCCAATCTAGGCTGGGGTATGTCCATATTTGCATTGCACTAGCTAGGTTTGGGTCATTTTTCAATACCCAATTTAGACTTAGGTTCTGAGGCAGGCTCGGGCTATAAGACCTCAACCTCCCATAATCTAATCCCAATTTTCTAATAAAATTGACCATTTAACTTAAAAATCTCTTCCAATCAAATTCGAGCCCAACACTTAGGAAAGATTGGGGCACTTCTAAATTATTTCAAAATCCCAGGTGCCTCCTACCTTTCTTCTGTTGACTCCAAAAATAAGTCTTTAATTTTGATCCAATCCCACTTGAATTTCCAATCCTTAATCTCCTTTGACATTAATTTTTGAAAATATTAAATAAAATTTTTACCGTTATTTTAATTGAGAGTTTTCGTAGGAAAATTTAGTTTTTTTATGATGTAATTAACTACGAGGGCTTGCACTCGTAGGAGATTTAGTAACCCAAACCTGATTTTCAAAATCAATTTTTCAAAACCTTTAATTAATTATCTTTGGCAAATATCAAAATTCAACGATCGTTACCTCTATTTTCAAACGATCAATAGTGATTGATAACTTCTTTCCTCTGAGGGATATATCAATTTTATTGTGATTTTGATTATGAAATTAATGATCTCTTATCCAAATTATTATAGTTAAACAATTGATTGAACATAATTTTGATCTTTCGAGATCATATATTGTCTCTCATAAGTTTGACTATGATAATCGAGATGAATTAAAAATTTTATAATTCGAACCCATTAGGGAATGATATATTCACCTCCCGAGGTGATATATTATTCATAATGATGCGTTCAATTTCAATATTCCAGAAATTAAATATTCCCAAAGAAAATTAATTCTTTTTCAATTTACATTTTTCAACCAAAACATCTGTCTATTTATGGATTGCATGAATTTAGAATACAAAATAAGATTGATAAAATTTTTAAATCTTGATGGTATCCTATTGTCCTCGAGAGCTTCTATTTTTAGTTTATAAAATGAATTCATATCTTCCAAGATACGATTTGTATAATTTACTCGATATATTTTGCTCTCAAATTCATCCTTATTATTTTTTATTTCTTTTTGAAGTTCTGCATAGGATGATTTTAAAATTTCATGGTTCTTATTCAAATCATCAAACTCATCAAGCAATTTCATGCAATTGTTATTAATTAAAGTATGATCTTTCCTAAGGATCTCCTTTTCTCTTTATAGTTCCTGAAATTCTAAGTTCAAACTAGCATGCATTTTCTTTAACTTTTTATATGCATCATGTATGCATTCAAAGACATCAAAAAGTTCATTATAAGACAAGTCACATACCTCTTCTTGATCTGACTGATCATGATTATCAGCCATTAAGCATAGAATAGTGACTTCCTCTTTCTTTTTAGTCTATGACGAGTTTAAAGCTGAGTCCGCCCAGAAAGCTCTTTGAAATTTCTTCTTGCCCTTCTTCACAATAGGTTTCTCCTTTACCTTCTCATTGTTAGGAGTGGCTTTGAGTTTTGGGCAATCTGACTTAATATGTCCAAGTTTCTTGCACTCATAACAAATAATATCATTTGAAACTTTAACATTTCTATTAAATTTACCTCGATTCCATTCCTGGCATCTCTTTTACTTTCTCTTAAGAAAGCTTCTAAATTGTCTAGACATCCGTGCAATGTCATCTTCATCCTCAGGTTGTGAGAGTTCACTCTTTGACTCCTCCACTTTCAGTGCTATATTCTTCTCCCTTCGTGTTTCACCTGCATAAATCTTTCTTTGACTCACTCCTTGCTCGTAAGCAATAAATGATCCAAGAAGATTGTTAATATAGTAAATGTTTAAATCTTTAGACTCTATAATTGCAGTTATTTTAGCATCATAAGCAGTAGGTAAGCAACAAAGTATTTTATTAACAATTTCTGCATTTGTTAGTTCCCTACCTAATGCATGTAAAGATGTGACTATTTATGTGAATCTTATGTACATGTTAGAAATGGATTCATTGGGTTTCATGCAAAACAGTTCATAGTAATGCAACAAGATATTAAGTTTGGATTGTTTAACTTCATTAGTCCCCTCACAAGTTATACAAAGTCTATCTCATATGTCATTTCCACTCTTGCAAGTGGAAACCCGCATGTAATCTTCAGATTTAAGAGCACAAAAGAAATTATTCAAGCATTTCGCATTAAGTTTTGCTAAGTCACGTTCTTCTACTATCTAGTTTGCAAAAGGTGTTTCAACTCTAACTCCGCCAACTAATCTAGTTGGTTTTGTATACCCTTCCTGAACTAAGATCCACATGCGATAATCAATTGACTGTAAAAATATAGATATGCATATTTTCAAAAAATCAAAAGGAATATTGTCAAACAATGAACGTCTAGTTATAGAGTAACCCTTAGGTGTATTTCAGTTTCCAAATGTAGCCATCTTTGTTAATCAAAAAGTAATATAAACTTATGATTTTGAAACAAGGCTCTGATACCACTTGTTGATACTTGATCAATATGAATTAGGTTATTAAACCTAAGCTTATATCCCAACGGCTAACCAAGAGGTGGGGGGTGAATTGGTAATTAAAAAATTTTATCCCTCTTCAAAATTTAGAACCGAGAAAATTAACTTTAGTGAATTTTATAGAAAATATTTTTCAACCACAAGTTAGAAATAGTAAAACAAAAAAAAGCAGCGAAAAAATAAAAGATACGAGATTTATAGTGGTTCGGTCAAACACGACCTACATCCACTCCCCGGAGGCATCCTCCGAGTATTGCACTGATACCACTAGTGACTCTCCTTTTGCACCAACACCAAGGAGTGAAGCCTTTACAAAACTCTCTTCCACCACTACCAAGTACGGTAGAGAATCGTCATCCTTTTATACTCTTCCCAGTGTTGGCAGAGAATCGTTCATCCTTTCACACTCTCCCAGTGTAGATAGAGAACCCTTTGTCCTTTCACACTCTCCTAGTGTGGGAAGAGAACCCTTCGACTGTTCACACTCTTCAAGTGTGGGCAGTGAACCATTCGTCTATTCACACTCTCCAAGTGTCGGCAGAGAATCGGATCTCCTTGACAGATTTTCTTCACAAGAAATTTATAAGGAAGAGAGAAAAGAGTGAAGTAATCAAAAACCAAAAGTAGAGACTCTTTCCTTTGAGTACCAAGTGAAACCTTCACCTTCCAGTAGTAAGAATTCTCCTTCAAACACTCTCTCACACTCTCTCCTTGACTCTCCTTTCAATTGGCTTGAAGATTAGTAGGCAAAAAGATTAAGTGTCAGTTTATATTGGAATTTATATATGAAAGACACAAAAAATCATTCAAAAACTACTAAAATTCAAGTATGTTAGTAGTGGATCGTCCCGTACGATCGTGGATCATCCCTGATGATGTTACTTAATTCAGTTGTAAATGAACCCGATGTATATTGGTACGAGCTGACTTCGTACACATTAATCATCTGGTACGAACGGTTATACCATAGATCAGTTCTGAAATCTGTAGGAAGTCACCAAATTTACAGGAGTCAGTTCGCTTCGCCCTAGGACGAATTTGTGTTCGTCTGGATGAAATTTTTATAGAGGACATTTCATCCTGGGATGAATTGGAGTTCGTCTGGACAAAAATTTTCCAGAGAGCATTTCGTCCTGGCATGAATATGAATTTTGTCTGAACAAAATTTTTCTAGAGGACATTTCATCCCAGGACGAATTAGGAAATTCGTCCTGGACGATCAGGACTTAGAAAAATTTTCTATGCTTCCAGTTCGTTCCATTGCTCTTCCGAGGAGATAATTGACTTAATTGTCCCGTACGATCAGTATAATTTTTTAAAGATCTCCTTAAGTGTGTGTGTGCTTACACAATTACAATCACTTCCTCTCAAAATTAATTAAAATAAAAATACAAGCTTTAATTTACAAACTATCTTATGTTGAATTTGATTTGAAGTCTTCATTAGTCTGGAGTTCGAATTTCCTGAAATATTAGTCCATATAAGAGCAAAAACAAATCTTCCAAAAAGTATTAGGAGATAACAAAACTTAAAACAATAATATTTGGAATCATCAAAACTATATAAGTTGCAAGAATGAAAAACATGCAATTAGTAAATCTCTTAACAGAAAACACAGAGCAACTATAAACATCCAAATGTATAAAGAAACTAAAGGATTCTGGCCCCTTATGCCTCCCTTTCCTGACACAGACAGAATCTCAAAGAATTCTGGCCCCTTATGCCTCCCTTTATGCTTACAGCACCAGAATATATCAGATGTACATAATTATCAAATCAGAATTCATTTTCATATTCCCTGACACAGACAGAATCTCAAAAGATTCTGGCCCCTTATGCCTCCCTTCCTTAACACAGACAGAATCTCAAAGGATTTTGGCCATAATAACTCCCTTCTGATATCATTCACATCACTTCAAATATTAAATCGTATCAGATTCAGAGAAATCAGATTCGTTTCAGAAAATTATCAGAGAGTATAACGACAGACAATAAAAAATTCAACGGATCAGAAATTCACTGTTTCAGAAAATCACCAAATTACCAGAGATAGTGTAAAACATCATTTCAAGACTTTCATTGTACTGAAGTAACATTTTTCAACATACGGATAATTTTCTATTCGATAAAAACTCTGCAGATTTCAAAATACCCGGTGAAAAATTTTTAGAAAATACTCAAAACGTATAAAATCATTATCTCAAAAACATACCAAAAGTTAAACGGTAAAATTTTAACCGGTGCAAAGTTATACTCGTTTTTCGCTAATGGAAATAAAATTTTATACAGAAAATCTATCAAAAACCACATTTTTAAAAATTGAGAAAGGCATAATGTGCCTTACCTCGAGTCGGTCAACTTTCCTAACTATGATGACGGACGAAAATGAACAGAAAATGCCCAAAATGCGAATTTCCTCTTCTTTCCTTCGCTTTCTCTCTCTTTAAAAATATCAATATTCAGATATTTATCAAACTCGATCATCCGGACGATATGCCCCAATCATCTCAGGACAATCTCCTCTGGACTCCAATCATTCAAACGAAAGTTTCTTACGTCCCTGGACGGTGCCCTCGGGTTGCCTTCGTACAAACGATAATTTTGATCGTCCTGCGACGATGCTCTCGGGTTGCCAATGTTTCAACTGTTCATCCCGGACGATCCCAACTTTGTCTGGATGAACCTGAAAGGAAATCTCAGTTCAGACCAAAACATACAAGAAAAGAAAAAGATGACTTTCACAATCTCCCCACCTTAGAAAAATGTCGTTCTCGACATTCCCAAAACAAAACTTAGTCAAAATAGACTAGGATACAATTGTCTCATATCTGATTCATTCTCCCAAGTAGCCTCTCTGGCAGTTCTGAACTTCCACTGAACCTTAACCATAGGGATCTGCTTACTTCTCAGCTTTCTTACATCGAATGCCAAAAATATTTTCAGGCTCTTTTTTGTACTGTAGATTCACTTGAACCTCAATATCATCAGCAGAAAGTTTTTTTTTCAGGGTTAGATATCCATTTTCTCAAAGATATCACATGAAACACATTATGTACATCTGACATCTGATCAGGTTGTAATTGCCTGATCATATCCCACTACAGAATTACCAACCCTTTCAATGATCTCAAAAGGTCCAACATACCTTGGACTGAGTTTGCTTACTCTTCCAAATATGCTAACACCTTTTATTGGACTAATTTTAACATACACAAAGTCACCAACCTGAAATTCAACTAATCTGTGCTTTTGATTATAACACTTATGTTGTCTGTCCTGTGCAGATTTCAACCTTTCTTTAATCAGTCGAGCTCTCTCCATAAGCTCAGAGAAATCAAAAATATGAAATGGTACCAGGTGTTGCCTCATACTATCTCGTAGTCCCCTCAAAAATCTATAATATTTCTCTACAGAAGACTGACCAACTAAGGAGCATATCTTTCCAAATCAATAAACTCTGCCTCGTACTACATAACTGTCTTTCCCCCCTGAACCAATCTCAGAAAAGTCTCTTGCATTTGCTGTCTTGTAGAAGGAGGTACAAACCAAGGTCTAAACACTTCAGAAAATTCTTCATAAGAAATCAAGGAGTTTAGTTTACCTTGAAATTTCTCTTCCTATTGGCCCATCCACCAGCGCTCTGCTTCACCATCCAACATAAAAACTATTAATGGTCATTTCTATCAGGAGGACATTGCATACCATCAAATATCTTTTCCAATTTCCTCAACTAATCCTCTGCTGCTCTGGGCTCAACAGTGCCCTCAAATCTCGAAGGCTTCAATCTCAGAAATATTTGTAGATGTCTATCTACATCTTCAGATCTAACAGCAGAAACTCTATTCTGTGTCTCGCTCATCATCTGAGTAACCAACGTAGTAAACTGTGAAACTTTATCTAAACCAACTATTGGGGCAAAACTATTCACAGGAGTTGCCAGACTAGCACTCTGCCCATCAGTCATATCTGGGTCTGGCAAATCCATAATCACACAGAATTCGTAACTATGCACATAAAATGAAAATAATAAAAACTTAGACAGATTGAAACTACCCCACCAAACTTACAAATCAATTCCTATAGCTCTATTTTACAATCCAAATTCCAAAACTACTGCTCTGATACCACTTTAATTATCACAACCCAACCCGATCGAAACGAATCCCATCAAGTTGAGTCGCGACGGATGAATCCAGGATATAGTTTTGGAATTTGTTTCAGACTTTCTTCCAATAAATAAACATACAGAAAACACAGAGTAACTATAAACATCCAAATGTACAAAGAAACTCATCCATAATTTTCTTCTCTACCATTCATCAAAATAATCATATGCACTATAGTGCATGACTATAAACAGAAAGTATAGAACAGAAAAATCATGACTGTACAAAAAATCAAAAATACAAAAATACCTAATCTCATATCAGATATTGAATGGCTAGTCCAAAACCTCCTTCCCTTTCCCAGAACCTGAAAACCATGAAGATAACCACAGTGAGCTAACAGCTCAACAAAACTACACTAGCAATTTAAATTTCCAAATTCTCACATTCCAAAATAATTCCCAGAAACTTTTAAAAGAATAGTTTATTCAGATAAACGTACAAAAGTCAAATATTCATCATAAATCCAGATATATAAATAGAATTTAGACGATTGTACAGAAATCAGAAAATCAGTTAGAATTCAGATAACATATACAAAACATATAATCATACGGAATAAAATAACATATATAGAAGAATTAAGTCAAATTTGTATCAAAGAATCATTCAAATCACATTTTAGAATCACATTTTAGATCAGAATTCAAAGCATATTTCAAATTACATATCCCTGACCCAGATAGAATCTCAAAAGATTCTGACCCCTTATGTCTCCCTTCCCTAACATAGATAGAATCTCAAAGAATTATGGCTCCGTATTCCTCCCTTTATGCTTATAACACCAGAATATATCAGATGTACAGAATTATCAGATCAGAATTTATTTTCATATTCCCTGACACAGACAAAATCTCAAAGGATTCTAACCCCTTATGCCTCCCTTCCCTCACACAGACAAAATCTCAAAGGATTCTGACCTTATAACTCCCTTCTGATATCATTCACATCACATCAAACATTAAATCATATTAGATTCATAGAAATCAGATTCGTATCAGAAAATTGTCAAAGAGTATAACGGCTGACAATTAGAAATTCAATGGATCAGAAATTAATAGTTTTAGAAAATTATCAAATTATTAGAGATAGTGGAAAACATCATTTCAAGAATTTTATTGTACTGAAGTAACATTTTTTAACATCCAGATAATTTTCTATTCGATAAAAACTTCGTAGAATTCAAAATACCCGGTGAAAAACTTCCAGAGAATACTCAAAACGTGTAAAGTCATTATCTCAAAAACATACCAAAAGTTATGAGATAAAAATTTAACCAGTGCAAAGTTATACCCGTTTTTCACTAACCGAAACAAAATTTTAAATAGAAAATTTGTCAAAAACCACATTTTTGAAAATTGAGAAAGGCATAATGTGTCTTACCTTGAGTCGGCCAACTTTCCTAACTACAATGACGGACGAAAATGAATCGAAAATGCCCAAAATGCAAATTTCCTCTTCTTTCCTTCATTTTCTGTCTGATGACCTTTCTCTCTCTTCAAAAATATCACTATTCGGATATTTATCAAACTCGATCATCCGGACGATATGCCCCAATCGTCCCGGGATGATCTCCTCTGGACACCAATCGTTCAGATGAAAATTGCTTACGTCCATGGACGGTGCCCTCGGGTTGCCTTCGTACGAACGATAATTATGATCGTCCTGGGATGATGCTCTCGGGTCGCCAATGTTTCAACTGTTCATCCCAAACGATCCCAACTTCATCCGGACGAACCTGGAAGGAAATCTTAAATCATACCAAAACATACAAGAAACGAAAAATAAGGCTTTCACATGTAATCCCAAATTTTTAATAAAATGCCTAACTCTAATTAAATCTTCTTCCAACCCAAAATGTAAAGCCCAACACTTAGATTAAGTTGGGACACTTCCGGATGGTTTCGAAATCTCAAAGTGTCCCCTACTCTTCTTCCCTTGACTCTGTTAATAACTGCTCAATTTTGATCCATACCCTTTTGAGTTTCTAAAATCCACTTCTTTTTGATATCACTCCTAGAAAATCTAATGAAATTTTATCGATATTTTAATCAAGAATTTTTGTAGGGGACTTTGTCTCCCTACAATGTAATTAACTACGAGGGCTTGCGCTCGTAGGAGATTTAGAACCACACATCCACCTTATTTTAAAAATTAAATTTTTTCAAAATTTTTATTGGATTCCTTTAGGAAAGATCAAAAGATGATTGTTATTATCACATTCAAAGAATTATTATTGAGTGATATTTTCTCCCTTTGGAGAGATACATCTTTCTTTGATAAGACTTTGGATCTGAACTTATCGATCACACTTCTTGGCTATTATAGTTGGATAATTAGTTGAACATCATTTTGACCCTTCAGGGCCACATGAAGTTCTCTTAGAATCTGGCTACATTACTCAAGATGGAATTTATAATTCTAAATCTGAATACCGTTATGAAATTTTATTTTCGCTTCTCGAGGTGATATACTTTTTCTAGCGAGACAATTCGATTTTAGAATTCAATCTTAAGTCCCAAAGAAAACCAAACTTTTCAAAACCTATTTTCAAAATTCTACCAACAAAATGTAGCCATGGTCGTTAATAAAAAAGTAGTTTAAACTTATGATTTTCAAACTAAGCTTTGATACCACTTGTTGAAACTTGTTAAATATGAATTAGGTTGTTAGACCTAAGCTTATGTCCAAGCAGCTAACCAAGAGGGGGTGGGGGGTGAATTGGTAATTTTAAAAAAATTACCACCCTTTTATAATTTTAAACCGATAAAAAACTTATGATAAATAATTTTTTTTAAAAAATATTTTTTAACCGAAAATCACATAGAAATAGTAAAGTAAAAATGGTAGTGAAAAAATAAAAAGGCACAAGATTTATAGTGTTTCGGTCAAACACGACTTACATCCACTCCCTGAAGTCTTCCACTTCAGGTATTGCACTATTACCACTTAGTGTCTCTCCTTTTACCCCCACAGCAAGGTGGAGAAGCCTTTACAAAAACTCTCTTCCACCACTACCCGATGCGGCAGAGGAGCGTCATCCTTTTACACCCTCCAAGTGTAGGCAGAGTACCTTCATGCTATTCACACTCTCTAAGTGTAGATAGAGAACCTTCCTACTGTTCACACTCTCTAAGTGTAGGCAGAGAACCCTTCATCCTTTCACACTTCTCCAAGTGTAGGTAGAGAACCCTCCTGCTGTTTACACTCCTCGAGTGTCGGCAGAGAACCAGATCTCCTTGACAATATCTTCTCATGAGAAATCTGGAAAGACAAGAGAAAATAGTGAAGTAATCACAATTCACAAATGAAGATCCTTACCTTTGAGTACAAAGTGAACACTTCACACTCAAGTAGTAAGAAATCTCCTTCAAACACACTCTCACACTCTCTCCTTCAATCTCCCTTCAATTTTCACGAAGACTAGTGGACAAAAAGAATACTCCTTAGAAATAGACTTGGACGATTCTGGTCTTTATGTTTCTTTGAGAACTAGTGATAGGGTGATTTGGGAGAGTGCTTAAGAGAGAATTCTTGCAAGTGGAGTGTGAAGGGTTCACAAGGTTACTCAAAAGTAAAAATATCTTTTAAATTATCAATTCACTCCTCCTCTTGATTAGCCTTGGGACAATTACGTAGGTTTAATAACCTATACGGACTTTTCACTATATTGTATGATGTGCATCGTATATTATAAATTTTTTCTTTTATTAATTAACATATCTCTTAATCTTCAAAAAATTTATCAAAATTATAATTTAAAATAAAATGTCATCATATAATTCAATTTTTGAACATGTACTCTAGTCATAACTTAGGGAATTTTAAGCCCTAGATGATTGTACAACACAGTTCATGTTTGTATAATACAATCATATACGATCCTTTATAATTTGACTTACTACACAATTCCTTTTTTTTTGTGATTTCACTCATGTGTGTGATGGCTATATTATAAACTCTACAACTAAAATACATATAAATAGATGCCTAAATAAAAAGACATTTATTTGGGTTTTAAAGCTTTCAAATTAAACTTTTATGGAATAGCTTGAATTTCTTAAATTTTAGGTTAATTTGAGTTGCTTGATCATGCTTTAGCTTAATAATAATGAACTATGAGCTTCTTTTAATTCATGTATATTTTTTAGATTGACTCTAACACTTAAATCTAGTTACTCAATTTATACCTAAAATATTTGTATACAAACATGCACAAATCTATATTAAGTATCACTAGCTTAAACCAAATTTTGCTTGTAAGCATTAAAAGAATTAATGCCATTTAAGGTAGTGTAGTAACCTTTTGAATTATGGAAGATTTAGTGCTCCATCAATCTCTAAACAATACTATTTTAATTTTCTTTGATATAAAAATTATAAAAATCCTACTTAATATACTCAAGTATACATGCCAAATCAAGTAATATACTTATAAAGTAGAGTATTGATTCCATGAGGATATATGCTTACTTGCAATCAACTATTATTGTTTACTCTAACTATAATAATTATCTTACCAAATAAAAATAGTTATTTTAGAGATTCAATCACTTAAATAAAAACTGAAATGATAATGGATAAAATATGCAGATAATGTGTTTTGGATTGATGAATGTAAAAAATCATATCTTTCCAAATGAACTCTTGAATTGTAAATGTGATTTAGAGCATATTCATCCCTAGATCTCTATCTAGCATATAGGGGATGAAAAGGATATTTCCTGGACTTCTACAATTTATCATCTCCATAAGAACCTAGCATATTTTATATCATATACATATGCATGCAAACATACTATCTCAATATTTCTAGTTGTGTATGCATTCCTCTATCGAGGCTATACATTACACTATATTTTAACTACACATATGACTACTGTATGCATTAAATAAAGATTGGGTAATATTGAAAGCATCATTTAACATTCAATGTTGAAGAGTTTTAATTAATACTCAATATGATTATTTACATCATCAATCCAAAATAAGAGAATTTAGCCAAACATGGACGAAAGATAAGCAAACTCATTTTCATTGATATCATGATAGAAATAAAATACAAGAGATAGATATCTCCAAAATGGATCTATGTATCTCCTCTATGCTCCAACTTATCAAGTTATTCCAATAAACACAAGCCAAACACACTAATAATTGTATCAAGTGCTTCCCTAAAATCTCTTAGATGTCACTCCAATAGTGATTCATAAAACTACTCTGAAAAGTATTGAAATTATACAAGTGACTGAACTCTTACAAATATAACAAAATAACTATTTATAGGAAAATATAAAATACGCACTAGTACTATAATACTTGAAAGATCAGTGTCATGGCGCCCATAAAGTGAATTAACACCTAAGTGTTGATGATTTTGCTCAGTCAAGGCACTGGCTAGTATTGAAAAAATTTTCAATGAATAGCCAGGTCGCTACGCTAGGAAATCATGCCCCAGGAAAGTTATAACCGTATTGCCATCGCATTGCTATCATTTGAGCACTATGATGCCGGAGTGGCGATTTTGGGCTTTTATGGCACTCAATTATGTCATCATGGCATTGTGCAAATAGCAACTTGGAATTGAAAAGTTGATCTTTTGACACCAAAGTGCTGCCAAATAGAGAAGTTTGCACTACCATGTCCATATTGTCGCACCTAGGCGGTGTTCTTTATGGCGTTGCAATGTTGTTTCATTAGACAAGCGGTACTGGATGATACTTAAAAATTTGTGTCATTTTTACATTTTTTATGCATAGCACAACTAAAATAATATATTTTCAATAAAACTATAATAAATAAATTAATAAATTATTTACACTTATTAAAATTTTCCCAGCTTAAACTCATGCCTGTCCTCAATAAAATAAAGATTTTACAATTTTAATTAAATGATTAACCAAAGTAAAAATTGATAATTTGAAATTACTAAAATATAGGATAATTTATCACAATCTAAAAGAAGTAAAAATTAATAAGGTTATAATTTTAGTTTGGAAAAATACAAACAATTACACCAAGTAGTCATCCTTGTTATTACATAATTTGAATTCACATGTTATTAATTTAATTATTAACTTTCAATTTTGAAGTGAATAATGTTGATTTATGGATTAGATATGTTGGTAGTTAAAAATTAAAATTTTTATTAGTTCATCTTCATTTCTATTGGCTCTCTTATTTTATCCATTGCGAGTTTAAGTATAAGATTATAATCATATTCGAATATTTTAACAGATATCAATTTTTGAATGTGCTCATTTTTTTTTCTTTTTTTCTATCTCATTTCTTTTTCTTTTTAGAACTATTTCATTGTTATTCTTTTTATTTTTCATGGAGTATATAGTTAATGATTTTGAATATCAATTTTTCTTAAAACCCTCATACAATCTTAATGATTTTAATGTAACGATTTAATAAGATTATTAATTCCAAATTTAAATTATTTATTATTTCCAATTTTAATCTACTCATATATAATCTCTAATCATAATTATTCATCATTGTTTTAAAGGTTAATGCATAAAGGTATAACTTATAAATTCAAATTAAAATGATAACTTAATAATCTAAGTTAGTTAATTATTACTTTTTCCACTCTATGAAGCATAGACAATATTCATTTGAATTATGATCTAGGTTTTATTATTATCCAATTTTATATAATTTTTAATTATCATTTTTTTAAAGTTAATAAAATAATCAGAATGCATGAGATTAATTGAAGACAATATAACTAATTGTAAGCATAAGGGGAATTTAAAAAATATACATAAAAACACAAAAAATAATTAACACTAACGCATACTTTTATATGAATGATAAAAAGTGTAAAAAACATGTGATATAAAATTGAACTGAACACATGTAATATGACAATTAAAGATATAAGCGGGTTGCCTTCCAGAAGTGCTAAGTATATAATCTTAAGCCAGACTATATTAACTATTTTACTTCAAAATGAACCAATTCAGTTATACTCCATAAATGATCAATAGTTCCCCCTAAATAGGGTTTCAACCTATGGTCATTCACTTTGAAAATATATAAGCTTCTCTTATCTTGAATTTTCATAGTTTCATAGGGAAATGTTCTGATGATAGTGAATGACCCTGACTATCAGGATTTTAATTTTCTTGGGAATAGCTTAAGTCTAGAATTAAAAAATAAAACAACATGTCTATAAATAAATTCTTTCCTAAGAAGCTTTTTTATCATGACATTTCTTAACTTTATCCTTGTAAATTCTTATTTTTTATAAGCTTCATTTCTAATTTCTTCTAATTCACTCAATTGTAATAATCTTTTCTCTTTTATAACATCAATATTAAAATTCAATTCTTCAATTTTCTAAAATGCTTTGTGCTCTAACTCAATAGGAAGGTGAAAAGCTTTTTCAAAAAATAAATTTAAAGATTCATACAATGAGAGTCTTAAAAGCAGTTCTATAAGCCCATAATGCATCATCTAACTTAATCGGTCAATCCTTCCTATTAGAACTTACATTTTTTTTCTCAGATTCACTTTATTTCTTTATTGCTAGTCTCAGCTTGCCCACTAGTTTGAGGATGATAGGTAGTAGCTACCCTATGGTAAATCCCATATTTCTTTAGGATAGTTTCTATTATTTTATGACAAAAATGACTTCCTCCACCACTAATCAAAACTCTTACATTTCAAATCTAAAAATATATATTTTTCTTTAAAACAGTGATCACAATTTGAGCATCAGTTTAGAGGACGTTGCCACACCTTCAATCCACTTAGAAACATAATCCACAACAATAAAAACATATTAAATCCAACAAGATGGCATAAAATGTCTCATAAAATCTAATTCCCAAACATCAAATATTTCTATCTCCAAAATATAATTCAATGGCATATTATTTCTTTTGGATATATTTTTTACCCATTGGCATTGATCACATTTTGTTATGTATTCATTCACATCTTTAAATAGAGTAGGAAAAAAACCTAAGATTAAAGAATTTTAGAAGCAGATAAAAAATCCCCAAAATGTCCCCCATAATGAGAATCATGACACTCACTAATAATGGGTTCTATTTTTCTTCAAGGACACATCTTCTCACAATTTGATTGTTACAAGATTTAAATAAATAAGGTTCATCCAAAAAATAAAACTTGATATCATGTAAAAACTTCCTCTTTTGAGTTGGAGATTAATCATAAGGAAGTACACCACTAACTATGAAATTTATAATGTCAGCATACCATGGTGATTTGTTCAAATTTAAGGAAAATAATTATTCATCAAAATTTTTTTCATTAATCTCTTGTTCATTTATTGCATGCTTTTTAATGGATAGTCTAGAAAGATGATCAGCAAATAATTTTACTTTTACTACCTTTTATATCAAAAATTTTTACATCAAATTATTGTAACAGAAGAATTCACCTAACCAATCAAGGTTTAGTGTCTTTTTTAATTATAAGATATATAATAGTAGAATGCAGTATAAACAATGATTTTGTGTCAATCAAGTATGACCTAAATTTATCAAAAGCAAAGTTAATGGATAATAACTCTTTTTTAGTAGTTATATAATTACTCTGTGCAGCAATTAAATTTTTATTAGCATAAAAAATGAACTTAAATTTTTTATCTCTCTTTTGTTTCAGAATTGTACCCACAACAATGTCAATGGCATCACACATTACTATAAAAACTAAAAACCAATAATAACAGAAGCATTATTCAAATGATGCTTTAAAGTATTAAAAGCTTTATGACATATAGAATCAAATACAAAAGGAACATCTTTCTCTAATAAATGATATAAAGGCTTGTAAATTTTAGATAAATCCTTAATGAATCTTCAACAAAATCTTGCATGTCCTAAGAAGCTTCTGATGCCATTAACACAATTAGGATGAGGTAATTTTTCTATCACCTAAAATTTTGCAATGTCTACCTCCAATCCCTTCTTAGAAATCTTATGTCCTATGACAATGCCCTAAGTTACCATGAATTGATATTTCTCCCAATTTTGCACTAAATTTGTTTCAACGCATCTTTTTAAAATATAATTAAAGTTCTCAAGATAAGAATCAAATATAGTTCCAAGTACAGAGAAATCATCCATGAAAATTTCAATACCCTCCTCAATTAAGTTTAAAAAAAATTAAAATCATACATCTATAAAAAATAATATGAGATTAGAAAATCTAAAAGGCATTCTCCTAAAAGCAAAAAATCATAATGACTGGTGAAGATAGTCTTATCTTGAACCTTAGGTGCAATAGGAATTTGATGATAACCAAAATATCCATTTATAAATCAATAAAATGGACGCTCTGCCAACATATCTTGCATTTGGTCAAGAAAAGGAAAAATAAAATGATATTTTATAGTAGCTTTATTTAATTTCATATAATCTATGCAAATCTTCTAACTTGTGATAGTTCTAGTGAGTATAAGTCCATTATGTTCATTTGATATGATAGTTAATCATCTTTTTTTTAGGAACACAATGAATATGGCTAACCCAAGAACTATTAGAAATAGGGTAAATAATTCTATGAATGGTCTTCCCATAATGAGAGGTATTTCCCTATGTTCTTCCTTATCTAAAACATTAAAATCCAAAAGGAAAATGAATTTATCAACCTTAATTATAACATCTTCCATTACTCTTTTGGATAAGTAAAAGATCTACCAGCCAATTAAAGAGTAACAGAAGTAGGTTGATGAAAATCTCCTATATCTAACCTCTTAAAGATAGAAAGTGGCATGAGGTTGATATTAGATCCTAAATCACATAAGGCTCTCCCATAGAATTTGCCACCAATAGTTAAAGGAATGGTAAAACTCCCAAGATCCTTAAGTTTTTCATGAAGTTTCTTTTGAATGATAGAATTACACTTTACACTTTTAGTTAATTCTACAATTTTAAATTTCCCTATCTTCCTTTTCTTACTCAAAATGATCTTCATAAATTTTACATATGTGGGCATTTGTTCTAAAGCTTCAAAGGAGGACATATTAATGGTTAATTTTTAAAATACTTTTAAGAACCTTAAGAACTATTTGTTAAGATTATGTTCGATTAACCTCTCAAGAAAAGGTGGTGGTGGTCTCTCAACAACATTCCTATATACTTTTCAGATTCTTTTATAAATTCAGGTCATTTAGTTGGAGATTTATTTTATACTTCTTCCTCTTCACCATCGTTATTATGAGGTTGGTCTTTATCATTTTAAGGGTCTCCTAAATCTTTCTCACTTCGAAGTTGGATATTATGATATTATTCTTCAAATTTTTTATAATGAATCAACTTAGATAGCAATCTTATCTGATCCTCAATTTTTTTAAGAGAAGTAGATTGATTGTGCAATTACATTCCTAGTTGAAATACTCTATGTTCCACAGGTATCTTCTCATTCCTATCATAATGAATTTGTTCAAGTTCTAAGGCATAACACTGCGCTTTGAAAAATTTAGGATCTCTATGGAAATTATCATTCCCTTCTATCCTGGTTCTCACTTTCACGCTATCTTTTTTTTTTTTTTTTTTTTTTTTTTTTTTTTTTTTTTTGAGATTGCAGTATCATGTGCAGTCAAGATAGATAAGGCATATAATTTTGCATAGAATCCTGCCACTCTCTTAGAATTCACCCTAACAGCAGACGACTAGAAATTATTGGTAGTTATTTCTTCTATTAATTTATATGCCTCTTCAAATGGCTTTGACATTAATGATCTCTTAGCTGCAGCATCTATGATATCTCAAAGTGATCCTAGCAATCCATTATAAATTGATTGAATTACCAACCAGTCAAGTAAAGCATGATGAGGATATTTCTTAAGCATTTTCTTAAATCTCTCCCAACTCTCATAAATGAATTCTCCTTCAAACTATGCAAAGGAAGTAATGTCATTTCTAAGTTTTTTTAGGGTGTCACATTTTTCTTTGGACCTCTTCCATCTTATGTTGCTAAATTTGCCGTGTTATTTAGTTTTCAGTTCTTTTATGCAGCACTTCATCTAATTAACAGTGGATGGATGTTATTACAATTTTTTTGCCCTTATGCTATGTCATAATGATATATTTAATTTCATCTAGATCTTAAGTATTTTTTAAAACAGCTTTTGCTTTTCTATCAATAAGTGTCATATATTCACATTTACATTTTATACACCCATATATATGAATTCTTACTTTTTATGTAAGAAATTTCGAGTCTATTCGCTATGGTCATGTGATTTTTTAACACACGTCTACATGCTCGATAACACGTATCAATATTGCATTAGATCAGCCCATGTCATTCTCTGTGCTCCTCCCCTCTTATTATTATTTTAGTAAAATGGTGAGTCATAACTTAATTAATTGAAATAAAAATAGAATCCTTACACATCAACTTTGAGAGCTCTGAACAAGATTAACATATTAAGATTATAAAGCAAAAGACAAAAGGGAAAATCAGTAAACATGCATTCCCAAAATACGGAGAACAAGATAAAAGGAATCTCCTCTGCTCTTCCAATTCTGAAACAGGAGTACAGGACAGACTCCAGACTCCAGACTCCAATATGGAATCTATCGTGCCTCCTCCGATGCAATCTGGGCTTGATTTTCAATTTCCATCGTCGGGAGGGAGAGATGCTACAGAAAAGGCTACGCCTGCATCCTTTCCATCATCTCCAGTGGCGTCAGACACTGGCGATGAGGTACCCTTGCTCAGGCGACTTCCATCTGCTAGCCGACGGCGGAGGGCGGTTAGCGAATCCCAAATCGCCTACCTCTCCTTGCCACCCACTCGACGCCGTTCCTTCAGCCGGGACGTTGGCCACGCCGCCGCCGAGACCTATCTCCTTACCCGACTCACCCTCATCCTCCTCCGTTATCTTGGGTAATCTGTCTCTCATCGATCTTTAGTATTCTACTTTTTTATGGTATTAATATTATTATTATGCGCTTAAATTTTTTTGGTTTTTTTTAGGGCACTATAAAAAAAAAAAGGTACACAAACTCCAACTCTAACACAAGTAAAATACTCTTAATTCATACTTAAATTAAGCTCTAAAGTATATGAAACATCCAAATTTTGACTAATGGCAATATTGTTGATGCCTAAAATGAGTCACTTCATATAATAAAAATAGGTGGATTTACATACATACCACTTTATTTCATGCTATTTACATATCTAATACATAAAAAATTAATATTATATGCCTACCAGCTACCATCCGTAGAACAAATATGAGTGTATGGAATGAACAAATATGAGTGTAGAACAAATTTATAAGATGGTATGACTGGTTAAAATGAATATAAGAGTATATTTGATATTAAAATTTTTTATGAATGGTAAGAATGTAATATTAAAGTTTTGAGTGTTAGACATGTAAATAGCATGAAATAAAGTGGTATCTTTGTAAATCCCCCTAAATATGGGGAAAAATAATATATGGTTTATAGTTTGCCTTTCTAGTTGATTTCAAATACTAGATAGGGAAGATAGAAAAGTCAATGACAAAACGCTTTGAACTCCTTCAAGTATATGCTTCCTTGTTAGGATTCCAAGATGAGGTGATGGCCTCACTAGTCTTTGACTTAATGATGATGATTCAACAATACCTCCTCCAATAGTCTTATTGAGTCAGACTCCTTATATATTTGTGATCACTCGTTTACTAGAGAGGTAGAGTGGTTATCTTTTTTTTTTTGAGTCCTTAGGTCAATGGGCGGGAGAGAGGGAGAGTCGCTAAGAATTAAATCAAGTAATCAACTTTTGTTTCATGCATTCAAATGATTACACTGATTTCTATGAAGGAAAAAAACTTCTAACAAGAAATTCAAATTCAATCTTCTTTAAAATTATGAACTTGCCTAAGAAATAGCTAAGAGTTCAAACTAAGACATTGAAATTCAAAATAAATCCTATTCCTTTTAATGTGGCTGACCAAGCTTGGTTGGATATAGTGGTTACTTGACATTCTCCATGATTCCACAATTCATACATGCTCATAGGAAATCAAATTTGCATCATGTAATATAGTGGCCGAACTCTCCTGCTTTGATGGTTTGGAATTTGACTAGATATATTTGATGCGGAATATTCCTCTCAGCTTCTAAAAACTTTTGGGAACCTTGTGAAAATCTTGGGAACTCTTTGAAAGCATATAAAGTGTTTTGAAAAGTTCTAAAAAATCCTCAAATTTTATGATTGATGTCATCCTAGATTAGAGCTATCCCATTTTTACACCTACAAAGGAACAACATACCTTCATATTGGATTGTGCTAATCACACTACAGGAAAATGCCCTATTACCGTCAGATTTTTCTGACGGAAAAATGTACGCCGGAAATTACGACGCAGTATCCGACGAATATGTTCGCCTGAAACGTTACGGCGGACTTTGCGGCAGCCTGGCTAATACGCCGGTTATGCGCCAATTTTATAACTTTACCAGCGCATAGTTCGCCGGAAAATACCGGCAGATGTACCAGCGTATTTTGCGTCGGCGTAACATAAACACGACGAAATAATACCGGTGGATGCTCTGCCGGTAGACTTATCGTCGGATCTTCCGCCGGAAATACGCCGGTAATTGTCTTATATCGGGCGAGCCCTAGGGCTGCCTTCTCATTTCTCTGTTCGTGCTTTTTCGAATCCACTCTGACTTCATTCTTCCTTCGTTCCTCCCCTTCGACGCTGTTCGATTTCGCTCCTTCAATCGATTCACCATTTTCCTTCGACGCTGTTCGACTTCACTGTTCGACTTCACTCCTTCGACGCTGTTTGACTTCGCTGTTCGACTTCATTCCTTCGACGCTGTTTGACTTCACTTTAGTTATTTGTTGTTTGGACATATTTAATTACGTAATTGGTGATGTTCTTGATCATAAATTGATGTTTAAATGCATATTGTGTTGTATTTTTTCTTTTATGCAGGTTTTTTTTGTGGAAATCACTTTTCAAAGAAAGGAAGATTTTTTTTTCTTTATGCTTCAGGTTTCCAGCGGATATTTCGCCGGAACGTCTGTCAGTATGACGATATGTTTGTTCCAGCGTAACATCCGATGGAAATGTTGGCGGTTATTTCTACGTGACTATCCGACGATAACGAAATTGTTGACCTCCGAAAGAGCAGCGCTATGACTGCAGGATTGCGGAAGGCATACGACCGCACCTATCCCGTGGGATAGAGACGATCGCGGGCCTCCGCGCTCCTTGCAAATGGGCCAAGTGGAAGGGCAGATTAAACCCTACATACAATTAACCATGGAAGATAGCGGCTCTCACCAGCACACCTCGATGGGTAATAATATGCACGGCCTGATCACAATCACGGGTTTCCCCCACCCGATACATCAGCTCGAAATGGGGTTTATGAGATGGTGGAATTCAGTTTCCTACGGGCGCAAGCCCCCGTGGTTAATTACATCTCAGGCCGAAGCCCAAAAAGACTCTCGATTAAGGATCATACGTTATCCTTCCATAAGTGAGACTGACACAAGGGTATAGACTAAGAAGTCATACTCAAAGGGAAAGAAATGGCTCAAGTGGCTCAGTCAACATGCGTTGTTCACACCAGCATTCGGAGGGACTAAGGTAGTGAGAAGAAACTGGAGAAAATAAAAGTCAGGCAATCGACACATGCGTGAGAGAAAAGATGGAGCTGGCATCATCAATGTGACGCATATAAGCAGGATTTATAGTCCCTGAAGGATAGGGAACTTACCCACTATTTAGGCAAACTATGAGACCGAATGTAGTAGCCTTGAATCCTAAATCTAACTTGGGTTTAATATTTAACGAATAACACTAGAACCCGTGTCATAACTAATGCAGTGCAAAATCTGGACTTACCACGGCCTGGATTGGGGAGCCAGCTAACCACCTTATCGATTTAAAACAATGCTGTCAAGTTATTTTATGAAAGATGGGTAGGTGGTACAGTTTTTGGAAGTTAAGGCTGACATCTAGAGGGCTTCCTAATTGACCTTATACTTATGTTGGGTAAATGCTCCTAACTAATGCAATTAAAATTTTGATTAAGTTTATTTCTAATGCAATGAATGCTAATTGAAAGATCTGAATCATGTATGCTTTAGATTTTAAAAACAAGCTTATATAAAAATAATTTTTACAAGGAGACTAGACTTTTCCAGGTCCATCACCTCATCCTCATAGGCCAGATTATTCAGACTCTACCAGCAGGCGGGGAAATATCTCAAATGACTTTGAGTGGAGATATTAGGTCTTCAGGTCTTCAGACTTCTTTGGATTTCTTCTCCTTAGACTCCTTGGATCTCTCCTGCTTGGACTCCTTGGATCTCTTCTCATTGGACTCCTTGGATTCGTCGTGGCTTGAATATCCAAACGAAGAGACAATTCACCATTGTAGGGGGTATTGCCTTTTCTCTTTGGATATCTAAAAGCCATCCAAACTCGATCTTGCAAATGAAAGAAGGCTCTCCCCTTTGAGAATGCCTTCTTCTTTTGGAATTCGAGTTGGATAAGAATATCCCAACTCAAAGTACATTTTCACAACTCTTCACAATATTACAAATATATTACATTAATTAAAATGCAGTAAATCTAGACTCTCCTACATGGTTATCCTAATAAAAATTTCAAAGCAGTTTATAATCTCAAACAGTTGATATGAAAAAGAAATAACTCATCACAGCCACACACTTGGCCATGCTCTTAATTATTGAGGGCTAAGCAGTCCACTTATAACAGTTATAATAATAATTTTAGCCCTTGTTTACTCAGGGGGAGCTGAGCAAGTGCCTGCATAAAATAATATTAGCATTTAAATCATGACAGTTGCTCCCCTCTTTTTATTTAGTACTGCATGAGCATGACCACCTGCAATAAAAATAATATATATATCGTCCCTAACCTAGGGGTAGATCTAACGCTCATCATATCAATTCCATAAAGTACAGTAAAAGTAAGCAAACGCACCAATCAATTTTTCACAACATGCAATAAAATCATCGGAAAACCCTACACACAGCAGAAAAGGAAACACCGGCCTAGTCTAAATCTAGAAGTGGTGCCCTAACAAATAATTCTATGTGTGTGAGGCTTGTGTGGGTAGGACAGATTCTAAGTTGGGTAGTTAGTTAAAGTTGTCTAGAGTTCAGATTTATTGAAGGATAGAAAAAGAAACTTTAACTAAAGTCTAAATATTAGTGAATTAGGGTTCAAATTAACTTAATTTAATTTGTTGATTCATTTTTTAATACTTAGGGTAGTGATATTTGAAGTTCAAATTGTATTATCCAATTTTGGAAAGTCCCGAGTCTTCCTAGGTGCTAGGCTGAGAGGGTCCAAAAGATCACTATGAGAAATATGCTAGATTTGGGTCTCTTAATATTTTAGGTAAATACTAGACCTTAAGGTGAATAGTTTGGCTTTGAGTTTGCTGGATTTGGAGTTTCCTGTGCAAAGTTATAAAATTTTTAAGTTTTGGGCAATTAATGAATTATTAAAATTGCCTAATTAGGGGTGATTTTATGGTTTTGATCCAAATCCGCTCCAAACTGATTGGAATCACCTCCAAAGGTCAGAAATGACATAAGGAGGTGTTCCCAAGTATTTGAAAAAATTTAGAATTTTTAATAATTTTTAATTATCTAATAGGGACAAAATAGTAATTTTGATCATGGTTTAAAATTGCACAATATGAGGCTCGCCTTTGCGCAATTTCAGTAAAAAATGCCTCAATGCTTACGCCTCGAGTTTTTTTTATGAGGCTTGCGCCTCAACTTGGTTGAGGCCCGCCTCGCCTCACTGGCATGAGGCTTACACCTCACGCTATATATATTAAAACTTACATAAATCTTGAAGTAAATGCCCGACATTGGACTCTATAGGAGAGGAGGAAGGGGAGAGAGCAGTTCATCATAATGATGATTCAAATGAAGAACCCCTTAGTGATGACAGTGTTGATGACTTATGAGTTCTTATGTGATATGTCATTGTTATTTGTTTTTGGAAATTGGAATTTTATGTTAATGAAAAGAATACAGTAAAGATAGAATTTTGGGTTGAACTATATTTCATGTTGTCTTATTATTGAGATATTTTGATTTCACTTCATATCTTATGTTTTTTTATGTTTTATATTATTCACCAATTAGCATATAAAAAATTTATTATTTTATGTTTACGCTATCTTTTGATTTTGAGGCTTACGCCTCAAAATGCCTTGAGGCTTACGCCTCGCCTCATAAATGAAAAACGCCTCAATACCCGAATACACAATTTTAAACATTGATTTTGATTAAAGTTGAAATTAAGGGTCAGATTGAGGTCAACATAAGGTGCCTTATTTATCTCAGGTTAAGAAAAGAATTCTGAACAATTTGAGCTATTGTGGGTATTTTTCTAATCTAAAATGAATTTATTGTTATTTTTAGAAAGTATCGGGCCCTAATTAACAAGTAAATTAGGGTTGGTTAATTAAGGGGTCGAAAGAGCCCTAAAATTCCTAAAAAATTCTAGAATGTTCAAGATGTTACTAAGTTTAAATATTGAAGTTTTCATATCAATCAGTAATCTATCATAGCCTTTAGAATTTTTCTAAGTTTGCTAGACGGGTCCTTAATTATTGTCCTTAGGATGTCAGTATATTGAGTAGGTTTAAACTTGAGTTTTGAACTAACCCTCAAAGTAACAATGCAAGGAGTACACAAAATAGTAAACACACAATGTCCTTAGATCTAGGAGAGCCTAAACTAAGTGCTCGTGCATCCTAAACATGCAAGGTACAATGTGATTAGTGAATGATTGAGAAACAATCATTCACTAATTCACTCCCCCATGAATACTATTCACATATAAAATATATATTTAAAATTTCACAAGTAGTGAATCTCTCAAAAATCAGGATTTAATTATAAGTAGTTTAAAAATAGTTTTAAAATACTTATAAATATATAAATTTTAAAAAGTAATATAATTAGCCAAAATAAATCAATTCATAATAAATAAATATAGGGAAGATCCACTGACCATCCTACCGAGGTTTCAAAATAATTTGAAAAATAATTTTTAATTTCAAAATAATTATTATAATAATTATTTAAATAATATTAAAATACTCAAATAATTGAACAAAACAGAATCTGCCAGAACAACAAAATTCAAACCTCTGAAAATAATTTTAAATTAAAGTAGGCATTTTTCTGAAAATTTCAAGGTATTATTCGTCAAAAATGGATTTAAAATAAATTAGTTATGAATTTTATAAGTTTAAAGGGTTAAAAGTAATATTAAAATAATTTAAAACAACAAATATTTAAAAATAATTATTAAATTTTGTTAAAACAAAACTTAAAACTTCTGGAATTTGAAAGTAATTTAAGACATAATAAAAATAATAATAATAATGATGAATATTGAAAGTACTTTTAATTTTAAAATAATAATAATAATAATGAAAATAATTTTTAAATTATAATAATAACAATAATAAATGAAAATAACTTTTGAACTAAAATAATAATAATTTTTGAATTAAAATAATAACAATAATAATAATAGTTTTAAAATAATAGTGGCATTAATAATATTACCAATAATAATATTAGATTAAAATAATTTTAAGATTATAATGATGAAAATAATAATAATAATAATAATAATAATAATAATAATAATAATAAAACTTAAAGTACTCAAAATAATAATAATAATAGCAATAATGAAATAACATTAATAATAATAATAATATAAAAATAATAATTAAAATAGAATAATAATATTATTAAAATAGTAGTTTTACCCTTTTTAAAATAATTAAATAAATATATATTATTTTTAAATAAAATTAATTTTAAATTGAAGGAAATTGAATTACGAACAAAATGATATGTTATACATAATTTTAGGATAAAAAATAAATTTATTAGGATTATTTGAAGAAATCTGGTTTTAAAAGAGATTTAAAATTAATTTTTAAACAAAAATCGGCGGCTGCAGGGGTTAGCCCGTTACGTGGCAGCCTCCGACTCGGTCCCTAAATCGCGGATGCGGTTTGCAATCATTTCCAATGATTGCGCTGCGGCACAATCATGGTAAGTGATTGCACGCAAAACCGCGCAATCACTTGTCCGCGTCAGCACTTGATTGTGGCCGTTGATTTCGCGCAGGATGGATTCAACAGTTCCTATTTCGCCAGACCGACAGCACACGCGCGGGATCGTGATCCACAGTTGAATAAGTCCGCGAAAAGACTTGATCTCGATTTTTGATCGTGAGATCAACAGTGCGGATTGATCCCCAGCGGACGACTGTGCATCCCGAAACCCTAAAACATTAAAAACTCTCGTTCTCTTGATTGGGTGAATGGAATTACAAAATTTTAAATGTAAACTTTACTTGTGAACATAAATTATGGGGGACCAAGAACACAACTTAATACGCGGTTTACGACAAGTTATTTAGATCTATGTGTTATATCTAGGGTTTGAGATATACCTCAATCCACACGGTGGATTCAGTATATCTTAGGTTCTCTGAGCTTATAGAGTGTCCACGAATAATGTTGTAGAAGATCCCTCGGCCTCCCAATGTCTGGATCGAGCTAGAGAAGCTTTGGAACGTTCCTAGGCTCGGTTCGTCGGAGATCTCGCCGCCGGCGAGCTTTGGACGTCGGGATTTGATTGAAATAAGTCAAGGGAGGTGGTAGGGGTGCTCACACGAAGTCTTAGAACCTAAGGAGGTCTAGAGAGAGAGAGAGAGAGAGCCAAAAAAGTCCATAAAATGCCCTAATTTTTCTTATTTAAAGGACCTAAGCCTCTCATCCACGACCAAGATTGAATCAAGAGGTTATTTGGAGGGAATTTTGCTTGAAAGAGCCGTGGTTTGAATTAGGGAGCAAAAGGAAGGAGTTTAATGCATTAAATGGATTTATTTTGACTTAAATAGGTCAAATTTGACCATGTAAGACTCGGTTTTATTGAGTCAATGGTCAACCCAGTCAATATGGTCAATTTGACCTAAGGGATCGAAGGTTTGAGTCAAAGCAAAGTTTGTAATTGACTTGAATTAATTTTAGGCTAATCAAGGCTTAATGGGTCAGCCCAGGTTGACCCAGGACCTGGGTCTGGGCTCAACAGACTTGGCTTGACTCCCTGAACCAATTGGGAAGGGTTCTGGGGTCTAGCCTGGTCAAATTTGACCAGGTCAACTCTTTGACCTTGGTCTAGGGGAAAACAGGTCAACATAAACCATTGTTTTATCTACGACGGACTCGCCGCCGGTATTTCTGGCGGAAAGATTGACGGAAGACGAAAACAATAAAACGTTGGTACATAAAAATATTCCGCCGGTAAAAATTTCCGATGCGTGAATTACCGGCGGAGGATTTTTCGCTGGAAATCCGCCGGAAACCAATAATTTTCGGCATATTTCTATTGTTACCGGCGGATTTAGTCCGCCGGTATTGGCTTCCTTTCCTGTAGTGTCAGCTTCTTTTATTCCCTCCCCTCTTTTTATTTAGAAGGTAAGGGCCACCTCAACATAGCTCAATTTTTAACTGGTCGGCTTTCAACCCTTCTTAAAAAACGATATGCCCCAAATATTCCACACTAGTATGAGAAAAACAGCACTTCTTCAGGTTGACCCTCAGCTGATGTTCCTACATAACTCTCAAAACCACCTTCAAGTGTTCTTGATGCTGCTCCTCAGTTCTGCTGTATACTAGAATGTCATAAAAAAATACCAATACAAACTTTCGGAGGTACTGCCTGAACACCATGTTCATCATTGACTGGAAAGTAGCAGGGGCATTGGTAAGCCCAAACGGCATGACCAGAAACTTATAGTGCCCTTCGGGTTTCCTGAAAGCTGTCTTGGAGATGTCTGCTTCCCTCATTCTGATCTGATGGTATTTAGACTTCAAAGCCAGCTTGGAAAGTATCACTGCTCTATACAGTTCATCCAAGAGCTCATCATCATCGGAATAAGGAACTTATTTGGTACTGTTCCCATGTTCAAAGCTCTGTAGTCCACGCAAAACCGCCAGTTCCCATCCTTCTTCTTGATCAAAAGAACTGGATTAGAGAAAGGGCTCACACTCGGTCTGATGATTTCCACCTCCAGCATTTCACTAATCAGCTTCTCAATATCATCCTTTTGAGATTATGGATATCGCTGACGCTAATGGGTGACACGCCTTCCCTTAGGACGATGGCATACGCCTGCTCTCTTGGAGGAGGCAAACCTTGAGGTGGATGAAACACCTCCTGGAATTATGTCCCCTCCCTCTTCCAATTTAGCTATCTCCAAACTGTGTAGCTCCATCAAATATCCTATACCCACCAACTGTATCTTCCTCACCATAGTTTTAAGTGAAACTATGGATTTGGATAGCGCTGCATCTCCCTTGATTACTACTTTTCTCCCATCCACCATCAACTCCATCATGAGTGTGCTGCCCAATTAACCTTGGTGTTTCCCAAGGTCTGCAACCACTTTATCCCTAGGATGACATCTATACTTCCTAACTCCAGTGGAAGAAAATCTTCCCTCACCTGAATCCCTTGGATCGTCAGTAACACTCCTCTACAGATCCCCTGGCTTTTGTCCACCTTACCCCTGTACCTATCATCACCCCATAACAACTGATATCCACCAATTTTACTCTCAATTGGTCGACGACTTAATTGGAAATGAAATTATGGGTAGCCCCACTATCAATCAACACCACCACCTCCCTGTCCTCTATCTTCCCCTTCACCTTCATGGTATGATTCGTAGTGAATCCTATCACCGAGTCCAGGGAAATCTCGACCAGATCCAAATGCAGCTTCTCCTCCATCTCCTCCTCTGACCCCTCCTCACCTCCCTCCTTATTTCCTCGTCATCACAGACAGTGAGAACCTGAAGAGTTCGGTCCTTGCACCGATGCCCTGGCGTATACTTCTCATCGCACCTGAAGCATCCTCTTCTCCTACATCTCCTTCTCTGCCAGCCACTTGAAATTTCCCCCACTGCCTCCTCCTACTATCTTCTCCTTGGTGGCCTCCCTACTTCCTCCTGTTGTTGGACCTTTAGGTGCTAGATGTGTGGTCGTCATCCTGTAAGTGCTTCCGGTGCTGTAACTCCTGGCTCCCCTCTCTAGATTTCTCTAATTTTCAACTAATTGTGCCAACTTCATGATCTCCTCTAAGTCACGAGGCATCAGAACCTTCACTGTTGCTCGGATCTCTGCTTTCAACCCCTTCATGAAGTTCCCTTCCAATACAGTATCTGATAATCGCTCCACCCTAACTGCCAGGTGCTCAATCGCTCTCCGTAGTCTGCTACTGATCCCTTCTGTGTTAGAGCAAAGAACTGCTTATAGAAATCTCCTCCTCGATCAGTTTGTAAACGTTATATTATGCAATCCTTAAATTCCCTCCATTTCCTGATAGGTCTCCTATTGTCTCTCCACTGGTACCATGACAGAGCTTTTCCTTTCAAGTACAAGCCTGCCGCTGTCTGCTTCTCCTCCTCTGTCAGCCCATTGACGGTGAAGTATCTCTCCACCTTATAAATCCATCCATACACATCGTCTCCTTCAAATATGCCTTCCTAACCTTCTATTCGCCACCATTTCCCCTTATTCTTCTATAGCTTCCCCTCTGCCAAGTGCTAAGCCCTCCTCAAGTGTCCCAGTCTTTCCTTGCTCTGCCATAGCCCAAACCCCCGTCGAATTCCCCCCTTCTTTCTTTGAAATAATCACCTCGGCGGCCATAGTATCCCTCATGGTGTTTCCCATATCCACCTCTTTCTTCCCTCTGGATAGGCTCCGGATGGGGTTTGCTTCTTTGTCCTTCCATGATTTCCACATCATCTTTCCCCCTATGGATTTTAGAATTCATTCTTTTACCTTCCACACCTTTTGCCACGGAAGCTGCCGTTTGGTTGTGGTTTTTCAATATTTTTTTCATCATGTCCTGGAGACCGGCTACTTGTCCTTCCATGGAGGAAATCTTTTCCTCCACCGTTGTCTTAATTTGATTCATCTTCCCTTCAAGCTTTTCTTCCAAAACATCCACCTTCTTGGCCTCTATCACTATCCAGAGTTTGTAAATTCACAAAATATGAATTTGGGTCTCCAAAGACAATAACTCTCTTTTCCAGACCAAAAACAGCTGGTGGAATTTGTCGAACATAGCCCTCCACTGGTCCCAAAACTTGCTCTGATACCAATTTGATAGGAAATACTTGAGTTCACAAGTAAACCTAATGGGAAATACTTGAGTTTGCAAGAAAACCTAACAATAATCGGTAAAACAACGAGAAAAACCAAAAAAAATATGGTGGAAGAATAATCAAACAATAGATAATCTTATAGCAAGCAAAGCGAAATAAGAACGAAGCAAATATATAATTGATCCTCAATTCGAGAGGAGGATCGTTCTCTTGCAATCTCTAGACAAGAAGCCTAGAGCCCAAGACGCTAAAGAGACTCCAAGGGAAATCCAAATTTTTGCATGCCCTAACTCTAGCCTCACCTCATCCTTAAATACAAATCTTCCTAATAAAAAACATCATAAAATAAACCAATTTCAAAAACTCTCCTTAATGCATTAGTCGCCCCTTTCTCTCTCTCTCTCCTGTTTGCCGCCTCAAGGGGGGCCCACCTGCTTGCCGAACCAATTAAGGAGGCGGCTTAGCCCACCTCCTGTAGAATTGGACTGGCCCCTCTTGGGTCGGTCTAGTTAGTTCTGTAACACACGGACATAACATGACACGGACATGTCTTTTTTTAAAATTATAGGGCGCCGCCTCCTGTAGAATTGGACTGGCCCCTCCTGGGTCGGTCTAGTTAGTTCTGTAACACACGGACATAACACGACACAGACATGTCTTTTTTTAAAATTATAGGGCATGTGTACGACATTAACATGTCATTACAAATTTTTTTATATGATGTATAGAAATTAATGTAACATCATATTAGAAATGACAAACAATAATAAATGAATATCATGATAACTTGTTTAGCTTATAATATAAAATATTTAGTACAAAATGTCTAATACTATCAAACAAATATAAGCAAATAATCATTTACTATAACATCAAGCATTCAAGCTTCAAGTACTTAGTAAATGGTATAATAGGATTAGCTTCAGAGGTTTGTCTTTTGCCTTGAATATCATCATCATTGAATATCATTTGTTTCTAACTTGTTCATAAAAAAAAAGATTTGTAGTCTCCAATATTCCCATATAATCAAGAGACTCAAATTCATCTCCAGCAACATCCCACATCTTGTTATCACCTACTATATGAAATGAGGTCTTTCTTGATTGAAGATGAAAATTTGTATGCATATAAACTAAATATTCATCCCATTGTGGAGTAATTTTGTTCCTATTCATCGATTAAATAAATGAGTATGTGCTCTAATTTCTCTCATAATAAGAGGAGGATGAAACTTGACCATAAAGTTTTATTGCTATTGATTGAAGTAGCGCTGTTGAAGCTCTATGAATCAACCATCACATCTTTGGATCTATCCTCCATGAATGAACCAAAGATTCTTGATCACCAAAATCCTCTAAATATTCAAAAAATTTTGCAAGTTCTATATTAATCTTTTTTCTCTCCTCCTTATTTGGGAAATATTATTTCAAACATATCTTTATCTTATTTGAAATATTTAAATCTTTTTGTGGTGAAACACATTGAGGGCCTTCTTGAAGCCATTCTTTACTTGAATATTTTCAAAGAACATAAATAAAGTAAAATTATTAATTCGTTAGCCAACAAATTAAAGATTAATTTAAAAGATATATTCAAATTTTCTTTGGATTTAATGAATGAGCCAAAAAATAAAGAGGTGCTTTACTTTTGCTCCACATATCCTCAAGAATAGTATAGGCAACCTCCAAAAATTTGAGTTTTTATCATGTGTCTTTCTTTTATGTCTGTACTTAATTTCTTTCACTTTAGCTAACATGAAGTCCTACATCTCATAAATCAAATGTAGGCATGATTTATCTGTTTCAGTCTCTCTTAACATATCATAAATTGTATCAGTAAAAGCCAAAATATAATCAACATCATTCCACCACAAATCATTAAGATGTTTTCTTTTATATATCTTGCCTTCCCAATATCATCTTCTCGATAGCAAGACCACTTCTAACTAATCACCATAAATTGAAGAGTTTTATTTATTTATTTGAATCTTCTTAATATGATTATTACATAGGCAAAACGAGTTTCAACAATAGCTAACATTCTTAAATGTGAGAAATCATTAAAGATGGATAGTCTCATTGAGTGGTTTGTAATGAAATTTCTTATTAGAATAGCGTCACTTGCTACTACTTTTATCCAATGACATTTAGTGTAGATGATTTCATTAGCCATGAACTTGATGAGTAATATTCTTTGAGGATTTGTCCAACTATCACACACTAAACTGACACTTTTTTTTTCACACTCATTTCGGAGGTTCAAGTAATGTCTCAATATTTGCGTTCTCTCTAATAATTTTGATCTTATTGCATTGTATTCAGGTGGAACATAAACTGCAAGGATGTTATTGCATGCAAAAGTAAATGCTTTCTCATAAAGAGGATTCCTTGCCAGTTTGAAAGGATGTCTAGTTGAAAAAAAAATCATTTGAATTTCATCATCTAGTTGCTCTCGCATTTGCATATTAAAAGCTTTCTCTAAGGAACTACTTGCAACTCATTTTTTGTTCTTGGATTCATATCCTTTACTTTTAAATGAATCAATATGATCAACTCTAACAGAAGAGAAAACAGTGTGGGATGAATCATGAGTAGAGGGAAAATGTATCTGTTTAGGAAGTGTCCTCTTGATCCTTGATTTAGCTTCATCAACTTGTATGTTCAATTCTATCAATTGTGAAATAGTAATCTTAGGACAGTTTAATTCCATGGCCATAAATTTTAAGTAGATGTGCTTTCACCCGAGGATATAATCATTTGTAAGAGACACCATATTAATTGCATTTGAATGACACATCTTCTCCACCATAAAAATTTTTCCTAACTTTGTAACATGATCTCATAAGGGCTTATTGGCTTCTACAGAAGGCTCTGTTAAACCTTCACCACTTCCGGTCCCACCACCATTAGAGCTCATTTTGCTTTAAAAAAAACTAATGAAATGGAAGATAAAAAGACTTAGCATTAGGCAATCATACACACTTTTTCTTAGATTAAAACTCCATGATGAAACATACATTATTCCAACTTATTTAGATGTGTAGCATAATCTAAAATATTTAATTATCAAACAATAATGCTAAATTTTTTAAAGGGCTCACCTCGTCACTTAAAAGATGTAGTCTCGAAGAAGAGGAGCAGACGAGGAGGTTCTGGGCTCCAAGCATATGATCTCTACGCTTGGTCGGCTCGCTTGATTGCGCAAATGAAGAAGATGACAGAGAGCGATAGTGTAGAGCGAAATCCCTAAGGCATATGAGCAGTTTGGCTCATATTGATGCATATGCGGTTCTCGAATGTCCCTAAAGATCTTTTATTTGATTAAAATAATATAAAATATAAAAATTTTGTAATTTAAAAAAATTATTATCAATAGGACATGCATGCAAATTTAAAGTTAAATATTATTTTAATTGAACACGTGTCGGCCTTGTCCAACATGTGTCCGTGTCAGACACTGCATTTCTTCTTTAAGAAGTGTGTCGGTGTACCATAGGTAGAACAACTTTCTGATTAATCTAAAATTGGCCATAGTAGGTATTTATGAATGCTTATTTGTAGAAATATCCTTCATGTGTGATTGTTAGCCTTAGATCTAATCATATTTGGGATGTTCAGTGAGGGTACTACTAAGATCAGATGTCCTTTATCCCATTTCTGTGGCACCTATTGTAGGTTTCTATGGATTAAAAATATGAATTTATCACATTTTCTTTTTAAACGCATTCTTCAATTAATGAAAAATTTTAGCAGTGTACTTTACACAGCATGATATTTTTTCTGATTCTTTAATTTCATTCAGTGTAGGGTACCGCTGGATCACAAAGTTTTTGGCCCTTGTTTTTTATGCTGTTCTTCTTATGCCTGGATTTCTACAGGGTAAGGATTTCTCAATTAACTTAATTTAGTGTTAGTATTTATTGGCTAATTAATCAAGTGTTCTTTGTGCACAAGGATATGGTCGGGATCTGATTATGTCTTTTTTTTTTGGCTTTTAACCACCTTATATACTTCTGGATTATGTAGTAGTTTGCTAATTTTCTGATTGATGAGAATGTATGCTTTTGTTTTGTTTCGTAAGTTTTGAACCATTTTGTTAGATAAATAGTGTTTCCGTGGAGATTGACATGTTTGTTCATGGTAGTTGGTTACTACTATTTCTTCTCTAGTCAGGTCCGTCGAAGCATAGTTTATGGTGACCAGCCAAGAAACCGGTACTGAACTCTATAAATTAATATAAGATGTTCTGTTCATCGCTACTTGTGTACAGTCTTCCTACTCCTTTTTCTTTTGCTTACTCAGGCATGTATCTTCTGTATGCAGGTTGGATCTGTATTTACCTACAGACAGCAATGGCTCAAAGCCAGTCGTGGCATTTGTGACTGGAGGAGCCTGGATTATTGGGTTTGTAATCATTGGCGTGCATGCTCATATAAAAGAAAAGAAAAAAAAAGAAAAAAAAAAGAAAAGATTTTGTTTCTTTTGGTTCAAATGGAGCACTAAAAGGTCTTGACTTGTAGAATATTCATTTTGCAGTTATAAAGCTTGGGGTTCTCTACTGGGGAGGCGGCTGGCAGAAAGAGGAATAATTGTTGCATGCATAGATTACCGGTACTTAGTTGGGTTTTTATTTATTATGTTCCCCGGTACTTAGTTGGGTTTTTATTTATTATGCTCCCAACTACTTATTTTTACACTGATATAGGCTAATAATTGTTTGTTTATGTGTACTTTTGTTGTTTTCCTTTGGCAGAAATTTTCCTCAAGGTACCATTAGTGATATGGTAAAAGATGCTTCTGAAGGAATATCATTTGTTTGCAATAATATTGCTAGCTATGGAGGCGATCCGGACCGGCAAGTAACATTTATTTCTAAAAATGATGGCTCTTATTTTTCTTTTCATTTGTCAAAATGTTCTTTTTGAAACTTTTTCTTGGTTGACGCCATATCATGTGCTAATAGCATATACAGACATGCACGAGTGTACCAGCTTATACGTATACCAGATCATGCATCTTTATACCAGTTGATTGGCTCCTGAATTGTCTTTAGGGTTGGTATGCATTCACATTGATAGAACCCGTTTTACTGTCATCTTTGGAACTAAAGTATGCATCAAGAAAAAGATGGAACGAAGAATGTGATGGCATCATTATTGCATGGATTGCCACTAATAACATTATTTCTGAGAACCTTTTACTGCCTAAACTTCCTACTAATATTTCTAGGTTTGTGTATAAATGTGGTCTTGCTTCCCTAGTGCGTGCTACATTTGTATCTGTTGAACTTATATAGTTAAATTAGGTGTTTTTCTCTTGTATGATAAAATAAAAAATTCATAATTTTGATGTTAATGGTACTTGCTGTTTGTTCATGACTTAAGTTTTCGTCCTTGATAGCTGATACCAACTTTTCCACTGTATTTAAGCTTGAGAAAATAAAAATGAAAACAGTGCAGTAAATTGATAAGTAACATGCATTTCATAATTTAAAATTTGACGGATGCATTCAATCTTCTTAACATTTTTGCATGCTATTGGATTGAAATTATGTCTTATATGTTTAAATTTCAAAGCCAATTTTCTATAATGCAAAACTTGACAAATGAAAAAATTAAATTGATTTATATTACATTTTCAATGAAAATTGTGAAAGAAATTAAAAATTACGTTTAAAACTCTAGTAAAGCATTCCTTCTGCCTAGCAGTAGGATCACCTAAATGCACCGTTCGTGTAATGTCAGTAGTACCATCAACATATTGACCGCTGCTATCAAAAGGAAGAGATTCTTGTCACCAACAATGCTACAACTCTCAGGATTTGAGCGGTAATGTATAATAGCTCCATTTGCACCATAGCCTAAAATAAGCAACAATAAGTAACAAACTATTAAATTCTAGAATTTTTATGAAAGCTATGCAGACTATTAGAAAAATCCATGAAAGGCATGCAAAAAAAAAAAAAAAAAAAAATTGCTCTTGTACTAAATGCAATTCTACATGAATACTTTCTTACTTCTATGAAAAATTCCATGCTGTAGGATCTACCTAATGGGACAATCTGCGGGTGCACATATTGCTTCTTGTGCTCTTGTGCATCAGGCAATTAAGGAATCCGGAGAAGGAGATGGCACTAGTTGGAGTGTCTCTCAGTTGAATGCATATTTTGGTCTATCTGGAGGGTAATGAACTATAGCATGCTATTAATTCCTTGCATAGACGTACTTCTTATTTTGTAAATGGTTTTCTTAACCTTGTTTTTTCCACGGATATTAATAGGAGAGATTATTTTCTAATGCAATTGAATCTAATATGCAGAGCATTGTAGGGAACATTTTTTGTAACAAAACTATTAATCTATTCATTTTTCTTTTTCATCTTTGAATTGAGTGGACTTTTTACTTGAAGTGAAAATATCTTTGAATTTGAAGTGTTTCCAATCACAACAACAATAACAACAACAACATCAAGCCTTTATCCCACTATGTGGGGTCGGCTACATGAATCCTTTTTTTCCATTGTGTCCTATTAAAGGTCAAATTCTCGTTTAAATTTAATAAAGAAAGGTCATTCCTAATATTTTCTAACCAAGTCTTTTTAGGTCTGCCTCTACCTTTCTTAACATAAGTCAAATCTAATACCTCTACTCTCCTAACCTGGTCATTGGAAGGCTGCCGTTTTATGTGACCAAACCATCTAAGGCGACTCTCTCTAATCTTATCTTCTACTGGAGCTACTCCAACCTTTTCACGTATATGCTCATTTCGTATTCTATCTCTATGGGTAAAGCCACTCATCCACCTGAGCATCCTCATCTCTGCGACACTTAACTTAGTATTATGCTTCTCTTTTAATGGCCAACATTCAGCACCTTAAAGCATTGTAGGCCTCACTACCATCTTATAGAATTTTCCCTTAAATTTGAGGGGTACTTTTCTATCACAAAAAAAAAAAATCATGAATCTTAATTGAATTATCAAGACTTAATAGAATTAGTAATGTAGCACATCATGTGGATGAAGATAATTAAGGTAAAATTATAATGTGACCAAACCATTATATAAAATTTATGATGATATTTTGTAAGGTAGGCATGAATCTTTAAACCTTAGAATGGCTGATGGAAGTTATTACTAATGATGACTATTTGAGCTTTCAGGAATCTCTGAGTGCTGAGACTTTAAACTCAAGCAGATGTGATAGGATTTTGTGCTCCATTTTTTTTCCTGGAGTTATTTTTCTCTCTTATTTGTTGTGTATTACGATTTCAGAAGGCATTGGTTATCCTTTGCATTGTTAATACATTTATAAAATCTAATGATTAGGTACAATATGCTCAACTTGGTAGATCACTTCCATAGGCGTGGTCTATACCGTTCAATTTTCCTCAGGTATTCATTTTCTTATTTTACAGGATGCTCTCACTGGTCTCTTTTGAAATTTGGACTTATTTTGTAGATCTTTTAACCTATTGAATTTCTCCACTGTAGCATAATGGAAGGGGAGCAATCCTTGAGACACTTTTCTCCTGAAATTGTTGTGAGAAACTTGAGCGCAAGATTTGGTGTTCCTCCGCTTCCTCCCATGATACTTTATCATGGAACAGGGGATTATTCCATACCATCAGATGCTAGGTTTGCTCCACGTGTATTTTAAGAAAAAAATTAATATGTGCTTTATAACATTTCATTCTCTTCACTCAAGGGTATATATAGGTAGCAGGTGAAGATCTGTGATTATGAAATTTCTGTATATAGGTTGAATTGATCATAGAAAAGATCTTTAAACTAAAGAACCAAAGTGACTTCTCTAAATTTTTTAATATGAATTCAAATTTAGAGTATTTTATTTTATCTTGAATGTTGGAGCAAAATTTAGTATTTCATATTAATAAGAATCAAAATCGTGGTGGAACTTTCTGCATAGTCAAGATTACTTAGGCCCCTGCTTAGACCTTGTATCGTTAGGAGCATAAAGCACTGGGCAGGACATACCAATAAGAAAATCTGTGAGTTTGATTTAATTTTCCCTTTCTTGTTAAAATTCTTGACATTCTTTCCCTTTCTATTGTACCAAAAACTTAATATGTTAAGTAGCAATAAGTTTATTACCGAAAACTTCTGAGATAATCATCCATACACCTAGAAGCCTAACTGCATTAACATGTTCTGAAGGTGGTCTGCCTTTTGGGTCCTATATGAAACTTAAAATGTGAATTTATTTGAAAATCAAGCAAGCATACCTGTCTGTAAGCCAGAGCATAGTGCACCACCTAAAAAATTCATTTCCTTTCTCAAACCGTTTATTTCATGAATTAAAATCATTTCTATGCATTTCTGAGCTTCTTATCTATGATACCCCATATGTTTGAAATTCATCAATTGCATCGTTTTGAGTTATCGTGATTTCTAGCTTACTTGGCTAGAGGAGGTAGTCAGCTCAACCTAACTGAAAGATTCTTGTTGGCAGTCATAAGTTGTTTTGCCCCATGGTACTTTGTAGACAGGATGGATGCTTGCCTTAAGGGACATATTTAAGCTAGCCTTAGCTACCAAAGGGTTTTGTGCACTATCAATTATACCTTATGATTCATTTCTCAAAGATTTTGAGCCATTGGGTAATATACGGGCTTTGACCATGATCATAATTTAATGATGTTATTTGGTTGACCGTCAAGTCCGAGGGCCCCGGTCATGACCGTTTATTTGTAGTACCATTTAGCTGTAAAAATTGTCGATTAAAGGATATGTGTCACGTCCTTACTAGAGAGATATCATTTGAGAATGAATCATAACGATACATTGGACAGGACATTCCTTCTTTGTGAGCCAAAAATATTATCAAATTTATCACTCTAAAAAACTGTTGGTATAGTGGATGGAATTTTCTTTGAGTATTATTGGCAATCGGTTTCACTTGAATAATTTGAATTTTCTCATATCCTTACATTTCCCTGAATTTGTGCCCAAAATAATTTATGCAAGAATCTGAGGGTTCTCTTGTTGAAAGTGACTGGCAATACAACTATCATTGAGGCTTTCAGATAATTTTATTTTATTATTTGAATTCTTTTGGTACAACAACAACAACATCAAGCCTTTATCTCACTACGTGGGGTCGGTTACATGAATCCTTTTTCTCCATTGTGTCCTATTAAAAGTCAAATTCTTGTATAAATCTAATAAAGAAAGGTCATTCCTAATATTTTCTAACCAAGTCTTTTTAGGTCTATCCCTACCTTTCTTAACATAAGTCAAATCTAATACCTCTACTCTCCTAACCGGATCATCGGAAGGCCGCCTTTTTATGTGATCAAACCATCTAAGGCGATTCTCTCTAATGTTATCTTCTACTGGAGCTACTCCAACCTTTTCATGTATATGCTCATTTCGTATCCTATCTCTAAGGGTTAAGCCACTCATCCACCTGAACATCCTCATCTCTGCCACACTTAACTTAGTATTATGCTTTTTCTTTTAATGGCCAACATTCGGCACCATAAAGCATTGCAGACCTCACTACCATCTTATAGAATTTTCCCTTAAGTTTGAGGGGTACATTTCTATCACATAACAAGCCTGATGTATTCCTCCACTTCAACCATCCAACTTGAATTCTGCTGATAATATCCCCATCTATTTCACCATCACTCTGAACAATAGATCCAAGATATCTAAAACGTGTACTCTTATTAATAACTTGATCGCCCAAAGTCACAATCCCCTCACTAGGTAGGTCTATTACTACTAAAATTACATTCCATATATTCTGTTTTAGATCTACTCAAGCAAAAACCTTTAGACTCTAAGGTTGACCTCCATAATTCAAGTTTACCTTCAACTCCCTCTTTAGTCTTATCAACAAGAAGAATATCATCAACAAAAAGCATACACCAAGGTACATCCTCTTGTAAATGTCTAGTGAGAACATCCATGACTGCAGCAAAAAGATATGAGCTTAAGGCTGATCCTTGATGTAACCCAATCGAAATAGGGAAATACTTGGTCAAACCACCTTGTGTTTGAACACAAGTAATATCTCATGCATACATATCTTTAATGATTTGAATATAAGCATTATTGACTCCTTTCTTTTCAAGAACTCTCCATAGTACTTCTCTTGGAACTTTATCATATGCTTTTTCTAAATCAATAAATATCATATATAGATCCTCCTTATTTTGTCTATATTTCTCCATCAAACCTCTTAATAAATGTATGGCTTCCATAGTCAACCTACCCGGCATGAATCCAAATTGATTTTGAGAAACATTAGTATCACGCCACAACGTATGCTCCATAACTCGCTCCCTTAGTTTTAAGTATGACACATTAACTTAATACCTCTATAATTTGTACAATCTTGTGCATCACCTTTATTCTTAAAAATAGGAATTAACACACTCATTCTCCACTCATATGACATCTTTTTAGTCTTCAAAATAGTATTAAAAAGTTTAGTAAGCTAAGAAATCCCTTCATTTCCTAAGCATTTCCACACCACTGTTGGAATATCATCAGGTCCAACAGCTTTTCCACCATTCATTTTCTTTAAAGCCTCTCTAACTTCAATTTTACTAATACGTCGATAAAAACAGAAATCTTTATTATCATTTAGGGTGCTACGATCACTATATTCAATCTTATTTTTACAATCTTCATTAAAACGTTTAGTAAAATATCTCATCCACCTTTGTTGAATATCATCTTCTAAGAAAAATATTTTTTGATCTTCATCCTTAATACACTTCACGTGAACTAAATACTTACTATTCCTATCTCTTTGTTTGGCTAACTTATACCTATATCTTTCTCCCTCCTTTGTATTTAATCTATTATATAAATCACTAAAAGCTAATGTTTTTGCATCGCATATTGCTTTCTTAGAATCCTTACGAGCCACTTTATATATTTTTCAATTATCAAAATATTTAAAATTAAACCAATTTTTATAACAAATCTTCTTATTTTTAATCTTTTCTTACACAATTGGATTCCACCATCAACTACTTTTACTATTAGGAGTTTTTCCCTTTGATACTCCAAACACATCTTTTGCAATATTCTTAATATCACTAGCCATCTTTTCCCACATAACATTAGCATCCTCATGCACAGACAAAATCTTAAGATCTAAAATCTTACTCTCAAAAATATTTTTGTTAATATTCTTTAAATGCCCCCATCTAATCCTAGAAAAACGTTTTACTTTATTTTTTATTTTATACATCTTTATCTTAAAGTCCAAAACTAATAATCGATGTTGGGTACATAAATTTTACTCGTAATAACAAAGGATTCATGTCATTATTGTTAGACAAGTTTTACGCTGGCTGTCGACTACCTAAAGCTACCCTCCACTTTTCTCATCCAGGACTTGGGACCTGGCAACGGCAGTGTTAATGTCATTATTTGAATTCTTTTGGTAATTTATATAATATATTAGATATTAAGGAGGGCAAAAAAAAGTATGTATAAGTTAATCAAACAAAGAAATATGAAAAGTAAAGATTTAGTTCAAATAAGTGCACTAAGGATGGATATAAAAATTGTTTTCTTAGAAGATAGATATTCAACAAATCTGGATGCGATATTTTGATAAGTTTTTCATAGAAGATTATGAGAATATGATTGGGTTTAATGACCTTAGCACCCTAAATGAAAATAAATTTTTTTATTTTTGTTGTCATATAAGCAAAACTGAAGTTGGAGAGGCTCTAAAAAATGAAGTTTTGAAAAGCAATGAGACCTGATAATATTTTAATAGAGGTGTGGAAATGCTTCGTATATGAAGGAGTTTATTGGCTTAATAAAATTTTTAATATTATTTTGAAGACAAAAAAGATGTCAGATGAGTGGAGTATTGGTTTTTATTTTAAGAATAAAGGCGATGCACAAGAGTGTGCAAGTTATAGACGAATTAAGTTAATGGGTCATATATTAAAATTATGTGAGAGGAATTGAGAATAGGTTACGACGTGAAATTTATGTTTCTTAAAATCCATTTGGGTAAGTCTATTATGGAAGATATACATTTGTTGAGAAGTTTGATGGAGAAGTATAGAGAGAGTGAGGAGGATCTATATGTGATTTTTATTGTTTTAGAAAAAGCATATGAGAAAGTTCAAAGAGAAGTACTATGGAGAGATCTAAAAAAGATAGAAGTTAATAATGTATAATCAAGTCATTAAGAATATATATGGAGCTATTATTTGTATTCAAACACAAGGTGGTTTAACCAAGTATTTTCTTATTTCAATTGGATTACATCAATGATTACCTTTAAGCCTATATCTTTTTTGCTTTAGTCATAGATGTTCTTATTAGACATTTGCAAGAGGATTTACCCTGGTGTATATTTTTGCTGATGATATTCTTCTTGTTGATAAGAGTGGAGAGGGAGTTAAAGGAAAATTTGAATTATGGAGGTTAACCTTTGAGTCTAATTTCTTTCATTTGAGTAGATCTAAAATTGAATACATGAAGTTTAATTATCTAGTAATAGTTCATTTGAGTAGATCTAAAATTGAGCTTGTGACTTTGGGTGATTAAGTCATTAAAAAGAGTGCATGTTATAGATACCTCAGGTCGATTATTCAAAGCGAAGTAAAATAGATGGGATATTATTAGTAGAATTCTTCTTGGATGGTTGAAGTGGAGTGATTCATTTGGCCTCTTGTGTGATTAACCTTAACGAAAAGTTTTATAAGATGATGGTTAATACTCGTGAGTTTGCAATGTAAAATGAATTTTGTTTAGATGTCAAAGGTAGTCCTAAAAAGACCTGATTAGAAAGTATTATAAATGACATTGGTTTATTATATTTAAATGAGAATTTGACTCTTAATAAAACACAATGAAGAAAAAGGATTCATTTAGTCGATCCCACATAGTGAGATAAATGTTTAATGATCTTGTATTTGAATCATGTCAACTTTGCCTACTTGTTAATAGTCAAAAGCCAGCATAAAACTTCTTAAATAATCATGGCATAAATCATTTAATACATTGTGCTAATGTTAGGACGTTCCCTAAAACCGACGTGCTATATGACTTGAATACAATGAGAAGTGTGCAAGGGTTGCTGCATCGGCGCCTGGATTCCCACATCATTCACGAATGTGGGAAAAGAAGCTAGTCTATGAAACTAAAATTAGGTTAGGAATTGGGACTGTAGGTTTTGTTAAAAGTAAATTATTGGAATTAGTTGATATTATGATTTATAGGAAGATAAATATTCTATTCATTCAGAAAACTAAATGTGTGGGAGAGAAGACTAAAGAGATTGATAGTTAGGGTTTAAACTTTGATATTCTAGGAGCCATGTTGGTAGTTGTTCAATAAGAATTAGGATGTTAAGCCTAATTAAATATCCCAAGGCTAACCAAGAGGGGGGGTGAATTGGTAATTAAAAATTTTTAACCCTCTTTGAAATATTAATGGAAACAAAGTTTTAGTTTGTGAATTTTTCTATAAAACTTTTTCAACCACAAAATTTTAAACACAAAAAGTAAATAAGCAGCGGAAAATAAATGACATCAGATTTATAGTGGTTCGGTCAAAACCAGACCTACATCCACTCCCCAGAGGCACCCTCTGAGTATTGCACTAATATCAATAGTGACTCTCAATGTTTAAAATTTCATATTCGGGTATTGAGGCGTTTTTCATTCGTGAGGCGAGGCGTAAGCCTCAAGGCGTTTTGAGGCGTAAGCCTCAAAATCAAAAGATTGCGTAAACATAAAATGATAAATTTTTTATATACTAATAAGTGAATAATATAAAACATATAAAAACATAAGATATGAAGTGAAATCAAAATATCTCAATAATAAGACAACATGAAATATAGTTTAACTCAAAATTCTATCTTTCCCAAATCCCAATATTATTTTCATTAACATATAATTCCAATTTCCAAAAATAAATAGCGATGACATATCACATATGAACTCATAAGTCATCAGCATTGTCATCACTAAGGGGTTCTTCATTTGAATTATCATTATGGTGAACTGCTCTCTCCCCTTCCTCCTCTCCTATAGAGTTCAATGTCGGGCATTTACTTCAAGATTTATGTAAGTTTTAATATATATAACTTGAGGCATAAGCCTCATGCCAGTGAGGAGAGGCGGGCCTCAACCAAGTTGAGGCGCAAGCCTTATAAAAAAAACTCGAGGCGTAAGCATCGAGGCGTTTTTTATTGGAATTGCGCAAAGGCGGGCCTCAAGGCGAGCCTCATATTGCGCAATTTTAAACCATGGTGACTCTCCTTTAGCACCCACAGCAAGGCGGAGAAGCCTTTACAAACTCTTTTCACCACTACCCGGTGCGGCAGAGAACCGTTCGTCCTTTCACACTCCCCCGATGTCAGCAGAGAACCGTTATTCCTTTCACACTATTCCCAATGTTGGCAGAGTACCGTCGTCCTTTCACACCCTCCAAGTGTAGGCAGAGAACCCTTCGTCGTCGTCCTTTCACACCCTCCAAGTGTAGGTAGAGAACCCTTCGTCCTTCCACACTCTTCTAGTGTGGGCAGAGAACCCTTCGGCTGTTCACACTTTCCAAGTGTCGTCAGAGAATCGGATCTTCTTCCAAGATCTTCTTCACAAGTCCAATCTAAAAGAAAAGAGAGAAGAGTGAAGTAATCTCAAACTTGAAAGTGGAAACACTTACCCTTAAGTACCAAGTGAAACCTTCACGCTCCAATGGCAATAAATCTCCTTCAATTGCTCTCTCACACTCTCTCCTTGACTCTCTTCTCAATAGGCACGAAGATCAATGACCAAGAAGTATTATTTGCAGTTTAGAATAGCCTATTTATAGAAGAGACAAGAAAAATCATCTAAAAATGGCAGATTTCAAGTTATCATGTACAAGATCATTTCGTACGATCAAAAATCGTCCCGGACGATTTTACTTAAAAGCCTTGAAACGAACCTGTTTGTATATGTGTACGAAATGATTTCGTTCAAGCTGATCGTCCCGTACGAACCAAGTTCGTCCGGTACGAACGGTTATAACAAGGTTGGTTCCAAAAACTGCAGAACGAATATAGAAAAACTGTCCTAAGTCAGTTATATCGTCTGGACGAAAATAGGTTCGTCTGGACGAAATTCTTATAGAGAGAAAATCGTCCTGTACGATAATTAATTTCGTCTGGACGAAATTCTTACAGAGAGCAAATCTTCCCGGACGATATTTAATTTCGTCCCGGACAAATAGGACTTAGAAAATTTTTCTATCCAGTTCCTATTCGTTCCATGTGATCTTAATAGGAGATAACTGTCTGATCGTCCCGTACGAACTGATATCGTCCAGTACGATCATTATAAAATTTATATGATCTCCTTATGTGTGTGTGTATGTTTTTATTCACTCAATTACAATCACTCTCTCTCAATTAAAATGACATTTTTAAACTTCAAAATTCAAAAGAATTTCTTGCTGAATTTGATTTGAAGTCTTCATGTTTGAGAGTTTGATTCACCTGAAATGTTAGTACACACAAGAGCAAATACAAAACTTCTAAAAAAATGTTAGGAGATAACTACATAAAGAACAATAATATTTGGAATCATCAAAACTATACAAGTTGCAAGAATGTAAAACATGCAAATAGCAACTATCATTAACAAGCCATACTAGAAATGGTGTATGTGTGATTATAGATAAGAATTTGAAAGATAATTATATAAAAATTGATATAATTTGAGATAAAATTATAGTTTTCAAGATTATTATTGATGGTAAGATTATTAATATTGTAAGTGCTTATATTCCTTTAGTAGGTTTGGATATATATTCAGAATTAAAATTTTGGAATAACTTAGAGGAATTAATACAAAAAATATCTTTTGAAGAAAGAGTTTTTATTGGGGGAGATTTAAGTGGACATATTGGTAGAAAAGTATAAGATTTTAAAAGAATTCATGGTGGCTATGTATTTGGAGCGACTAATTAAGTTGGTCAGACTATATTATATTTTGCTCTAGCTTATGATTTTGTAATTACTAATGCATTTTTTAAGAAAAGAGATGAGAATTTCATAACTTAAAAGAATGGATATAATAAAGATTGATTATTTTCTTCTATGAAAAATAGATTGTTTAAATTGTAATGATTATAAAGTTTTTCTAAGTGAAAATCTTCGTATACAGTATTGCTTATTAGTTTTGGACTTTAAGATAAAGGGGCAAAATATGAAAAATATAATAAATCGTTATTCTAGGATTAGATGGTGGCATTTAAAGAACTCTAACAAAAATATATTTGAGAGTAAGATTCACGATTTTAAGATTTTGTCAGTTCATGAGGAAGCTAATGCTATATAAGAAATAGTAGATTGTAATATTAAGAATGCTGCAAAGGATGTGCTTTGAGTATTATAAGGAAAAACTTATAATAGTAAAATAATTAGTGATGGAATGAAAGTATGCAAGAAAATATAAAAAAATAAGAAGCTCAGTTATAAAAATTGATTTAGATCTAAAGACTTTGAAAATTTAGAAATATATAAAGATGCTTGTATAGAGTTTAAGAAAGCAATCTGCGGTGCAAAGTCTTTAGTTTTTAATGATTTATATAATATATTCTATACTAAAGAGGATGAAAGATATATGTATAAGCTAGCTAAACAAAAAGATAGGAGTAGTAAGGATTTAGTTTAACTGAAGTGCATTAAAGATGAATATCAAAATGTACTTTTCTTAGAAGAGGATATTTAATAATGGTGGATGAGATATTTTGCTAAGCTTTCAATATAGATTAGATTTGAAAACACGATTGAATTTAGTAACATTTGCACTTTAAATGAAAAATGAGTTTTTTTATTTTTTTCAGCATATTAATAAAACTGAAATTAGAGGGGCTTTAAAGAAAATGAAGTGTGAAAAATTATTGAACCTGCTGATATTCCAATAGAGGTGTGTTAGAGGGGCTTTAAAGAAAATGAAATGTGGAAAATTATTGAACATGCTGATATTCCAATAGAGGTGTGAAATGCTTAGGCAATGAATGAATTTCTTACCTTACTAAACTTTTTTATATGATTTTGAAGACAAACGATATCAGATGTATGGAGAACGAGTATGTTGATTCTTTTTTTAAGAATAAAGGTGATGCACAAGATTGTGTGAGTTATAAATGAATTAAGTTGATGTGTCATTCTTTAAAACTTTAGGAGAGAGTTATGGAGCATAGGCTATGACATGATACTAATATTTCTCAAAATCAATTTGGATTCATCCCGGGTAGGTCTACTATAGAAGCCATACATTTATTGAGAGGTTTGATGGAGAAGTATAGAGAGTATAAGAACGATCTACTTATGATATTTATTGATTTAGAGAAAGCATATGATAAAGTTTCAAGTGAGGTGTTATGGAGAGTACTTGAAAAGAAAGGGGCTAATAATACTTACATTTAAGTCACTAGGGATATGTATGCTGGAGCTGTTACTTATGTTAAAATACAAGGTGGTTTGTCCAAATAATTTCCAATTTTTGTTGGATTACATCAAGGTTCAGTCTTAAGCCCATACCTTTTTTCTTTAGTCATGGATGTTCTTACTAAAGATTTGCTAGAGGATGTTATTTGGTGTATGCATTTTGCTAATGATATTCTTCTTGTTGATAAGACTAAAGAGGGTGTTGAAGGTAAACTTGAATTATGGAGGTCAACCTTAGAGTCTAAAAGTTTTCGTTTGAGTAGATCTAAAATCGAATACATGGAGTGTAATTTTAGCAGTAATAGATATAGTGGCGGGCTTGTAACTTTATGTGATCAAGTCATTGATAAAAGTACACCTTTTAGATATCTTGGGTCAATTGTTCAGAGTAATGGTGAAATGGATGTGGATATTATTAGTAGAATTCAAGTTGGATGGTTGAAGTGGAATGCATCAGGCTTGTTGTGTGATAGAAAAATACCACTCAAAGTTAAGAGAAAATTCTATAAGATGTTGGTTAGACTTGCAATGCTTTATGGCGTAGAATGTTGGCCATTAAAAGAGAAGCATAATATTAGGTTAAGTGTTGCAGAGATGAGGATGCTCAGGTGGATGAGTGGATTTACACTTAGAGATAGGATATGAAATGAGCATATAGTTGAAAAGGTTGGAGTAACTCCAGTGGCGAATAAGATTAGAGGGAGTCGCTTTATATGATTTGGTCAAATAAAACGGTGGCCTTCCGATGGACTGATTAGGAGAGTGGATGTATTAGATTTGACATATATTAAGAAAGGTAGAGGTAGACCTAAAAAAATTTGGTTAGAAAATATTAGAAATAATATTTATTTATTAGATCTAAATGAGAATTTAACTCTTAACATATATTAAGAAAGACGTGTATGGGCCTTCAGGGTAGCTGTTACAAAATGCACAGTTTTTTTCCCTGTAGGCACTGAGGCATCTACGAGTACTTATATTCGTCCCTGTCGCGATAGAGAAAATTGCGTACAAGGCTTACCTGCTTTGCTGTAGGCATCGCACCAGGTTTTTTTCCCACCATGCTAGAGGAAAGCGTGTATGAGCGATTTTCCTGTGCGTCATAAACGCCAAATGCTGTTTTAGTGCTAGAGAGGTTAGTGAGTGTGGATCGCGGGCTAGACAATTGAAAGCCGCTGGAGGTTGGTTTGGCAAGTATGCATTAGGATGAGGGCCAAAGGCTATAAAAGACTGGCAGTTATGTTGGCTTCAGCAATCATGAGGTGAAGTATGGCATGTATGCTAGCTGAAGAAGAGGTGCAGTTTGTTATTTGTGAATAGAGAAAGAAGAGTAGAAGAGGTTGGGTGGACTAAGTTGATCTGAGTGTTTTCGTTGGGTGGACTACGTGACGTGGGCTGGAGGTCGGTTGCAGGTCACATGAATGCCGGGTAAGGATGGATGGTTGTGGGAACTACTACTGAGGGAGAGGGATTAGACTCGCGGTCGTGGATGGCTGTGGAAGAAGCTTCCTCGGTTTGCAACTGAGTGAGGAAAGTATCAAAAGAAAGAGGATGGGACTTGCGGCTAGATTGGCTTCTCGTATGAGGTAGGGACATAAGTTGGTGTAAGAGAAGAGGAGGCAAGGTGTTTGGGATGGACGGATAGGGCTCTGACAGGTCTAGGTCGGACGAATCAAAGGATTCAATCTCCAGTGACTGGTTCGATCCTGGAGGGGTGGAGATGGAAAAAATAGAGGCATGAGCTTTGCTATTATAGTGGATCAGAAGTTTGAGGGAGCGATTGGAATTGAGGCTTATCATGCGTAGAAAGACGAAACTCATTTTACTTCGTTTTAATCTTCATAGTGAGCCTTCGATCGAGGCAGAAAATCTAGGGGGCGACTGATTTGCAGAGTTTTAGCGGGATTTTTTGCGACGCTTCAACGAAAATCTGAGGATTTAGATAGAGATTTGATCAAGCGATACGAGGTAAGTTTTGATTTGATGATTTTTATTTTTTTAAAAATTAAAGAATTAAAATAAGGATAGTGATAACAAGCTGTTATTATCTTTGTTATTATACTATGAATGGATATAAATGATTAATCGCTTGCAATTGCCTCGATTTGCGTGTGATTCCCTTAATTTACGCGTAATCGGATAAGAATAACATCGTTTTGCCCACGCGATTTTTATTGAGCGATGTTATGATTGATTTTGGGTAATGTCAACATTTTGGACTCAATGTCGAAGTTCGTTCTACTATCGGACGTTGTTTGTGCAACATTGCGCGTCGATTTGCTTGTATTTTCCTCGGGATGCGCGTTAATTTCCATGCATGATTTTAATTGATAAAATTGTCTCACTTTTGGGTGTTGGTGATGTTTTGACCGCAACAACGAAGTCCATTTTGCAAACAGGCGTCATTTGGGCGACGTCACATGCCAATTTTGGGTGTCGGTCCTCCCTTTGGATCGATCTTGTCCGATTTGATTGCGAGGGGTCTCCTTTTAGATGAACTTGATGTCTTGATTGCAATGATGCAGTCCGTTTGGCAATCGGAGGTCATTTAACCCTTCAAGTGACATGTCGCGTTGACACTTGCATTGCTTGGATTGTCGATTTTTCCCCTTTTTTGCTCATTGTTTGATGTGTAGGAATGAGGTTTTGTACTTGCTCTTAGCAAGCTATCAAATTTTGCATAGCCCCCTATAAGTTTTGTATTTTTATTCATTATTCATATTTTAGTTTGCTTTATATTTTTGTTACATAGCATTTAAGATGTTCTGATATGCATATTTATTGCTTTGATTTGTTGCATTTTGTTAGTTTTAGTTTCCTTACATGCAATTTTTGGAGTATTTATGGTAACTCCTTTGCATAGGGGGAATTCACCGGGTGTCTAGGCTTGCCTAGCATGCCACGAAAGGCATCTATGATTGTTTTCCTATGATACTACAATATAATTTTTAAAAGTCTCACCATGTCAAGAAAGGTGCGTATGGGATACTTGCACAATAAATTCAAGAAGTAAATCACTCTGTCATGTTACAAACATTGTTGACGAGCTTCCTCCTATCACACTAAGAAAAACATGTATGAGATTCCACTCGGTTTCCAAATGCATCGCAAATGGAATTAACCTGCAACATCACGAATATTTTTGACAAGCTTCTTCTCTCCACTCTTAATAAAAACATGTATGGGGCTCCATACACCATATCGAACACGTCGCCAATGGGTTTTACCCATGGTATCTTGAATGTATACAACGAGCTTTCTCCCGCTATGCTAAGAAAAAGGTTTTTTGGGCATTGTTCAAACACATCGCCAATGGTTTTGAAGCTTTTTTTATGAGTTGCAGCTTTCTACCCATGTGTGAAGATTATGAAATGACTAAAGATGACGAAATTGCAAGAAAGCAAATGAAAAGTTTTTTGATATATTATATATTTTTTCTTTATTTTTTTGTCGGGGAGAGATTTTCCTCTCTTTTTAGAAACGGAAAGATGTATTGAGAGAGTCTTTCTCTCTCTTTTTAGAGAGAGAAAGAGAACTATTGAGAGGAATAGATTTCTCTTTCTGCTGAGAGAGGAAAGAGATAACTAGCGAGAGAAAAAGGACTTTTTCTCTATTTAGATAGAAGAGAATGAAAGGATTTTTTTTTTTGTTGTTCTCTTTCACTGTTTAGAAAGAGAAAGGATGAGAGATGAGAATGAGAAGAGAGGGATTGGAAAGAGAAATCTTTCTTTCTATCTATTTAGATTGAGAAAGAGGGATGGGGTAATAGATTGAGAGAGAGAGAGAGAGTAGTAGAGAGAAAGAGAAAGAGAAAGAAATAGGAGGGGAATAAGAAACTGAGAAACATTGAAGAGGGATTTAGAAAGGGAAATCTTTCTCTTTCTATGTTTAGTGAGAGAAAGAGAGATACAGTGAGATTGAGAGGGGGTAGAGAGAAAGAGAAAGAAATAGAAGAAGCCGGAGAAGGAGAAGAGAGAGGATTGCGAGTTTTGAAGTGTTATATGAAGTAGGAAGTCATGAGGGAGGGGTAGAGTTATATGACTGGGTTTGAGCATGAGTGTGAGTTATGAGGGATTGTTAGGTGTGTGGTGTTAAGATTTGAGTGAATAACTTTTATGTTATTTTTTGTTTTTTTAGATTAAAAAAAAAATGGATAGTTGTAGGTGTATCCGGAGATTTTAGATTTTCTTTTAGTTTTTAATAATTTATGTATTAAAAAAGTTAATTTTGAATTAAAATTTAAATTTTTTAAATAAAATTTCTAAATTGATATTTATTTTAAATACACATTGACCCAATTGTTGAATTTTCGTTGCTAAAAAGATATGCTAGATGAGTGGAGGAGTATGTTGATTCCTATTTTTAAGAATAAAGGTGATGCACAGGAGTGTTCGAATTATAGAGGAATTAAGTTAATGTGTCATACTTTAAACTATGGGAGAGAGTTATTGAGCATAGGTTATGTCGTGATGCTACTGTTTCTTAAAATCAATTTGAATTCATGCCGGGTAGATCTACTATGGAAGTTATACATTTATTGAGTGGTTTGATGGAGAAGCATAGAGAGAATAAGGAGAATCTACATATGACATTATATTATTTAGAGAAAGCATATGATAAAGTTCCAAGAGAAGTCCTTTGGAGAGTTCTAGAAAAGAAAGGGGTTACTAATGCTTATATTCAAGTCATTAAGGACATGTATGCAAGAGCTATTACTTGTGTTCAAACACAAGGTGGTTCGACCAAGTATTTTTCTATTTAGTTATATTACATCAAGGATCAGTATTGAGCCCACATCTTTTTTCCTTAGTCATGAATTTTCTTACCTGACATTTGCAAAAGGATGTACCCTAGTGTATGCTATTTGCTGATGATATTCTTTTTGTTGATGAGACTAGAGAGGGAGTTGAAGGTATACTTGAATTATGGAGGTCATCCTTAGAGTTTGAAGGTTTTCATTTGAGTAAATCTACAACCAAATACATGAAATGCATTTTTCTCAATAATAGATCTAGTGGGGGGATTGTGACTTTGCGCGATCATGTCATTAATAAGAGTACACGTTTTAGATATCTCGGGTCTATTGTTCAGGTGATTGTGAAATAAATGGGGATATTATTAGTAGAATTTATGTTGGATGATTGAAGTGGAGGAATGCATCGGGCCTATTATGTGATAGAAAAGCATCACTCAAACTTAAAAGAAAATTCTATAAGATGGTGGTGAGACCTGCAATGCTTTATGGCACAAAATGTTGGCCATTAAAAGAGAATCATAAAATTAAGTGTTACAGAGAGTCTGAGATAAGGATGCTTAGGTGGATGAGTGGTTTCACTCTTATAGATAGAATGCTAAACTAGTATACATGTGAAAGGTTGGAGTAGCTCCAGTGGCAGATAAGATTAGAAAGAGTTGCATTAGATGCTTTGGTCATATAAAACTCTGTCTTCTAATGACCCTGTTAGGAGAGTAGATGTATTAGATATGGTCTATGTTAAGAAAGTTAGAGTAAACCTAAAAAGACTTGGTTAGACAATATTTGAAATGACCTTTTTAATTAGATTTAAATGTGATTTTGACTTTTAACATGACACAATGGAGAAAAATGATATGATTCATGTCGTCGACCCCACATAGTGGGATAAGGGCTTGATGTTGTTGTATGCACGTCAAACTCATCCTTATTTCATGCATGTCGAACTTGCCCTCCTTTCATGAGTGTTGGTTGATTTTTTTTCACAATTTTCTAGGTGGAGGCATCCAAGCAATAGGAGTGTTCTTTCGTAATAATTTTGATATATCAGATGAAATGCGTTGTGTTTTACAAAGTAGGTTATTCCGGTAATTTCATGTAGCACGGCACTTGTAATTTGTAGTTTTGGACCTCATTAGCTCAAATTGATCATGAGAGGTCCTTCTTGGATAATTTCGATGTTCTGAAAGTGATGATGCGGTCTGTTTCATGAGCGGAGGTTCTGATGATTTTGCGAAGCATCATGTTCATATAACCTATTTTGCATGGTGCCACGTCAGTTGATTGCCATTCTTGTTGGATGCTCTAAAGTTAACGTTAAATGCATGTCAGCGGTAAAAAATTAACCTCTCATGTATTTAATAGATCATGTCTACTATGCTTAACATGCATAGTTTATTGTTTATATGGAAAGTAAGGAGTCATCAAAGATGATGTCATAATGTGTTGTCAGCTACCACACTGATTCGTTGGATTGATTTTTTCAGGATAGGACGCTTCTTTATCCCCATCCACCTCCAGTTTGATGCATGCCGATGTACTTTTATTGTATATATTTATTTGTATTACAACTATTTTGACACTTTTTTTAGCGATCATGAGTGATTTATGTTCAAAGAGGCTTGTGCATGATCTTTGTGGTTATAAATCTGATTTTAATGTGATTTTCAGATTCTTCATTAACTAAGATGAAGAAAACATCCACTTGAGTTTTTGTCTTGTCTACTTCCGCATGAAATTCTTAATTTGGCACATAATTTCAATTGTCTTCATTTCCTTACTCTACTGTTGCATATTTCTTTCTCTATTTGTTTAAGGAAATATCTGTTTGTTTAAAAATCTAAGCTTTGATGTAGCAGTTACTGATCTGAACTTGTTTTACAGCACCAGTTTTGCTGAAGCACTTACGAGTATAGGTGTTCAAGCGAAAGTTGTTCTTTATGATGGAAAAACGCACACGGATTTATTCCTTCAGGTAAGGTTTGCCATTTGTTAATTAATCATTACCTCTTTGTAGCATGGTTGGATTATTTTATTTTATTTGCCTGTGCATAAGATTCGTTCAAAAGCTTATTGGGTTGTGTATTTCCAGCTGTTTAATAATTGCTGCGGACCCACTTTTGTATTGTCCTTGTGATGTTTGCATTTCAGATATGCATCCGGTGATACTTTTGAAGCTTTGCAAGCACACACATAAATACATACAAATATGCAAGCACACATAAATACATACAAATATTCGAATGTGATATTGTGTAGTTGCACTTACTTGAGCAACTAGATCCTACTCTTGAAGCATTGCCATATTCTTGTATGCGTATATTGTGTCTTAATAAAATTCTTTTTAAACAATAAAAATAATTTTATTAAAATAAAAGAAAATTATGCTCAACAGGTTGGAATTATCAGTAAAACTTATCAGAAAAAAGTTGCTTATGTATCTTCAACTGGATAACCTGTTGAAGCATCAAACCGAACATAATTCAAAATGAAAAGAAATACTGGCCAATAAATGCAGATCAAAGGACCTATAAATGAAATCAAAATACATAAAAGCAAAATGTCCGATCTTGGTACAATTCATCCAATAGAAATTCAACCAATGCCTTGTCCAGTAGCTAAAAGAATATGCACCTATCAACACGCAAATGAGAGAATATAGATCCAAGGAATTTAGTCCAAAGTAATATCATGTAGCTATAGAGAATATAGCTCACAAATAAAAGCAAAGACATTTCTTGCAGCTCCTGCATCCATCTTTCATTTGAACGGTCCAATATGAGAGCTCCAATCAGCAAAACCTCCCAAGATATAATACATGACCTCATCCAACTAAATAAATAAGTTAAATGAAAAATTAAAGACTCGTCGTAGATAAAGAATGATCCAACTTAACATAGAACCTCAATCTTCAAGGATTGTTATAACGACTAAGATCAAACCAATAAAAACTATTAGTCATAACTGAGAAAAGCCAATCAGAAGGATAACCAACAGCAGAAAACACTGAGGCTCGATTTCAAACAATGCAGCCATAACAACTCATACAAACTGAGCAAATAATATACAAATTCTAGGAAGCCGCTAACAACTGAAATATATGAGAAAAGCTGCAATGCTTAACCTCAGATAAGGGTAAAATATGCCATATTAATAAAACCAAACTCCAACGAAAGAGACAATACTAGGAAGGAATAAAAATGCCAACAGCTTAGAGACTAGGAAATCAAAGCCAGCACAAACCAAGGCAGCCTTCTTATGGAAAATTGGCATATAATAAAGAGTCCTAAATTAAGCATATAGCAAAAATTGAATTCATACCAAACGGCACAGATATGCACCAAGTTAGATATAAAATTTACTGCCACGCAATATGTTCGCATCATATAAGCCCTTATCATTACAGCTATCCTAGCATTAAGCAAAGCCTTTAAATATAATGAAATCAGAAACACCACCGAAGCCAAAGCAATGCCCCAAAATTAATTTCAAGGACCCCTGAGATTAGACAACCCTGTTTTATCAGCATTTATTAAACCATTAAGATGATTATGATTGTTAAGCCGTCAAAATTCATACCTGTATTTGAATTAGCACCAAAATTTGCTAGCACATGAATTTGAGAAGAATTAAAGAGTTGAAAAGTTTTCTTGAGCATATAAATGTCCGGGCTCCAAAAATCCATGCCCTATCCTCTCCGTGGACCTCTTTATCTTTTGTGGTATGGGTGAGGAGAGTTTTAATGAGCAAGTTCTGAGGCAAATTTTTAGAAGACAGATTGAGTTTTAGAAAAGACATTACCCCGAAATTTCGTCCTAATTTTGTGAGGACTTTATGATATGAGTTCATGTTTCCTATAGGCGCAAGCCCCTATAGTTAATTATCCCTCCCGATAGTGATAGAGGACTTTTGATTAAGGCTAGTTGTCAAATAGATACGAAGTATCCAGTGTATAGTAGCAATATAATTTGATATTTGAAAAATAAAATTTGTAACAGTACACTTAAAGCAAATGGTGGGGGGAATGATGATGAACCCGATCAAGTTCTCATGGTTTCGTCATCTCAAGTCATCAAGATTCCTAGTCTATTTAGTCAGAGGAGGTAGTCAACCTAATCTAACTGAGGGATCTTTATTGGCAGTCATGTGTTGCGTCGTCCAAGGGTACCTTGTAGTCTTGCGGTGAATATTTGTCCAAGGGGACAAATTTGATTCTGCCTTAGCTGACAGAGGGCTTTGTGTCCTCCTATTAATTCGTTACTCAAGGATTTAGAGCTATTGGAGAATAAAACTCAACAAAAGTAAAAAAAAAAAAAATAGAGCCATTTGAGAATATATAGGTTCTGACCATGATCATTAGTGGTGCCATTTAGTGGCAAAATCACCCAGTCATGATCGTTTACTTGTGATGCCATTTTACGACGAAACCACAGGTTAGAGGACATGTGCCACGTCCCTACTAGCAAGAGATGATTTGAGAATGAAATATAGTGGTATTCTCAACTAGATATTTGCTCTAAGTGAGCTGAAGTGATTTTCAAACTTGTCCACCTCGACAAATTATTATGGAGGTTGGATGGATATTTTTCTTTAAGTATTTGATGATTAATTTTTGTTTTAAATATTAATATAGTTCTTGAATTTTTATAGTTATTTGAGAATTAATCTCTTCGACTGAGATTTACATTCAACATGGTCATCATTGGTGTGACTTTATTGTTATTTTAAATGTTGTTATTTCATCAAAATTTGGGAGGAATTTTAAATATTTGTGGTTCCCTCTGGTTGATATTTTCTGTCAATATGGCCATCATCGAGATTATTTAAATAGGTCATGTATCTGTCATTTGAACCGTATGAACTTTGACCATCCGCTGGTAGCTGATTGTGTTCAATTACAAGTGTTGTGCGTTATCATGCGGATATTGAGAATCAAGAGTTTTATGCTTTTAACAATGATCTTTTTTTGTAATAGAACATAAAGGCCTAATATGAACATATAAAATCAAATACTCTGGTTGGTGCTATGACTGCGTATTTGTTCAATAGTTCAAGTCATGTCACCTGCGGTTCATTCAAATAGAAGGATCGGATTTGAGCTCAGGTTCACTTTTGACTTGCGCTGCATCCTTAGACGTCACATGTTTATATACATCACGCTCATAAGAGCCCATACAGGCACATACTTTTGCATGCATTTTGCATAAAATATTTGTATAGCGGTTATATATATACAACATAATGGGTGTATATGACATATTTTAATGTTTTCTCACATGCTTATATTTTCATATGCATGTTAAGATACTCACATATATACTTATGCATTTGCATGTATATGCATATATTTATATATCCATATGCATATTATTTATATTTGGCATGTTGCATAGACCTTGAAGGCTTTATGTTTTTTTTGATGATTTTTTTTCATAGACCTTAAAGGGCTTATATGAATGTATAAAAAAATATTCCGGTCGACACCCGGACTGTATTTCTGTTTGATAGTTCGAGCCATATCGACTCCTATCTATCCATGTAGAAGGATTTGACTTAAACTTGGGTTCATTTATTGACCCGCATTGCATCCCTAGACATTACGTGTGTATCCAAAACACGCTCGCTAGGGCCCATGCGGGTTGTGATTGCGCTTACCCCTTTTGTGTACATATGTGTATATAAATTACGGTGCATATTTTGAACATTTAACAAGTCTTCTACGATAGCTCTAGAAGCTTGTGTTTGTCGTAGCATTCCTGTATTTGCCCGTAGAAGGTATGTTAGGTGCATAATCAATGTTCATCAAGAATCTTGCAAGCTTCAATAATCTTATCCAACTTAATGTTCAGAACCCGGTTGAACTGAGACTCGCTTCATCTCTGAAAATAATGATTTGATCTAACTTTCTCTTCCCAGAACTCAAATAAAAGCTAATAGGCAACTGCTAGAATATGCCATCATCATCATTTTCATTTGTTGGCTTAAATAAAGAATCAATCATTTCAACTTTGGGTGATTGCGTTCTTACTGATGTCCTGTACTTTGGAATTAGTGACTAATGCTCCGAACTAATGATTGCAATAATTGAAGGCACTTCGAGTCATCCAATTGAATTATGCAAGGCATCCAGTTCTATAATAGTTGTAGTCTTTGAGATGATTGGAGTAGTAGGTTTATTTTCTATTTGTAATTGTGAGTTTAGGCCATCAAGCTTTGCATTAATCTTTAACATCACATTTGTCAAATATTGATCATTAACTCTAGTGAGCGCAATGCATTATATGTTGACACTGGATGTTTGATATTGTTGGATTTAATATTAGCCCCTTGTTGATCGATGAGCTGCTGCATTATCTAGCATGTATTTCAGTGCTCGTGGGGAATGTTCCAGGTACTTGTATGTCGATCGGTGTTGGTTCTATAACTTTTGTTGTCAATGGAGGTTCTGAAAACTTCTTGATTATCCCTCTTGCAATAAGCTCTAATTCGTCACAATGAAGATTATGGTTCCCCAAATTTACAAATGCATAGTTGTTGAGAAGCTGTAAACAATCACCATTCTCTAAGCTCTCAAATGTCAATATTTCTTTCTCCTTATAGTGGATAGATATGTATACTTTCCACATTGCTATTGCCAATGATATAGACAATTATGATCGGCTTTCACACTCACCATGCCTTGTAGAGATATTAGATCTCCAAGCTTTACTTATGAGCATATCATTGCACCACTCATGGATGAATCATTGTATGCATTTTGGAATGACCATTTGCAAGATTTCTACGGGCATCATCCTCGAGTCCTACCCGTAGTGTATTGAACGCTTTCATCATTTACCATATTTTCATTCATCTTCTCATAAGAATGATTGATCCGGTCATTACAATTTACTTTTTGTTCAAAGAATAAATGCCAAAATGCATGAGTCTTTTCTTATTTGTTTGTTTTCGGTTGTGTCATTCCTAAGATCCATTAATCTCATCTTGAATGTTAAGTGTATTGACTGTTAAAGTGTCTAATATAATATTATAACTAGTGTAAAGTGGCTGTTCAAGTGACTATAAAGAGGCTATTTTTACATTTTGGGTATTACAAGAGCAGATTGACGGGATGGTTGGAGGTCGGCCGGTTGCGACAGGGTGAGGTCTCAGCTTAGAGATCGGAAGAGGCAATGGGGGTCTTCGACTGACTGGGAGGTGGGTCGGGTAGATGAAGAAAAGTGGATGTTGGTGTTTTCTTGTGGCATCAGATCAGAGGCCGGAGGGATTTGGTCGGTACAGGTAGGGGTGAATTGGGTCGGATAGAGCTTGGCTTGGCTCTATAGGTTCGGCGGCCTAGAGCAGGGGTTTCGGATGTGGGATGGTCCTAAGTCGTGGGGATGGCTTGCATTTGATGGGTAGAGACGATGGGACTGGAGGTTATGCGCAAGGAATCGATGTAAGGAATGGAGGCTATGGATCGGGCAAGATGTTCTTTGTGTGAGATTGGTGGTAGAATGGGCATCAGATTTGGAGAAGTTGGTGTAGGTGATGCTGCTTGCGAAAGTTCTGCCTGAGAGTGCTGGGTTGGCTTCGTCTCTATCCTGTTTTAACAAAGCGAACGAGGGCAAGGATCGAGGGAAGAGATGCGACAGATCAGTGGGATAGAGGATTTGAGCGTGACATGGACATGATTTGTGACATGAAATGAGCAGTTGTACAAGATTTTGAGCAGGATTTGAGTAAGGCTTCAGCACAGGTCATCCCTATTTTTATATTTTCTCTTATTTTGGTGTGGTGTATAGGTCAACATGCTACTCAAGTCATGCTCGATGCTTATGCAAACTATGATGTTGTGCAATCTATGAAACAAAATATGACAATCAAAATCATATCCTTTATGTGGATGTTTTGCATCATTGATCGTGACTACAACATGATTGGCTATGCATTTGACAACTATTGATGTAGGCAAAAAGTTCCAACTTTTTTCTGTGGGCTCCAAAAATTCGGCCTCGGCCTCCGCCCGCTTTTCTTATTATTCGGCGAGGGAGTTTTAACGAACTAAGTTCCGAGGTAAATTTTGGAAGGCAGATGGGTTTGTAGATAAGACACTACCCAGAGATTTCGCCCTCATTTTGTGAGGACTTTATGATCTGAGTTCTGGTTTCCTATAGGCGCAAGCCCCTATAGTTAATTACCTCTCCCGATCACGAGAGAGAACTTTCGATTAAGGCTAGTCGTCGATCAGATACGTATAGAGATACGTGTTATCTGGCATATAGTAGCAGCATGGGTTTTGGATTTAGAAATTAGAATTTGAATGTTTGAGATTGGGATATTTGATGGTTTTGGAAGGTTTAATATTTAAAATAGAAATTTTCACCATCTTGCACTTAAAGCGGATGGTGGGGGAATGGATGATAGACCCGATCAAGATCCCATGGTTCCGTCGTCCCGGGCCATCGTGGTCCCTGGTCTACTTAGTCAGAGGAGGTAGTCGACCCAACCTGACAGAAGGATCCTTGTCAGCAGCCATGGGTTGCTTCGTCCAAGGGGACCTTGTAGACCGGGGTTGGATGTTTGTCTAAGGGGACAAATTTGAATCCACCTTAGCTGACAGAGGGCTTTGTGCCCTATCGATCATATCCTATTGATTCATATCTCAAGGATTTAACGCCATTAAGGAACGTATTGGCTCTGGCCATAACCGCTATCTGTGGTGCTATTTGGCGGCAAAACCACTCGGTTCAGAGGGCCCCGGGTCATAACCGTTTACCTGCAGTGCCATTTGGCGGCGAAACTGCCGGTTAGAGGACACGTACCACGTCCTTACTGGCAAGATATTGTTTGAGAATGGATCCTAGTGATATTTTTGACTAGGCATTTCGCTCTTTGTGAGCTGAAGTAATATTTCATATTTGTCCGCCTCGACAAACTTTTGCGGAGGGCGGATGGATTTTGCTTTAACTGCGTTGATGGATTTATTTCAATTTTAAATATTTTTGGGATTTTTGGAGTTTTTGTGGAGTTTTTTGGATTTTTATGAGTATTTGGGTGGAGCTTTGGAATATGAATATTTGGGAGACGATTGAAAGTATTTGGGAATCCCTCCGGTTGATGTCTGCATTCAACACAGCCATCATCGGGGTGTTTGGGGTCATTCCTTTTTATGGATTGAACCTTGTCAACTCTGTCGGGCTGTCGACAGAGGATCGGGTTTCGTAGGCTTTGTACCCTTGAAAGTGAATTCTTTTGATTTTAGACATTGAAGGCCTTAATATGAATATATTAAAATAAATATTCTGGTCGCCACGGCCACATATTTATTTGTTGGTTCGAACCTTGTCGACTCCTATTGATCCATATAGGAGGATCGGGTTCGAACAAGAATTCACTAGTCAGCCCGCGCAGCATCCCTAGACGTCACGTGTGTACCAATAACACGCTCGTCGGGGCCCTTGCGGGTTAAGATTGCTTTTACCCCTTTTAGTGTACCTATGTGTATACAAACTACAGTGCACTTGTGCGGGGGTATTTTTGGAATAGACGCCTTCTGTCTGCTTGTACGAATGTTGCAGATCCGGTGGCGTAGCAGCTTTTGAATAGAGTTGTTCGCTGCTTTGTACAGGTAGACTGTCGTGCACTATTTGTTGATTTTCTGTAGGTGGATCGTAGTGCACTAACTAATCTCCTGCCTTGGGTCGTAGGAGCTTGCACTTGTTGTAGTACTTCAATATTTGCACACAAACAATATGTTGGATGCACGACTACTGTTCATCAAGAAATTTGCAAGCCTCTATAATCTTATCCAACTAAATGTTCATAACTTAGTTGAATTAAGATTAACTCGATCTTGATTTGATCTGGCTTTCTCTTTCCAAAACTCGTATAGAAATCAATAAGTGCTTTATCAATTATGTCGTCTTCCTTGTTTCCTGTTATTGGCTTGAAGAACCCGCCACTTCTACCTTGGATGATTATACCTTACCAATTCCTTACACTTCGAAATCAGTGACCAGTATCTTGGATCGATAACTTGCCTTTTTCACTACATTACTGATTCTAACACATGGAATATGGAATGGATCTTTGGCATCAACTTATGATCATTAGCACTTAATGCGTTATCATCAACTTTGATTTATAAATACGCCATACGTATGACAAGTCTTCTTTTATAATTCGTAGGCATTTACTACTGTATTTATTTGTAAGCTAGCTCCATATCCATAGGAGACTGTTGTATGCATCTATAAGCAAGTGTAGTCCTTTGATTATTTGTGGGATACTATGTTTCTTGTATATGACCTCTTGATGTCATTGAGAGTTTGAATGTCAGCTTGTGCTGGTTGTAGAAGAGCAATCTTCAAACATTTCTTCTTTGCACAACCACTCTCTTTCTTTACATATGCATATAGGAGATATTATAATTTGTATATGATTGATCAAACATTGTGACTTTCCATTAAATTGCATTTGGAATGATATTTCCATTCACATCTTGCTCATTCTTCAAATTGAATTCATTGTTGCTCTTCTATTGGTGTTCATTTGGATATATATCAAATCACATGATATCTTGAATTTGATTAACTAAAGGCCCCAAGTTCAAATTGAGTTCAATTCATGCTCATTTCTTTAAGTCCAAAGCTTGTAAAGTACAAACATGAGTCCATCTTGAGCTTATGCCCATGATACTTGGTTCATTTGTTTCTTTATTCTTATCTTTTGATTTTAAATCAAATGCAAGTTCAAGTTCATTTGCAATGTCCAAACCAAGTCCAGTGTAGTTGTCCAAATTTTGTGCAAGCTTGAGTTCAATTTGTTCTTCTTGAGTTCATGTATGAGTTCAAATTCAAGTGGCAAGTTGAAGTTCAAAAGAGAGTCCAGGCTCATATTCATTTGATATTCAAATTAAGTCCAAACAAATCCAAGTCTGAGTTCAGTTCAGCCTAAGTCTTACACAAAGCCTCTGCTGTCCTCTGAGTTTAAGTCCGAGTTCAAAGTGAGTTCAATCAAGTTCTTGCTTGAGTTTAAGCCCAAGCTCATGTTCAAGTTTAAGTTCAAATTAAGTCATTGTTGCAAGTTCAAATAAGGATCCAAGTTCATGTTCATTTCTGTTCAAACCGGCACGAGTTCATAAGTCCCCTGTAGTTCACTTGAGTTCGAGCCATTCTCTTGTTTCATTTGCATTCGAACTGATTAGATTGTTTGAATTAAGTCCGTTTAATGCTCCAATCAATGTCCAAGTAAAGCTCCAAATTGTCTCAAGTACGATCTTGCATTTACCCGAAATTTCGGCAGCCTTCCGGCGTCTCCCCCGTTTAGGGGAAAACTACGGAAAACTGGGCCTCCCGCCACGCTAGAGAAAAGCGTGCACGGTAGGTGCCCTCAAAAGAGGACACCGCGGCCGTAATTTCTTTTATTCCCCACCACGCCAGAGAAAGGCGTGCATGGGTTGCGGGCACCGGTTTAAATTAAGCAATTTTATATTTTACCCCGTCTCGTTGTGGGCGTCGCACTGGGTTCCCTTCCCACCACGCTAGAGAAAAGCGTGCATGAGTTGGTTTTCCGGTCCGACGCTAACACCGAAAATAGGGTTTTGATTACCCGTCCCGTCGTAAGCATCGCAACGAATTTCCTTCTCACCACGCTAGAGAAAAGCGTGCATGAGTTGGTCGTTCGCCGCGTTGCAAGCGCCGGGAACGAGTTCTCGGAGTTTAGAGTTTAGGAGCTTATACCTTTGCAAGTGTCGTCGGGGTTGGCACACGAATCGAGGAGTCACTCGCCTACCTCGTCGTAGGTGTCACGCCAGTCGCCCCTCCCACCACGCTAGAGAAAAGCGTGCATGGGCAGACCACCGACTCGACACGCAGGTCGAGGTAAGAGAGAGACTAAGTTTCAAAAATTATACCTTTGGCGGTCGTCGGCGCGGATCGGCGGTGGCTTGTGGATCAAGGGAGAGAGACATTGTATCATTTATGATTAATTATTAATAATAGTAATTAATTAGAATTAGTTATAACTATATTTAATTAATTATAATTAATACGCAATTAATTAAAGATTAATTATAATTAAATCATAATTAAACTAAATTAATTATGATTAGATTATAATTAATTATAATTAATAATTATTAATTATAATTAAAACTAGTTAATTATGATTAATTAAGATTAATTAACAATTAATCATACTAAAATAATTAAACATAATTAAATTTAATTAATTATGTTTAATTAATATTTAATAACAATTAATTATAATTATCAATAATTACTCATAATTATAAGTTATAATTAAAACTAATTAATTATCATTATAAATAATTAATTATAATTTAGATAAATAATAATAATAATAATAAAAAAAGAAAATCCCCTCCCCCCCATTTTCTCTGTTTTCACGGGAGCAGGCCGAAGAAGCACGCGGGAGGGAGAAAGTTACCTTCACAGAGAGCGAGCTCCCTTGCTTCCGATCCAAATGTCGTAACTTCCAATCCCGCAGGAATGGAAAGTCGTCGATGGGAGCGAGGTCGCACAACCACGACGGGGTCGGAGGAGAAAGCCGCACAGGGCTGCGGCTTGTTGGGGTCGGATAGGGAAGGTGGAGGTCGGCTTCAGGTAGGGTCTTCAACTTCTCTCTCTCTCTCTCTCTCTCTCTCTCTCTCTCTCTCTCTCTCTCTCTCTCTGTTGGATCGAACGGAGCAAGGGGAACGGGAGGAGGTCGGCGGGTTGAGGGAGTTCGGCCGGCTTGAGGTAGAGGAGGCGACGGGGGAATCAGCCAAGGTTGAGGTAAGGAGGATTCGGCTCTCTCTCTCTGTCTGGACGGGAGGATCGGAGATCGGGTAAAGGCTTGGACGTCGGGATGGAGAGGCGAAGTCGGCTTCTGGATCGGAAGTTGGGTAGAGGATCGATCGGAGGGAAGTAGTGATGGGAGCTTGCCGGAGTGGAGTCGAATGGAGGGAAGCAGTGGAGGATGTGGTTTTGCGATAGGGAAGAGGAAGACGGGAGGAGAGCCGAGAGCAGTGGGAAGAAGTCGTGGGAAGAAGTCGAGAGTAGCGAATGAGGGGGCTTTGGGTCGGTATTTGAAGGCGACTTGGGCGCTCGTTCGAGGTAAGATCGCAGATTTCGCGCAGGATTCTCGGAACGGCGCCGTTGAACAGCGATTCGACGGGATTTCGGGCAGGATTTGCGGAGGAGTTCGGCAGGTTTCGCGGCAGAATTCTGGGATCCGTCGGGTAAGGAATGATTTTGAGCTCATTTTTTTGTTTCCTTTGGATATGGTTTGCAGGTCAACATTTTCCTTTTTGGGTATTTATTAGTGGGCTGAATATCTCTTATTGGGCTTGGCCCATTTTTCCCTTTCTTTGGTTGCTTGGTGTCTTGGTTATCTCGGTTGATATGCTAGCTGCTTGGTTCTTGGGCTGGCCGTGCCTCTTTCTTTGTGATTTTCCCATAAATGATGGCTGTTGGCGTCCTGGCCCCTTGGTTCCTGGGCTGGCCATGCCTTTCCCTTGGTGTATGTTGGGTTTCCTAGCTGTTTGGTTCCTGGGCTAGCTATTTGGATGCTTGGCTGCTCAGTTCCTGGGATGGTCGTGCCTTGTTCTTTGGGGTTTTTCCCTTGTTTTGATTGGTTGCTTGGGTGGCACTTGTGGGAGGCTGTTTGGATTCCTTTTTCCCTATATATAGTGATGTTTGCTGCTGTTTTAAGAGGAATTGTAAAAAATATTTGGAAAGTGAAACCTGTGAGTTTCAAATAGCTTGCGGGCTATCATCTTCTACCTCCCTCTCTTCTTATAATTCATCTTGGTTTTTAATTTACTTCTTCTCTCAATAAGTACCTTTCAATTGTATCTTTCTTCTCAAACTTCGAAAAGTTGTAAGGTGTCTTTGAGTTGTATTTGTAGGTTGTCGTTGCATCATGTTTAAATTGTTTATTGTTGTTGTCCCTTTTATTTGAAGTTGTAAGGCGTGTCTTTATTTATAATAGTATTGTTTTGTTTACACAAAAGGATGCTTGAGTTTGCAATACTTTTGCGTTTTATTATATCAAGTTGGTATCAGAGCATTAGATTGTTGTGAGTCTTCCTTTCTTTTTAAATAAAAAAAAAAGATAGTCAAAACAATCAACAAGAGAAAAGCCATAAGATTCTGAGAAAGATAAATATGAAGAAGAAAGCTAGCCAATTATGCTTTGGATTCCAAAGGACAAATTTCCAACAACAAATGAGTTCTACCTCATGTATGTTCGTCTAATCCTCTATAGATCGAGCTTCTCAAAATTCGAAGACATCTATATTTATGTGCAGAAAGATATGAAGCTAAGAAGCTTCAACTACTAGTCGAGTTTAATCGAGAAAAGGAGATGATCGAAAAGAAATATGTTACTTAGACTAAGAATTTAGATAAGGTGCAATATGCTCAAATTGGAAGTTCAGAATCTATCTCATCAAGAGATGAAATTTATCCACCAATGGAGAATTGATGTATGCAAAAAGTTTCAGTTTTTTTCCTTTTTGGGTATTTATTAGTGGGCTGAATATCTCTTATTGGGCTTGGCCCATTTTTCCCTTTCTTTGGTTGATTGGTGTCTTGGTTATCTCGGCTGATATGCTGACTACTTGGTTCCTGGGTTGGCCGTGCCTCTGTCTTGGTGATTTTCCCATAAATGTTAGCTGTTGTTATCCTGGCTGCTCGGTTCCTAGACTGGCCGTGCCTTTCCCTTGGTGTATGTTGGGTTTTCTTGCTATTTGGTTTTTGGGCTTGCTGTTTGGATGCCTTGCTGTTCGGTTCCTAGGCTGGCCATGCCTTGTTCTTTGGGTTCTTTTTCCCTTGTTTTGATTGGTTGCTTGGGTGGCACTTGTGGGAGGCTGTTTGGATTCTTTTTTTTCTATATATAGGGTTGTTTGCTGCTGTTTTAAGAGAAATTGTGTGGAATTTGTGGAAAGTGAAACCTGTGTTTTGAATAGCTTGCGAGCTATCCTCTTCTACCTCCTCTCTTCTTGTAATTCATCTCAGTTTCTAATCTACTTCTTCTCTCCACAAGTACCTTTCCATTGTATATTTATTCTCAAACTTTGAAAAGTTATAAGATGTCTTTGAGTCGTATTTGTAGGTTGTCGTTGCGTCGTGTTTAAATTGTTTGTTGTTTTTGTCCCTTTTATTTAAAGTTGTAAGGTGTCTTATTTATAATAGTATTGTTATGTTTACGGAAAGGATGGCTTGAGTTTGCAATACTTTTGTGTTTTTATTGCATCAACTATGAAGAATGATGAATTCACCTAAGTTGATTAGAAGAAACTAAGTGAGGAATGATAAAGATTTGAAATTGTCGAGGGAGCAAGACAAAATGGTTCTAGCTTTAATGATTTTTGTATATTAGGAACGCTAAGATAAAGTAATGGGTAAAAATTGCCAGATTATAGCGAATGCCTATTTTAGAAAGCATGATGACCTTAATGCTTCTTGATGCTTATTGGATAGAGCACGATGCAATGAGATAAAGAGAGATCTTAACAATATTAAGCACACTTTTTGATGCGCCTATGCTTAACATCCTTACTCAACTTATCTATTAGGATGCGCTTAAAGATTTTATAGCTTAAAAGATGAGCAAAAATTATTTAGTGCTAAGGAACTATTCTGTTGGGGCTTGAGTTTGGATTAAGAAACTAAAGTCAAATAACTCTTATGTGACTTTTCTAAGCCTTAAAAAATTTTTAGTTTGATTTTTCTTAAATTAGGTTTAAACCTTGTTTAGGCTAAGTACCCAACAAGCAGCTTGCACTAGCTAAACATTTTATTCCTTCTCTCCCTACATTAGACTATCCTTCTTGCAGTAACCTCATTTCTCCCTGCAAAAATAACACCTTTCAACACACAAACTTGCCTTTGTTTCCTTTCATCACGTTACAAACAAATTGTTGTCCCATTGATGCTACAATTATCATGAATGTTGTTGTCACCATTGCTTAATCCTATAAAGTTGTTACTGCAATCACTGTCGATTGTGCGATTGTCAGATTATTAGTTAATCATTAATTAATCAATTAATTCCTAATTATTTCAATTAATCTACTCATTCTCAATATTGTTAAAGGTGAGTTGGGGGCTCACCTTGGTGCTCGGGCAATGCAAGGTGAAATCATCTAGTGCGATACACCTAGTACTTTACAATGCTGCTCATTGACTAATTGAATTATAACTTATGAACACAACTTCTTATTTTATGACCGAATTAATATGCTTTTCTTTTATGACTGAACAATTCAAACTTATAATTTAATTTTAATTAATTATAATTCAAGGATGATATAATTATAACTTACTAACATTGACAGCAATTAATTCCTACTCTGAATATTCGTCGCTTTTGTCAGTTATCTTTATAGCCAACCAAACAATTTAAGATTACCAAATGACTTGAGCTTACGAGCTTCTCCCTTAGTTTATGCCAAGCTCCAACCAAACAGGCAGGAGAGTTAGGTTGCCTTTGTTTAAGCTCAAGCCCCAATCAATTAGGCTTTTTTTGTATTCTTCATTGTAAAAATGCTTATTATCTGCTTTTGACTTTTCTTCTCTAGGATCCTTTGAGAGGTGGAAGAGATGAGCTACTTGAAGACATAGTTTCTTTCATCCATGCGGGTGATGCTGCTTCTCTAGCCAAAAATGCTGTTGCACCTCCTGCAAGACGCCTTGTTCCTGAATTGATGCTGCAATTAGCTCGCAAAGTCAGCCCTTTCTAAATTTTCAACTTAATTTTGAGGTGATGGTTCAGATCAAACTACTTTATGCACTGCTCTTGCAAGAACAACTTTTACTGAATAAATATTTTGATTCCAACAGAGTTTATACACCAATCAACATACATAATGCAGGTTGATGATGAAAATTATTTAAAAATCTTGTACACTTCTCCCAGAAGTTCTAATGCTAACCCTTGCAAATACATAAAAAAATTGTCCGATGGGCTCTTTTATTCGTGTTGTGATGTTATTTGTTTTATCTGTCAGTTGTTTTCTCCCTTTTTGTGTGGGGAGGGTTGAGGTTACGGGTGGATATGAAGTTCCATGTTTCTGGGGCAAAATGTAATCATATAAAATAAATCCAATTAAATTGGGAATTGCACCTTTTCAATCATAGATCTGAATTATACTAGCAATGTCCTAATTGAAAACTCGTCCTTTATGTGATAATTTTCTAAATTTCAACTCTTTGATTCACAAGTATGGCTTAAATAATAAATTTTGCCAGTCAATGAAGAGCAAGTTCCACAGAAAAGAAAATCTTTAAGTTACATTTCAGAGTCCTATTTTTTATGTTAAGTAAAATTTGGAAAATAACTAATTATTTTATGAGATGGTTTCGTTGTTGAACCAAAGATTTGGTTGAGAGCTTGTTTTATTGAAATCTTCTAATCTGAAAGGATTACACTTTTTGTTATTGTTCACTATTTACATGAGACATTGCAATCTGTCCTTGTCTTCTAGTAAGTTGAAGTCTATCTGAATCATGGAACATTTCTGAATTCTTGTATGATCTTAAATTATAATACTTTCTTAATTTTTCAGCCGTTACTAGTTTGTTACATTCAAATGACTTGTTCTTGTATGACCGAATTAATAGAACAATACTTATCTCCCTGATTTCCAATTTCGTTATTTTTGTCTGCCAAGTTCTGCCACCATGGTCAATAATTATGCTGACTATCATATGAAGTTTCCATATTTCATAGGAAAAATGCAAACATACAGAGGTAATCAGTTAAAAATGGGAATGGCCATTTATTTAATTATTCCATCTAAATAAGATAGCCATATCCTTCTTATAAACTTCTTTAAGAAAAGAAAAGAGCATATCATCACTTAAAATTCAGATTAATTGTTTTTTTATATGAAAAATGAATCATTTAGATTTGCAAAGATTATAAAGTTATTTCGAGTGAAAGTTTGTATCTAATATCGCTTATTAGTTTATGAATTTTAGATGAATGGGTGGAATATAAAAATGAAGTAAAATGTTATTCTAGGATTATGTAGGTATTTAAAAACTAATACTAAAATATTTTTGATAGTAAGATTCAATATCATAAGATTTTGACTATGCATGAGGAAGATAATGTTATGTATGAAAAAATAACTAGTGATATTAAAAATATTATACAAGATGTATTTAGAGTATCAAAATGAGAAGCTTCTTATAGTATAAATAATTTGTGGTAGAATTAAACTGTGCAGGAAAAGATAAAAAATAAGTAGCTTTATTATAAAAATTGGTTTAGATATAAAAGTTTATCAAATTAAGAAAGATATAGAAGGGCTCATAAGGAGACTAAGAAAGCAATATATGATGTAAATACTTTAGCTTTTAATAATTTATGTAATAGATTATATACTAAAGATGGCGGAAGATGTATGTATAAGTTAGCCCAAGTAAAGAAATATGAGAAGTAAGAATTTAATTCAAGCAGAGTGCATTAAAGATGAAGATCAAAATGTGTTTTTATTAGAAAATGATATTAAACTAAGATTGATAAGATATTTTGATAAGCTTTTCAATGAAGATTGTGAGAATATGATTGATTTTAATGACCATAGCACAAAAAAATGAAAATAGAGATTTTTATTTTTATTGTCATATTAGTAAAACCAAAGTTAGAGAGGCTTTAAAGAAAATGAAGTGTGGAAAAACTATTGTACCAGATGATATTCCAATAGAGGTGTGGAAATGTTTAGGAGAGAAGGGAATTTCTTGGATTATGAAACTTTGCAATATTATTTTGGAGACTAAAAATATGCTAGATGAGTGATTTAGAAAAAAAAAAAGTGTATTTATTCCTATTTTTAAAAATAAAGGTGATGCATAAGAGTGCGACTTATATCTATGCTCAATAACCAGCGGCGGAGCCACAAAATAACTTTAAGGGGGCCTAAATTAATTTTTTTAAATTTTTCCTCAACTTTTTACATCTAGGCTTGGGATCTACATCGGAAGTTTTAATTTTTTTTTTCAAATTATTATTTAAGAAGGTAGAATATTAAATATTAAATAATAAACAAATTACAGAAAAAAATTTTGATAGCATAGAAAAATTAATTTAGCTATTTTGGTAGTAAAAAAAACTTCCTCTATAAAAATAACTTTTGAAAAATAGCCAGAAAATAGTAGAAAAAAATTTGATTATTGTCTTAATAATAAAGCAGTTATTGAGCATATGTTACATCATGATACTTATGTTTCTCAAAATAAATTTGGATTCATGCTAGATTGTTTTACTATGAAAGATATACATTTACTGAGAGGTTTGATGAAGAAGTATAGAGAGAATAAGGAGGATCTACATATAATATTTATTGATTTAGAGAAATCATATGATAAAGATCGGAGAGAAGTGCTTTGGAGAATTCTAGAAAAGAAAGGATTTAATAATGCTTACACTTGTATGCAAAAGCTATTACTTGTGTTCAACCATAAGGTGGTTTGACCAAACATTTTCCTATTTCAGTTTCATTGCACTAAGGATCATATTTAAGCTTAGTTGTGGATGTTCTTACGAGATAATTGTAAGAGGATGTACATTAGTATATGCTTTTTGCTTATGATGTTTTCTTGTTGATAAGACTAGAGAGGGTGTTGAAGGAAAATTTAAATTATGGAGGTCAATCTCAAATGTTTTTGTTTGAGTAGATCTAAAACGGAATACATGAAGTGCAATTTTAATAGTAATAGATCTAGTGGGGGGATTGTAACTTGGGCAATCAAGACATTAATAACAGTACACATTTTATAGATATATTGGGTCTATTTTTCAAAGTGATGGTGAAATAGTTGGGGATATTATGAGTAGAATTTAAGTTGGATTGTTGAAGTGGAGGAATGCATCGGGCTTATTGTGTGACAAAATAGTATCCCTTAAACTTAAGAGAAAATTTTATAAGATGGTGGTGAGACATGCAATGCTTTATGGCACAAATGTTTGCAATTAAAAGAGAAGCATAAAATTAAGTGTTGCAGAGATGAGGATGCTTAGGTGAATGAGTGGTTTTACTCTTAGAGATAGAATGCAAAATGAGTATTATACGTGAAAGGTTGGGGTAGCTAAATGTATTAGGAGAGTAAATGTGTTAGATTTGACTTATGTTATGAAAGGTAGAGATAGACCTAAAAAGACTTGGTTAGAAAATTTTAAAATGACATTTAAAATAATAATAATAATAGAAATGATATTTTTTTATTAGATTTAAATGAGAGTTTAACTCTTAATAGAACACAATGGAGAAAAATGATTTATGTAACCGATCTCACATAGTGGGATAAAGGCTTGATGTTGTTGTTGTTAAACTTGTCTTTGTGTGGTTGTTTTGTATATGTCAAGTCAATGCCATAAGCATTGCTTTTTTATGTCACTTTTCTTTGTAGACAAATTACTCTGTATGTTTCATTTCAGAGGTACAAATTCTGTAGTTTTTAGTAAATTTTAGAGATTAACTATCTATTTTATGTGAGATGAATACATGTTGAATTGTAGATTTGGTTCAGATTTTTATTTATTGAAATCTTCAAAGGTGATAAACATCCTTGGTGTTAGGGATTGCCTGCTATATTATTCAATACTTATGTCTGACTTTGTATCTGTCCATGTTCTCTACACTGCTATGAATTCTGTAGCTTTTAGTAAATTTTAGATGTTAACTACCTATTTTATGAGAGATGATTCCATGTTGAATTGCCGATTTGGTTCAGATTTCATTTTATTGAAATCTACAAAGGTGATAAACATCTTTGGCGAGATTGCCTGCTATGTAATTTAGTATTTACGCAGACCTTGTATCTGTGCATGCTGTCTACACTGTTTATTACCAACTGAGTAATTGAGCATTTGCACAATTCCTGCATGAACTTAAACTATGTTTATTTTTTTCAGCCTTTCCAGCCCTTCTACTTTCAGGAGACTTGTTTTCTTTGATCAATATATCAATCAAGTAGAGATACCATAACTTCTTGATTTCTAACATAACCGTATGTTAATGCAACAATAGTCAATGGTTATGTGACTCTTATATGAAATATCGTGCCTTTGCTCTTTAAAAGCCTCTATTTTTCTTACTATTGCAGATTTTTCTACAGGACGATATGACCTTATTGTTTATGGCCTTGGCATATTGAAGATGCTTTTAGGCAGTGAAATTTCCAAAAATTGACTGTTTAGTATTAATTGAATGGCTAACTCAATTCGTTTTGAAGAACTAGTGTGCATGAAATTCAAAAGAAGGAATCATCAGCGTTCTTCAGAATTAACAGAGGTACAAGAGGTGATGAAGCGCAGGAATCACAACTCTGCTCCCAGTTGGCCAATCATAAACACATCAGAACTTTTGTATCATAAAGTTATATAGACATTATCTTTTGTAACATCTTAGCTTATGAAACTAGTGAATTGTTGGGCTCTAATTGAATTCAACCATTCAAATTTAATTTATTGCAGCAACTCCTTGTGCTGAAAAGTCAACTATAATCATTCTTCCTCTCTTCCCCTAAGCCACCAGAATGTAGAGTTTTGATCACTATTAGTATCAGATTGTCACCAAATTTTATCATATGAGATATATTATCAGGTAGTGAACATCGTTATAATAAGGCTGTATTTTATTGCTGTAGGCAAACTAGCATACACATTACATAACAACCTGATCTGAGGTTTATGATAATTTTATTAGAGTAACTGGATGTTGATAAAGAGCCTTCTGCTGTTCTATGTGACACCTCTTACTACTTATGCTGTTCTTAATTTTTTCCTGCTGGTTTTCCAACTTTAGCCTGCATAACAACACCAGAAACCGGAAGTTACGTTTTTTTTTTTTTTTTTTTTTAAATAAATCCCACTACGTAAAGATTATGAAGACATTTGAATAACTACTTCAGTTGGTGTAGCTGAATTGTAAACTGCTTAGAATTAATATGGTATACCTGAACTTTAGTTGGTGCACGAGGCTTCTGTTCCACCTTTGTAGCAGGCCTTGTAGAGAGGGCCTTGGGTTTAACGTCAGTAGCCTTAGGTAGTTCCTTATTGGGCTGACCTACGGGAACCTGAGTAGTACACGCAGGTTTCTCTGCCTTCAGGGATGCCATTTGGTCTTTTTTGGCTCTCACGGTCTTCTTAACTGCAAAGAAATATTGAGAATTGCTTGAGAGAAGTTAGTTATCTGGGTGGGAGCATTTATAGCTGCAAGTTCTTCATTAGAGTCATAGGGAATTAGATTCAGCAACCAGATGACAAAGGGGGTGTTATTATTGAAGTTTGTGGACATGGTATCGAATGCTGTGGATTGTGATATCACAATTATTGCATGAAGAATTAGATTCATAAATTCAGTCCTTTTGAAGCTACACTTGGCTAGGAATAGCATCGCATCTACCAACTTGATTGGCATATTTTACTCGATGCGTGCATATCCTTGAGTTGATGCTGCTTAAAGATTCCGAACAGGATTTACAAGGGAAGAAAAAAAGGTCTTTATACAAAAAAATATGTATTAGGATAACTGGACTGAGCGACACTGTTCTTAAAAAATATATATATATGGAAAACTTCTGATTAAAAAAAAAAAAAGCTATAGTTAAACTTAAGAAAATATAAGACATCCATAAAGGACATTGTTTTTTTAACTAATTTTCTTATTTTTTTAATTCTCAAAATACATGCAAAATAATGAGCTCATCCTGTTGTAAATTTTTGGGAGGTTCTAATACAATCGTTTTTTCCAATTTCAAGCAGTGAGTATATGTAAATATTAATAAGTGATAACTCCTATTATCCTTAAATGAATTTAAATTTATTTGTAGGGTTAATTAAAATTTTATTAGCAAAGTTCTAAATAATAACAACAATAATAAACATTTATACCATTGTGGGGCAACAAAATTTATAAGATAAAAATTTATTTAAGTTATATTGAAGTGAGAAATATATGATGATACTTGCAAAAAAAATACAATTATGTAGCCATAAATGCATTAATATGAACAATTTATTGAGTCAATCACAAATTGAGATTACAACTTGGATAAAGTTGTTGACTTTCTTAATGAAATTGGTATCTTATAACTAGAGGAAGTAATAAGCTAGTAACATTTGAGCTCGGGGGAGTAGGTTTTGTTATAACTTCGAGTGTGCTTTGCGAGTTAACTAAGAGCTTGGCGATTCAACTATGATCTTTGTGGATTGCTTAAAACTCTGGTGAGTTTTCCGTAGTTGGATAACTTTGCCTGAATCAGACTTTGAGATATATGAACGCACATTCAGTGTTTTGATTCTTTTATTTCTTTAAAAAATAAACATACCAAGAGGCTAAATAAAATTCTATCTTCTTCTAAAATAAACATTGTTGCGTCCTAGAAAATTCGCGGCGGTAGAGAAATATAAAGATTAATGACTTAGCTTTGTACGAAGATCCAGAACACAAGCAGATGAGAGAGATGAGGGTGTAGCATTTATAAGAGACACCAAAATTTTTACGTGGAAACCCCTAAAAAGGGGGAAAAACCATGAGGCCTGGCCCAGTTTGAATGAATCCACTAGTGCTTGCAATTGATTACAAATGAGGCCCATCCTTAGGAGGAAGGCCTTGGCTTGAAGTAACAAATATACATCATATAAAATGCATTGCATGGTGAAAGTTGGAAGAATCAATGTTGATATGCTTGTTTGGAGCGGCAAAACCATAGTCGACGAGCGATGTAGATCAGAAGAACCATATTCGGCGGGTGACGGAGGTCGGAATGATCGTAGTCGGTGAGCGACATAGGTCAGAAGGACCGTTGTATTGCGACGGAGGTTGGGAGGATCGTAGTCACCGGGTGACGGATGTCAAAAGGACCATTGTCGGCAAACAACGGAGGTCAAAAGGATCGTAGTCGACGGGCGATGAAGGTCGGGAGGACCGTAGTCGGCGGGCGATGAAGGTCGAGAGGACCATAGTCTGCAAATGATGGAGATCGGAAGGATCGTAGTTGGGAGGACTGTAGTTGGCGGATTAGCGGAAGTCCTGCAGTGTTCGGCAGACTGGCGGGATTCTGATGGCGGATGACAAACTATGAAAGTCCGACGATGGTCGGCGGGCGGGCGGACGTCCGGCGGTATTCGGTCAACTGGTAGAAGTCCGACGGCGGACAGGATGAAACTCCGGCGGAAGTCCGGTGGTGGTCGTCAGGTACTCCGGTGGTAGCCAACAGGAACCCCGGCGGTGGTTGGCAGGTACTCCAGTGGTGGCTAGCAGGAATCCCGGTGGTGGTCGACAGGAACTCCAGCGGTGGCCAACAGGAACCCCGACGGTGGTCGGCATGTACTCCAGTGGTGGCTAGCAGGAATCCCGGTGGTGGTCGACAGGAACTCCGGCGGTGGCCAACAGGAACCCCGGCGGTGGTCGGCAGGTACTCCAGTGGTGGCTAGCAGGAATCCCGGTGGTGGTCGACAGGAACTCCGGCGGTGGCCAACAGGAACCCCGGCGGTGGTCGGCAGGTACTCTAGTGGTGGCTAGCAAGAATCCCGGTGGTGGTCGGCAAGAACTCCGGCGGTGGTCGATGGCAAGAGAGCTCCCAAATTCCTCCATTTCTTCTCTTCTTCTCCCTCTTCCTCCTCCTCTCATGAGAAGAGTGGGGGGCTATTTATAGTTTTTTGAGAGTGGCATGATTTGTAAATATATGAAGGATCAAGGGTAAGTTGGGAGTGGTTGGATGGACGGCCGATGTTGAATCCTTTGATCATGAACCGTTCATTGGACATTTGAAGGCCATGATGAAGTTGGAATTTGACGATCTTGGGCTCGTTGGATTCGTATCGTCGAGACGTTCGATTCGAGTATAAGCTCGTGAAAATTGGAGACCGTTTGCTAACTCAAATTGTGGTTCGAATCTCCCAACAGTGCTTTGGGTCTTTGATTCAGACTCATTTGGGCTCGGATTAGGTTGAGTTTGGTGTCATTGGGTTCGTGTCTCCGAGACGCTCAGTTTGACTATAAGCTCGCTGAAATTGGAGTCCATATGCTCCTGAATTTAATCTTTGAAGTTTCCAACTCAATTTTGCTTCAAAATTTGTGCATGATCAAGATAATTTTCTTATGATGTATCAAACATTTTGACTCAAATTCGATGTTTCTATTAATTTATATTACATCAGAAGAAAATCTATAATTAAAATCCTACTCCCTTGTTTGAAAAGACCTTTATCTCGAATTTTCATCCCTCCTATGCTGATTTCTCCTTGGCCAAAGTTGTTATGGAGAAACTAAATTAGAAATTATTATTTTTTTTAATGATCGAATACTACATAAATAAAAATATATCATTTTAAAAGATAAAAATGATATTCTACGATAGATTTGAAGCAAAAGAAGGATTTAATAAATTTTCCTATGTTATTAGAGATTTTTTCTTTAACTAATATTGGTTAGTTGGGGTTTATTCTCACGTAGGCTATAAAATTCTCATAAATGCAAGCCCTTATGATTTAATGCATTATAATAGAAGTGATCTCTTGAGAATGCTCTTAATTAAACTATTGTTAAATATTTTTTATTATTTTAATGTGAGGAAATAATATAGTTTTAGAATTTTTAAGATAGTTTTAATTTGGAATAGTTTCTTTTTTTTTTCAAAAGATTAAATGTTGAAAAGTGGAACTCAAGATTCTGAAAATCTAAAAAATGGTCCAAATTATCCTATATTATGCTTTAATGTTTTGAGAATTTGGACCTAGTATTGGAGTTATTCATTTCATTAAAAAATTGAGGCTATATTTTATCAATGCAAGATTAAAAATTTACTTAGAAGGTGAGGACTTATGACGTGATAAATGAGAAATTATTAGTCATAGATTTTAAAATTAAGGTGATATAGAACAGTAGCTTGAATGTAAGTTGAATGACATGTTGGGGATAGACAACTTTCAAGTTTCAACCCCACTAAGGGTTTAAGAAAGTTGAATTTATTGGAATTACTAATTTGCATGAAAAAAACTACTAGCTAAAACCACCTAGTCAATTTACCATCATAATGTCAATATTTGTAAGCAATGTAATATAGTTAGGTTATTTGTATTAAGAAATTGAGACATATAACATAAGAAAGAAAGCCAAGTAGCCCAACTATGAATGATATGTAATGCTTCTAAGTGATGCAAAGTTTTATGTTTATTCCTTTGGTGTCTTCTATTGGTTTTAAATTCTTAAGTGTGAGAGTTCTTTCTCAGATAATTATTTATCCTTCCTTATAGGAGAGAATTAAAGAAGCTTAGATATTATATGATGAATATATATAATATTAGTTGATCAGATTCAGTTGGGAAAGAGAATTGATTTGCATGTAGATAATCAAGGTGTTGTGACTTGTGGTAGTTAATTGTGGGTTTGTACTAGAGCTGGTTTTAGGTGAGAGATTTTGCATGGAGCTCACTATTCTTAACATATGATTCACCAAAGTAGTAGCAAGTTATATCATGATTTGAGACTGATGTTCTAGTGGCTTCGGTTGAAGAGTGATGTGGTTGAAATTATTTTGAAGTACGAGACCTATCAAATAACAAATGTTGAACATTAAAAGACCAGTTGTCTCTTGCATCCCTTATCTATTTTATAAGCAAAAGTGGAAGATTTCAGGATAGATTTTGTTGTGGGATCCCAAGGTTGAGGCTAGGTTATGATCTGGTATGGGATGTGGTAGATAGGTTGACCAAGTCAGCTCATTTTCTTCTTATGAGATCAACAAACATATTAGAGAAATTGGCAAAGCTGTATGTATGAAATATCGTCAAACTTCATGGAATATCTAAGATTATTATTCTTGATTGAGATACTTGTTTTACTTCTAGATTGTGGAAGCGTATCCAAGAAAGTCAAGTAATTAAGTTGAATTTAGTATAAATTATCACCCATAAATAGATGGCCAGTCTTAGAGGATTATTCAAGTGCTTGAGAATCTATTAAGATTATTTTATTGGATTTTGGAGGAAGATGGAAGGATCATATTACTTTGATTAAATTTACCTATAATAATAGTTTTCAAGCAAGTATCAATATGACTCTTATGAAGCATTATATGGCTGAAGGTGTAGAATACTATTGTCTATGATAGAAGTGGGTGAGAGAAAAAAGATGGGTAATACCTACTAAATTAGTAACTAGTTTCAGATGTTCTAACTCCATCTATTAAAGGTAACTCGTTCAACTTCTATAATTAATACCTCTTGCATGTGTATGTGAGTATTTTGCATGCATGCGAATGTCCGAATCTATTCTAAAGCTATTTTTGAGGGTATGTGGGCATAAAACCAAATTCTAAATTTTTTTCTTTAGGGCATTGTTACACTAGGGTAGGCAACATTGCATCATTGACCTCTATATCGTTTGGCTAAAAAAGTTCAAAGCTATGATGTTGGGGTGGCTCTATGGCGTTATGCTCACTAATCAAAAGTGTTGTAGTGCAATAAGGCCGCACATCGTGGCATTAGGTTTAGATTTTATAAAAATATCCTTAATTTTACACGAAAATGTTTTAAAAATTTAATTCATTCATTCTCCATAGTGAACCAGCGAGAGAGAGAGAGAGAGAGAGAGAGAGAGAGAGAGAGAGAGAGAGAGAGAGAGAGAGAGAGAGAGAGAGAGAGAGAGAGAGAGAAGGATTCCTAAAGAAGAAAGCTAGGTTTTGAGTGATTGCTTCATTTTTTGCAGTCAGTCTAGTTTCAAAAAATTATTCAGATTGAGGTAGGCTATATTAATATTAGTTTTTTTTTTAAATATGGAAAATTTATGATTGTCTTGTTTAAATTTATAATTTTGTGTTATAAAAATGTGGATAACTTTATAACTACTAAACTTGTATAGTGTAATTTTCTTTATATTATAGATCTAGTCATTTTAGACATGTAAGTTTTTTTTTTAATTTTTTGAAAATTTATATTCGATAGTTTAAAAATGTGTTATTTTATTTAATTAAAAAATAATTATGATTTAAAAACATATTGTAGTAAAATTAAAACTTCAAAATAGTGTTTTGAATAATCTCTGATAATGGTGACATTTTAGAATTATAAAATTTTGCTTAGTAGTTAATTTTGTTTCCTAGTCATAAAACATTTTATGATATTCTAAAATTATTTTATTTATATTTATTTTACTATAATGCTATCATATATATTCTTATCTACTTGAAATATGTGATTATGAGATTTGAAATATAGTGAAAGTTATGGTGCTAAATGCAAAGGGAGTTATAAGAGCATAAATTTATAAATATCTAATATGTGCTAAGCATTTGAGATTCATATGGGCATGCATTTTAATATTTATTTTTGATGAGAGTTATAAGAACCTGTGGGATATCTATTCCTTTCCACTTTTATAAATGAAGTACTTATTTATTTAAATTCAATATACAATATATTTTGTTTAAATTATCTATTATTTATGATTTATATTATTCTCAATATGTTAAATTTCTTGTGCACTGTCTTTATATTCAGTTAAAGGAATAAAAAGGTAAATTATTAAAAATTTAGACTCATGGAAATGATATACTAAGTTGTGTTGGCTCATATCAATTTTTCATTATTTTAAGGTTCATGGAAAGGGAAAGGGAAATAGCCCATTGAGTACTTGAGTATTCAAAATCGAATAGTTTTCAGTCTTTAAAGGTATTTTTTAATTTTTGTACAGTCATGGTTAGTTATTTAATTATTTTATTTTTGGTCTGTAGCCATGTGTTATACAATGAACAAGAATCTATAGAATTATTTCATCTAGTTTTAATGGATCATCTAATACAATATCTGGAGTTATACAGTATGATTTGTTCAATCGAATAGGATTTTCACCTAGTACGATCACTAGAGGCTAATTATTATCTTGGGTTCAAATTGGGTCGTATAGTACAACGGGCATCGTCGTACAGTACGATTTGATGAATCAATTATTTTTGATATGACTTCCTAATCACATGATAAAATTAGCTAATATTTTAAACATCAAATTGTATGATTAGGTTAGTATATTATGAATAGAATAGAAATTAAAATTCAAAATTTTGCCCAATTTGACTAACAACGGGGTTTTTTATTACAATTGATTATCCAGTACAATTTGGTTACTTATTGTGCGATTAGTTATAATTTAAAATAACTATTTTTTATTTAAATAAAAATATTTTAATTAATTTTTGTAGCAATAGATCATACAATACAATCCAATTCATTCTGTATAATCTTAAAAAAAAATTAAATAATTAATTTCACTGCCCCCGTGTGTGTGCATGGTTTCTAACCTAACATACACCTTTACAATGTTGCAAACCTATTTTTCATAGCTTATGTTTTGATGATTGACAAACACTGTTTCTCTTGTACTGCTTGTTGCTTCTAACTTTTCAAGAATCAAAGATCTGAGGATCAAGAAGGAGCCAAGTTCAGGATTGCGTAGGTTTAGGGTTGAGTTAGTCTGTATGTTTAATTTTCACCTTTTGAGTCTACTTGTAATGGTCAAAGAGACTGATGCTATGTAACCCTTCACACACACACTTGAGAGACTTAGAATTTCTATTTTTACTCATATCGGCCAGGACGAGTTTTGGATCGGCCTGGACGATCAGCTTAAAACAGAAAGTCTAATTAAGGATTCTTAATTAAGGCAGCCGACATTAACAGATCGTCCTGGACGATACGTGTATCGGCCAGGATGATAAGCTCAAAATAGAAAGAAGTAGCCGCCATAGTCAATTATGGTATACTGTATTTTTAAATTATCGGCCAGGACGATCCGTGGATCAGCCTGGACGATATTCACAAATTATGCCATAATTGTTCAGAAAATCAAGGGAGTAATTAAGGATGATTGATACGATCATATCGTCATGGACGATCGCAGGATCGGCCAGGACGATCCAGTCAAAAACCTTAAGTTACTTCAGGACGATCAATATCGGCCAGCCCGTATCCAGGGCTATTGTCAGGACAATTTTCCTCTGATTTGAACTGATCGGCCAGGACGATCGTGAGATCGGCCTGAACGATCAAGCCAATTTTCAATCATCCAACTTTGCATCCAGGGTTATGCTCTGGCCGATCTTCATTGATTTGTACTGATCGTCCAGGACGATGTCCATATCGGCCTGGACGATATTGTCGGCAACTTGCAATTAATGAGCTCTTTTGAAGCTCTTCTATTTAAGAGCTATTGTTCAACATTTTTCAAGACCTTTGGCTGCTGCCTTGACCTGAGAAGACCTTGAGGAGAGAAAGAGAGAGAGGAGAGAGAGAGGATCTTGTGAGGGGGAGCTTGTGAGGGGATTCACAAGGGTTGCTTCAAGGATCGCTCTGCTTCGTCTTCATCTAGAGTTTCTCGTCCGTGGAAGGGTCGGTAGAGGTAAGAAGTTTGCTTTTGGTTTTTGTTCTCTGCCAACTTCAGGAGGAAGCAAAAGGAGGAAGGTTCTCTGCCTTGCCGGGGTGGCAAAAAGGAGGTTCTTGTGAGGGCTTCTCCGCCTAGCTGTGGGGGCTAAAGGAGAGTCACGTTTTTGTAGTGCAATACTTGGAGGGTGCCTCCAAGGAGTGGACGTAGGTCGAGTCGACCGAACCACTATAAATTTATGTGTTTCTTTTCTTGCTTCCGCACTTTTAAATTCCGCATTTATTTTTGTGGTGTGATTTGGTTTATGCAATTTTCTCTCTTTGTGAAAAGAATTTTTTAAAATACCAATTCACCCCCCTCTTGGTTAGCTTGGGACTAAGTTCATAGGGCTTAACATCCTTAACAAACTTTCAAGTGGTATCAGAGCGGGATTCGAAAATTAAAGTTTGAAAACTTTTTGAATTTGATCCATGTCTAACTTTGGGAATCGTAACACTACGGAAGGGTATTCCATTACCCGACCTCCCCTGTTCGATAACCTACCTTTTGATTTTTGGAAAACTCGCATGTCAACTTTTTTACAATCTACTGATTATCGCATGTGGATGCTTATTCAAGAAGGTTATTCTCCACCTTCTCGTGAAGTTAATGGTTTTAAAACTGAAGTTGCTTTTACTGAATGGACTTTTGATGAACGAGATTTAGCTCAATTAAATGCGAAATGTTTGAACTATTTTTTCTGTGCTTTGAAATTTGAAGATTACATGCGTGTTTCAACTTACAAAACTGGTAAAGAAATTTGGGATAAATTGTGCATAACTTATGAAGGTACTAATGAAGTTAAACAATCCCGGTTAAACATTCTCATGCATGACTACGAACTTTTTTGTATGAAACCTCATGAATCGATTTCTGACATGTACACTAGGTTCACTCAGATTGCTACTTCATTGCATGCACTAGGAAAAGAACTTTCGAACTATGAAAAAGTTAACAAGATTTTGAGATGCTTGCCTTCGTCTTATGATGCAAAAATCACTGCAATCACTGAATCTAAAGATTTGAATACCTATTCTATTGATAACTTACTTGGCTCACTCATTGCTTACAAGCAAGGGGTGAATCAAAGAATTGTTGATGCAGGTGAAAAGAAAAAGGAGAAAATAATTGCACTAAAGGCACACAAATCGGATTCTGAATCTTCCGGGTCTGAAAGCGATGAAATTGCCTTCATCACAAGGCAATTCAAAAGCTTTCTAAGGAAGAAATAAAAGCATCATCAAAGTTGGAGAAAAGGTAAAGATCACAAACATGTTAAAGGATATTCTGATGTTGTTTGTTTTGAATGCAGAAAGCCTGGACATGTGAGAACTGATTTCCCTAAGCTTAGAGATCAATCAAGCAAAAAAAAAGGTGATGAGAAAGCCAAGTTTAGGAAGGACAAGAAGAAAAACCAAAGGAGCTTTTGGGCAGAATCTGGTACTGATTCCTCTGAGACTGAACCAGAGGAAGAAACTACAAACATGTGTTTCATGGGAAAAGATCAAAGTGATCAAGAAGAGGTATGTGAACTTTCCTACGATCAACTTCTTGAAGTTTCAGAAAAAATTCATGCATCATATAGGAAATTAAAGAAAACTCATGCTAGCTTGAAATTAGAATTCTTAAATCTACAAAAAGAGCATGAAATTTTGATTAAAGATCATCAAACAATTGATTCAAATCACATGTCTTTACTTGATGAATTTGATGAGTTAAATAAAATCATGGTGAGTTAGTTGAAGAGCATGATGCATTGAAAATATCACACACATCTCTTGAATCTGATTTTAGGAAGTCAAAGGAGATATAAAAAAAATTTGAGGATTGAAAATGAAGTTTTAAAAAGCACAAACTTGAAATTTCAAAATGATTTAGAAGCATGTAAGAAAACTAGGATGACTTCTACTTTTAATCAATTGCCAAAACCTAGGGAGAGGCATTATAACTCAAATCACTTAAGAAATCCCTTTCCTGGAGTTAGATGTTTTTCTTGTGGCATGCTAGGACACATCTCACACACTTGCATGATTCATCATAGTACACATTGGGTGTAGAGACCTAAGGTGCATGATCCACAGCATACCACACATGCATTGCATTCTTCTCTTCATAAGAAGAAACCAAAACCTGCTTGGGTTCCTAAAACTAACATTTGATAATCTTGTAGGTGGGCTCTAACAAAAGACCTCGTGAGAGTATGTGGCACCTGGACAGTGGATGCTCTCGACATATGACTGGTGATGCTAGCCAGTTTGTTGTACTAGAGTCCAAGACTGGAGGCAAGGTTACTCTTGGAGATAACACCACTAGGAAGGTGGTAGGAGCAGGTATAATCGGTAATTCCAAGAACCTTATGATTGAAAATGTTTTGCTTGTAGATGGATTGAAGCACAACCTGCTCAGCATCAGTCAATTCTGTGACAAAGGCTTCATCGTGCAATTCTTCATGGATTCATGCATTGTAAGTTTAAGTAATAATACTATTTTGCAGGGAAAGAGGGTCAACAACATCTACATGCTTGATTTAAATAACATTGAATGTGCTGCTTCTTTTTGCTTAAAAACTGTAATTGATGATTCTTGGTTGTGGCACAGGAGGCTTTGTCATGCAAGTATGAAAACTCTTAGGAAAGTTACCCAAAAGGATCTAGTTAGAGGTGTCCCCATACTTAAGTTTACAAAAAGACCACCTTTATGATGCCTGTCAACTAGGAAAGCAAATCCACTCATCTTTTCACCCCATAAAGGACATTAGCACCTCTAGACCTTTAGAAGTCCTTCACATGGATTTGTTTGGACCCATTAGCATAGCTAGTTTGGGAGGGAAAGTCTATGGTTTTGTGATTGTTGATGACTACTCGAGGTTCACTTGGACTAGATTTCTTTCACATAAGAATGAGTCTTTTGAGGAGTTTAAAACTTTTTCTACTTGGATTCAGAAGAAGCTAGGTTGTGAGATTTTGACCATCCATAGTGATCATGGGGGAGAGTTTGAAAATGAAAGATTTGGAGATTTTTGTGAGGAGAAGGGGATTAGCCACAATTTTTCAGCCCCTAGGACCCCTCAGCAGAATGGGGTAGCTGAAAGGAAGAACCGGACCTTGGTGGAAGCCGCTAGAGCCATGCTTGCTGAGTATTCACTTCCAAAATACTTTTGGGCTGAAGCGGTTAACACAGCTTGTTATGTGTTGAATAAGGTGAATGTTAGAGTCAAATTAGAAAATACACCCTATGAGATCCTTAAGGGTAGGACACCCAATCTTTCCCACCTTCATGTCTTTGATTGTAAGGTTTTCATTCACAACAATGGGAAGTCTCACTTGGGAAAATTTGATCCTAAATCTGAGGAAGGAGTATTCTTGGGATATTCTAGTGTTGGGAAGTCTTTTAGGGTGTTTAACAAGAGAACTTTGATGGTGGAAGAGACAACCCATGTAGTTTTTGATGAGTCTGATCCTAAGAAACATGGAGTAGAAGATGATAATGTTGGAGAGATTACAAGTGGAGTAGAAAATTTTGGGAAGGGGAGTGAGCACCTAAGTAATGGAGGAGTAGAAGGAGTCACCCAAGGAATAGAAAATTTTGATGAAAGGGGAGAAACTTCACACACTTTACCTAGAGATTGGAGATACTCTACTAGTCACCCCAAGGATTTGATCTTAGGAGACCCTTATAGTGGAGTTATGACTAGACATGGACTTAGGAAGGAGGTGAACCACTCTGCCTTTATCTCTATGACTGAACCCACCACCATTAACCAAGCCCTTTCTGATGAGTTTTGGATTTTAGCAATGCAAGAAGAGTTAAATCAATTTGTTAGGAATGATGTTTGGGAACTTGTGGAAAGACCTAAGGGACAAAGTGTAGTTGGGACAAAGTGGGTCTTTAAGAACAAAGTGAATGATTCAGGAGTGGTGGTGAGGAATAATGCAAGATTGGTGGCTAAGGGGTACAATCAAATAGAAGGGATAGACTTTAAAGAGACTTTTGCCCCTGTAGCTAGATTGGAAGCCATTAGAGTGCTATTAGCCTTTGCCTGTTATAAAGGATTTAAGCTTTTTCAAATGGATGTCAAGAGTGCCTTTTTAAATGGGGAGATAAAAGAAGATGTGTTTGTAGAATAACCTCCAGGTTTTGAGAGCTCTCAATTTCCAAATTATGTGTTTAAATTAAAAAAGGCCTTGTATGGTTTAAAGCAGGCGCCTAGGGCTTGGTATGAGAGGCTTAGCACATTCTTACTAGAGAGGGAGTCTGTCAAGGGGAGCGTAGACACCACCCTTTTTCTTAGAAAAGTTGGAGATAATTTACTCATTGTTCAGATTTATGTTGATGATATACTCTTTGGATCTTCTAATAAAAATTTGTGTGATGATTTTTCTAAAACAATGAGTAGAGAGTTTGAGATGAGTTTAATGTGAGAGTTGTCTTACTTTTTGGGGTTTAGCATAAAACAATTGGAAGATGGAACTTTTCTAAATCAAACAAAATACATAAATGACATTTTGAAGAAATATGAGATGGACAAAGCCAAGCCAATTAACACCCCCATGACTTCTAGTGCTCCATTGGATAAGGACCCAAGTGGTAAGTCTGTTGATCAGAAGAAGTATAGAGGCATGATTGGATCTTTACTTTACTTGACTGCAAGCCGACCTGACATCATGTTTAGTGTTTGCCTTTGTGTTAGGTTTCAAGCTGACCCTAAGGAATCCCACATGACTGCTGTTAAGAGGATTTTTAGATACCTTTTGGGGACACAAGGATTAGGGATTTGGTACCCTAGACATAGCACTTCTTTTGAGATTATTGGTTTTTCTGACTCTGATTTTGCAGGATGCAAGGTGGATAAAAAGAGCACTTCTGGAACTTGTCAATTCATTGGACAATCTTTGGTCTCTTGGTCTAGTAGGAAGCAAAACTCTGTTGCACTTTCCACTGCTGAAGCTGAATACATTGCTCTTGGAAGTTGTGTGGCCCAAGTCCTTTGGTTGAAATAACAGGAATTGGATTTAGGATTACATGTAAGTACCATCTCAATCTTTTGTGACAATACTAGTACCATATGCATCTCTAAGAATCATATCCAACATTCAAGGACTAAACACATCGACATTAGACATCACTTCATTAGAGATCATGTGACTAAGGGAGACATTGAGTTACATCATGTGACAACTGAAAATCAACTGGCGGTCATCTTTACTAAACCACTGGCCTTTGATACTTTCAGCTCTTTAAGGACCAGGTTGGGTGTGATTGACATAAATGCATGAAACGTTTTTCTTTTTTTTTTGCATTTTATTTTCTTTTGATTTTGGTTCCTTTTTATTTTATCTTTTTTATTTAGTTTTAGTTTTCCCTTTTGTCTCTCTTTTCTTAGTTTTCAACATCATCGCTAATATGATACTATATTCCTTGTCCTTGCCTTTGGAAAATTGTAGTTAATATGTTTTCATCTACTTAATCTCTTAGATAGTATGAATATTTTGTGATTGTGTCTCTTTCCCTAACTTAGTATTAGTGGCATAGTTTTCCTTTCTAATCAAAAGTCTATCTCAAATTAAAAGATTATTTATGAAACTAAGATCTTTTCTTAAGCTTGCTTAAGCAAATCTATCTTGTATTTATAATGATTAAAAGTCTTTTTGTCATATCAAAATCCCTCGTTACTCTTGTCTTCGATTATTAATCCTGCTTGTGGTAATTCTTTCCTATGTTAGAGAGAGAGCTCCTATTCTTTAATATCTGAGAAGATATATTCACAACTAAGTTTTTTTTAAAGGATTATAAAAGGGAATCTAGCTTGCAAAAATAAAAAAATTTGGTCAATGATGCCAACAAAAGAAGCGCAAAGATGCCAAAAATTGAAAAATCTATAAAAAGATGCGCAAAGCGCCACAACATTGACAAGTGGCATAAAATGAGCCCATTCAAAAGCAAGCTACTCTCTCTATTTATATCTTTTAGAACTTAGAAGTTTTGGTTCTCAAAAGGCTTGATCTCGATTATCGTACGATTGTGACAAATATACCTCATTATTTTATGAAGATATTTTTTCTTACGACAAGTGGTAGGTAGATTCTTTTTCTCATATCCAATTAATTATTTGAGTTAGGTCATTGATTTCGAAAGACGATTCTACCCTAAGAAAAAGTTTTGGACTAAGGGTAAACCATGAACGGATATTCTACTATTCTATGGATTAAATTAGATTGGTAACTCATTAACTCACAAGTTTTTAAATCAATCATATGGAATACTATATCATTGACATGTCTTGATTAAAAAAAAAAAGAAAAAAAAAGAGGAATCTCTTTTGCTTTGCTTTCATGTACCTTCCTTTTTGATATGTCAAAAGGGGGAGAAGTTTATGAGGTTCTTTTTTCATCAATCCTAAATTTTTATCTCTTAACTGTTTTTTTCGTAGTGTTTTGTCATCATCAAAAAGGGGGAGATTGTTACAAACCTATTTTTCATAGCTTATGTTTTGATGATTGACAAACACTGTTTCTCTTGTACTGCTTGTTGCTTCTAACTTTTCAAGAATCAAAGATCGGACGATCAAGAAGGAGCCAAGTTCAGGATTGCGTAGGTTTAGGGTTGAGTCAGTCTGTACGTTTAATTTTCACCTTTTGATTCTACTTGTAATGGTCAAAGAGACTGATGCTATGTAACCCTTCACACACACACTTGAGAGACTTAGAATTTCTGTTTTTACTCATATCAGCCAGGATGAGTTTTGGATCGGCCTGGACGATCAGCTTAAAACAGAAAGTCTAATTAAGGATTCTTAATTAAGGCAGCCGACATTAATAGATCGTCCTGGATGATATGTGTATCGGCCAGGACGATAAGCTCAAAACAGAAAGAAGTAGCCGCCATAGTTAATTATGGTATACTGTATTTTTAAATTATCGGCCAGGACGATCCGTGGATCGGCCTGGACGATATTCACAAATTATGTCATAATTATTCAGGAAATCAAAGGAGTAATTAAGGATGGTTGATACGATCATATCGTCCTAGACGATCGCAGGATCGGCCAGGACGATCCAGTCAAAAACCTTAAGTTACTTCAGGACGATCAATATCGGCTAGCCCGTATCCAGGGCTATTGTCAGGACGATTTTCCTCTGATTTCAACTGATCGGCATCCAGGGCTATGCTCTGGACGATCTTCATTGATTTGTACTGATCGTCTAGGATGATGTCCATATCGGCCTGGACGATATTGTCGGCAACTTGCAATTAATGAGCTCTTTTGAAGCTCTTCTATTTAAGAGCTCTTGTTCAACATTTTTCAAGACCTTTGGATGCTGCCTTGACCTGCGAAGACCTTGAGGAGAGAAAGAGAGAGAGGAGAGAGAGAGGATCTTGTGAGGGGGAGCTTGTGAGGGGATTCACAAGGGTTGCTTCAAGGATCGCTCTGCTTCATCTTTGTCTAGAGTTTCTCATCCGTGGAAGGGTCGGTAGAGGTAAGGAGTTTGCTTTTGGTTTTGGTTCTCTGCTAGCTTCAGGAGGAAGCAAAAGGAGGAAGGTTCTTTGCCTTGCCGGGGTGGCAAAAAGGAGGTTCTTGTGAGGGCTTCTCCGCCTAGCTGTGGGGGCTAAAGGAGAGTCACGTTTTTGTAGTGCAATACTTGGAGGGTGCCTCTAAGGAGTGGACGTAGGTCGAGTCGACCGAACCACTATAAATTTCTGTGTTTCTTTTCTTGCTTCCGCACTTTTAAATTTCGCATTTATTTTTGTGGTGTGATTTGGTTTATGCAATTTTCTCTCTTTGTGAAAAGAATTTTTTAAAATACCAATTCACCCCCCCTCTTGGTTAGCTTGGGACTAAGTTCATAGGGCTTAACATCCTTAACGAACTTTCATATAAGACATTCGGCTCAATAAATAAAAGTAAATAAATGGAAATTATAGACTCTTGCATAAATCAATCTTAAACTACCCCATCTTGAGTCTTGATTCTCTTACAATGCTTGGCATATGCTGAACCTAAAACATTAGTACACTTAGAGAGATATATACAATAATAAATCATGGGAGAAAGTAACAACAATGTAATAATATTTGTTATCATCAAAACATAAGTTTGGGCACTTAGATTTCAACAAACTCTCCCTTTTTGATGAAAACAAATATTGTTGTTTAGATAACAAGTTATTTTTATATTATCTCTTAATCTCCCCCTCACTAAGTTATCTCTTTAAAAACTAGGGAGATTTTTTTTTTTAAATTTAACATTAGTGTAATAACATAAACTAAAAGCACAATATAAATAAACACTGAACTATAAGAAAGGCATAAATAAATACTTATTAAGCTAATCAATATAATAAACCCAACAACCTGCTGCTTCCCCTTTTAACGTCACTAAAAAGGATAATTGTGAACAAAAAAACAACAACAAAATCACAGGAACTACCAAAAAGAGAAATACGAACAAACTACAAAGATAAGGCACACTACTCATAAAAGGCCCCTAAATCGGTGGTGGTGGAGTTGGCTAAAGATATCAATGAATGGATGCAAACTATTCTCTAAAACATGTCATATCAACATCGTGTTGCTCTTGTTGGTGTTGAATATAAGTATCAAGAAGTGTCTCCAATTGATCAAATATTTTAATCAAAATGTCCTAGTAATGAGGTTGATTTATATGTGTAAGTGGTACACTTGATACTGATGCTGGATCTAATACTTGTGCTGGAGCCCCCCCTTCCTCATCATACTTGTGCTCCTACTCTGCAAGTTGTGCTCGATGACATTAAGGAAAAAAAAGAGGTGAAAGGAATTATCTGTGTAGAAATTAGGGAGGTGATCCACATGTGTAGGATATGTGAGGATATATTTGATATCTAAGATATATGCAATGATATACCCAAGTATAAGGTATTGCCTACAATAGGCTCTTAGGTTCCTTATGGCAGTCAAGTTTTCTATGTACTTAATGATCATGTATGTTGTATTAAACTAAGTGCCAATTATGCAAAAATAGGTGACAATAAATAATAATGGAGATATATTTATTATATCTCTAGTCTTAGGAAGGATTGAAATTCTAAGCACATGTTGGATGATATGGGCATCTTGAACCAAGAAGCTTACAAAAGGAAAATGTCGATTAAATTGAATATTCCTAATAGTTAGATTTACAAATGTCCATCCATATTCTCATATACTAGAAACATCATAATGTTTAATGCCAATTGTAGAAAGATGTAGGTATTTATGCAGCCCTGATATGAGATTTCTACTGGTCTTCTACAAATATAGGATACCATGTCAGAATTGATTTGGAGGTTTGCAAATAATTTGAAGAGTAATTCTGAGTGAAATGGAAAGGCAAGTGTCATGATAAATTGGATAGTTATTTGTGCAAAGAGATATAGTACCTAACAGTTTAGGTTTTCTTGATTTATAATGAGAGAGGGTATGATTTGGGCATCTAAAAAATGGTTATAAGTAGTGTCATTATGCTTTGTTTAGAATATATTATCTATTGGGGGATGAGAAGAAGTCACGGTCTCATGCTAGCAATTAAAACACACAATGGAAATAGTAGTTCGGAATGCTATGTAATAGAAAGTGTGAATGAAATTGTTGCCCTTCCCCTCATATTATGAAAATAGAACATATCGTATAATATGATGCAATATCATATTGTACAATCCAAATAAGATAAATCAACCAGTTCAAATAGCTCAAAAGTTGATAAAGTCAAACGGTACAGATGATTAACATACTAAACTGTCTTTGACTTCTCATTCATCCCGAGGGGTCATCAGTATAAATTTTGACCCAGGTGATCATATAGTATGAACAGTAATTCATACACTATGATCTGAATTTAATATCGTACCGAGCGTAATTAAATCATTCAATGCATTGTGCCACGTATATTGTATAAGATGAATAGTGTGGTCATACAATATGATTTATGATAATTGAATTGATTTGACAAGTTGGTAGTTTTCTAAGAGATTGTGTGATGATTTGTTAAGATCATATAATACAAAGTGAATTGTACAGTTTGATGTAAACAAAAAGTGCGAAAGAGTGTGATGATCAGGAAAACCATATATAAGCAATTTCATAAATCATTAAAAAAATAAAAAAAAAATAAAAAAAAAAGAAAATAACCAAATACAAACATGAACACAACTATATAAACAATCACACCAACAACATATACATTTTAAATTAGTCATTATTCATTAAAATAGATATAAATAATAGTTCAAATTTCTCTTGAAGGTTAAAATGTATAAATTATGTCTTCCTAAACTTATGCATTGATAGGTCCAAATCCATCAACATGAAGTATCACTACATTTCCAATTGAAAAAGTGGATTATGTATAGTTTCCTACTTATCAAGCATCATATAAGCTATTCTTTTAAGCATTCTAACTTATGAATGCTTATAACTAACCATTACTCAATGACTTTTTTAAGTGTCCTCAAGCCAGCAATGTTATTTTTTAGAATAATGATCATCACTTCATCTAAAATACTTTTCAACATAACAACCACCTCCTCATCAAGGAACAATTTTCAAACTATCAATCATTCATAAAAGTCATTTTAAAAATAATAATCATTGTATTCATCAATGTAGTTCACATTAATTTTCTTTCTATTAATAAAATACAAGTTTTATCATTTTATATTTGTGAATATTTTTTATAACTAAATTTAATGAAATCTTTATCATATATGAATAATGCTTAAAAGGTTGTAAGAATTATTGTACAAAATATTTTAGCATACATATTATATTAAGTTTAACTAATGATACCTTCACATGCTACCTTCCTAATAGAACAATGCCTTGATGTAGCATTTACCTTTATCCCTAGTCTCTAGTAGCATTTAAATGTTTTAGATCTCCAGTTAAGTGATACATCAGCTATCCATGATCATTTTACTCTCACTAGACCCGTTATGAGAGCACACCTACACAATTAATGAAACATTAGATTTTTGAACCTAAGTGGGTTATGGTCCCCCCTTATGCTTCCATGTATGCATGCTATGTATATTATGCTATGATGCTACTTTAGGGATCAAAATTAGGTGTGATCTATGGTGTATAGTATAACATCTGAAAATATGTCCTAACATGCCACAAGAATAACACCTCACCCATGAAATGGATTTACTAATCTATGTGGGGTGTTGTGCCTCTTCCTAGGGATATGAGATGCATGTTGTGTCATAGGATGTGGCTATGTATGAATAGGCCCATGAGTGTTTTGATGTAGTGCACTGAGTTTATTTGATAAGAAATCAATTATACTTTTCTTAGTGGCTAATTCTAGTAGAATGTCATGCTGTTCAATTTCTAATTCTTCTCCAAGTGATTCAAATTCCTTGAATTTTTTCTCTTATTCAATATGTTCAGATTTCAAGGATTCATGAGCTTTGGTTAACTCAATGTCCTTAGCTTTCAAGGAGTCATGAGACTTTGATAATTTAATATGGCTTTTATTCAATGCATAATCAATCTAATAGGGATGAATATTCTTTATCTAGAGTGATGTGTTCAGTTTTGAAAGTAAAGTGCTCATTAATTAAATTATCATGATCTTCTTTCAAAATTGAGAATTCCTTTTTCAAGACATTATGTTGTTTTCTAGGCTTCATATATAAACCATGAATTCACTTAGAAATGGAAATTAGTTCATTATAGGTTAGCTCACATACCTTATCTTGATGAAGTTAACACTTGAGTCATTGGAAATTAAGCATAAGTGTGTTACCTCCTCTTATGGCTCCTATTTTGATGAGTTATATGCTAAGTCCACTTAGGAGATTTTTTCTTCTTTACATCTCCCCTTTTTTCACTATGCTTATTCTCACCCCTCTCCTTTTTTGGGTAGTTCTAAATATTGGGTTATTTAGACTTTAGATGTCGAGATTTTCTATAACAAAAATAAATAACGTTAGAAGAAAATTTATTTCTTTTATCATTCTTACCTTTGATTTTATTGAGATGATGTTTATCCTTGCGCTTTAGGAAGCTTTTGAATTGGCTTATTATTAAAGGTATTTCTATACTCCTATCATATACAGATTTGTCACTATTAGAACCATTTGCCTTTAATGTTCTAAACTTTTCCTTTCTCTTGTCACCTGCATCTAAAAGTCTTTGACTCACACTTTGCTTGTAGGCAATGAGTGAGCAAAGTAAATTATCAATAGAGTAGACATTCAAATTTTTAGACTCACATGTAGCAGTAACTTTAGCATCATATTTATCAAGCAAACAATATGAGATTTTATTGTCTTTCTTAGAGTTTGATAGTTCTCTACCTAAAGAATGCAGGAATATCACTATGGTTGGTCTCTGAAAGGATTTTGCTTGTGAGGGATCAGAATGCAAAGGATACGATCGCACTATCCTATAAGACAAAATATTTGCAGGTCTTTACACTCTACTCAAGTAGGTTAATGGAAGAGCAGATGGAGTCATACATATGATTAGTCATGGAGGATAATGACTTTCACCTACACACCTCGATGGAAAATAATATATATGACCCAAAATAAATCATAAGGTTTCCCCCATTCGATACATCAGCTCAAATGGGGTTTATTTAAAGGAGGTATCAGTTTCTCATGGGTGCAAGCCCCCGTGGTTAATTACATCTTAGACTTTAACCTAAGAAAACTCTCAATTAAGGATTCTATATTATTCTCTTCTTAGTTTGGTGCATAGAGTGGGTTCTTATATTATATTCTAAAGAGGATAAACTATTTTCTTTATCTTTAGTGATGAATAAACCCTTTTTAAAAATTTTGAAGATTTTGATTAAAAATTTGAGTTTAGAATATCAAAGAACAAACCCCCTATCCTAGGAGAAATAACATATTTAGAATTTATCATAAGTTATAAGAGACACATTGAAGGGTGTACAATCTGGGCTTATGCTTGATTGGAGTGAGCTGCCAGCTAACATCCTAAAAATAATCAATTTACCTATATATGTAAGTTAAGGAGGATCTATCCTAAGAAACCAAGGATTTTAGTTTAGAGATTTAAATCAGGAATACATTAAATATGTAAATGAATTCACCTAGTGTCATGTATGGTGATGCATGAAATAAATGCATAAATAAAATATTTTATTAATTTCTTTGGAGCATACATACAACTTGGGGTCTATAATAAAATAAGGGGGTCAAGCTCTAGCACAATAAACTAAGTTTTTTACTCTTATGAGACATATAGATTTAAATGCATTTGCTTATCATCATTTAGCTCTGACTTTTCTTATAGAATTCCAAAAAGGAATGCCCAAAAGAAAGGGAATTATCTTTGGGAATCATGTATGTTTATATAAGCAAGCACCTTTAAATCATTATAACTCTTGACACCTTACATTTACATTTGATTCTTTGCATATACATTCACAACTAAGTACATTCTACTTCCAGTCTTCTTTTATAAGCATCCTAGATACATTCTACTTTGACATTTTCATTTGAGCAATAATAATATGATGCATATATACAGACGTAGTGTATTATGAAGAAATTTGTATAAAATACAAGCATGACATCTAAAGAATGAAAATTAAACAAACACACCAATGATACCCTCCAGATAAAGGTACATGCATTATACCAAAATACACTAACAACCTAGACTAAGACTAGAGTTAGTGAGCCTAATAAATAAATTTTAATGTGTGTAGCAGGCTATGTAGTTCTAGTATGTTCTATATAGGATAATTTGGTTAAAGTTACTTTCTATTCTTATTTGCTGAAGGTCAAAGGAAAAAAAACTTTAAATTGAGTTTAAATATTAATGTCTTAATGCTAATTTTAAGAGTTAAGTCAAACCTAAATCGATGCCTATTTGGATCAAACTACATTCAAAGAGACTTATTGGCATTAATCAAGCTTAACCAAACCTTGTTAGGTCCAATTCGACTCAACACAAGTCACCGAGAATGCAAATTGGGCTCGACAAGGCTCAATTAAATTAGTCAAACGTACAAAAGAAGAATGCAAAAAAAAAAAAAAGAGGTCAACAAACACAACCCCAATAGATGTGGTTAATAATTGGTGAAATGCACGTGTTGGCGTTGACCACCGTATCCCTAGGAGGACATAACTCAATAAGCTAATTGACTCCAAGAAATACTCTTTCAATCATACACTAATAAGTCAAGCAGTGCAATAATGATTTAATGATGAAAAAATCATACAATCATACAATAATTGTTTAACTATACAAAAAAGGTTAGACAAAACTGGAGAAAGACCAAAGGGACAAAGTGTAATTAGAACCAATGGTTCTTTAAGAATAAAATGAATAATTTTGGTGTGGTGGTTAAGAGTAAGGCAAGATTGATGGCTAAGGGGTACAACCAAATAGAGAAGGATTTATTTTGAGGAGATCCTTTCCCCTGTAGCTAAATTGGAAGCCATTAGAGTGCTACTAGCCTTTGCCTGTTATAAGGGCTTTAAACTTTTCCAAATGGATGTTAAGAGTGCCTTTTTAAATGGAGTAATAAAAGAAGATGTGTTTATAGAGCAACCCCCAGGTTTTAAGAGTTCCCAATTTCTAAATCATGTTTTCAAATTAAAAAAGGTCTTATATGGATTAAAGCACGCACCTAAAGCTTGGTATGTGAGGTTTAACACATTCTTACTAGAGAGGGAGTTTGTTAAGGGGAGCATAGACACCACCCTTTTTCTGAGGAAAGTAGGAGATGAATTACTCATTGTTCAGATATATGTTGATGATATACTTTTTGGATCTTCTAACAAAAGGTTATGTGATAATTTTTCTAAAATAATAAAGAGAGAATTTGTGATGAGTATGATGAGAGAGTTGTCCTACTTTTTGGGGTTTAGCATAAGACAACTAGATGATGGAACCTTTCTAAATCAATCAAAGTATATAAAAGACATCTTGAAGAAATATGAAATGGATAAACCTAAGCCACTTAATACTCCCATGACCTCCAGTGTTCAGTTATGGACTTTATGAGATTGGCCATGTCTCTCAAAAAAGAAAGAAGATTATAGCCTTAGGACATCTTGTGACCTACATTCTGGAAAAGAAGTATGATTTAGTTCACCCTGTTCAAAATCTTGAAGAGCCCGTCTACTATAATGATGGATCATTCTGAGCTATTTTTAATAAAGATGCTCATTTAGAAAGCACTGACTCTGAGGAGAAAAGGAAAAGACCTCCACCTGCACCTGCTGGTAGACAAAACTTTCAGGAGATGGTCCAGCACTTTGATCATCTTGAGAGCCACTTTGATCAACATTTTAATCAAATTGAAACTCATCTTAAATAGCAGGACTATCAATGTCAGCAGGATATGGGTTGGGTTAGAGATCAAGTTGACTCGATCAATCAGAACATAGCTATGATGAGTAGCTATTTTAATTTGTTCAACCCACCACCTCCTCCAGATCAGGGTCTCTTTGAGTGATGACTGTACTTCTTTTGTGATTCTCTCTACCAGTTATGATGTGATATGAGGTGATGTTGTTAGTTTTTATATTTTTATATTTTAATGATGTTTTTGAATTGATATAAATTGTGCTCAATGTATTATCATTTTAACTTGATATCAATAAAACATATCTTATCTTATCCTTATTATGTTTTATCTCTTTCAAAAATGTTTGTTAGCCTATATGATTATCCTGAGAAATTGATTTAAAATGTGTTATATTTTGAAAAGTAACACAAAATTGAATTCATTAAAAAATTTAATTTTTTTAAAAATTTAAGTTGAGTTATAACTCGATCAAGTTGAGGCTATCAAACTTATGACTCTTGTTAAACTAGCATAATTTTAGTATTATTATTACAATTTTGATATTTTCTTAATTTTATTTCTCTTTTTAATATAAATATCTTTGTGCCTAGAGAAATTTGAAATTTTATATTATCGATTTTTAAATGATCAATTAAAAATTTTATAAATGTAAAAATATATAAAAATCAAAAGAATGTGCAATGATTCATAAATTAAAAAAGAGGCACAAAATTAGCCCACAAATAAAAAGATGCACAAAGTGTGCCATAAATATTGAAAAGATGCGTAAAGCGCCACAAGCATATGTTCTTTCCTTTATCTTTTAATATTTAAATTCAAATGAATTTCTGTTCAATTTTATTTTCTATTAAAATATGAAATACAAATTTTCATTTCATGTACTTTGCAATAATTTTCTTTATCTAATTATTTAAATTAATTCGTGACTTTGATATTTTTTTTCTTGTCTATGCTATATCTATACTTAAATCATTTGAAATCTTCTTTTTATCTAATGACATTTATCTTTTTTATTGCAAACTCTTTCAGGATAAATTATCAAAGGCTTCTCATATGACTTCTTACATTTCTGTGTTTTTTTGTTTCTTCTTCTCTTTTTGCTGTTGTAAAAAAGAGCGAGAAATATTATTTGACATTTGATTATGTTGTTCGTATCTCTTTCGTGTTTGACATTTGATTGTTGTATTGTTCATGTCTCTTTCGTGTTTGACATTTGATTGTTGTGTTGTTCATGTCTCCTTCATTTCTTTGTATGATTTGTTCATATTATTATTATTATTATTATTATTATTATTATTATTATTATTATTATTATTATTATTTTATTTGTTTTTGGCATTTCAGTGTTAATTTTTGTGTGATTATTTTTGTGTATGAAAACTTTGTTTTTGTTTATAAAGAAGATTAAAAATTTAAAATGTGATTCATTTATAATTAGTGCTCCTTATTCTCACATGCTTATTCATTCAGGGTAAGTTTAGGAGAAACATAGGACTTTCAAATGTACACAAATAATAATTTTTTTACCATCATTAAAAAGGAAGAGATTGTTGAGAGAGTTGCTACATAACTTTGCATGTTTTACATTCTTGTAACTTGTATATTTTTTATGATTCCAAATATTACTGTTTTGATTATTATTTCTCCTAACACTTTTTAGAATATTTTTTTTGCTCTTGTGTGTACTAAAATTTAAGAAAAGTCACACTCCAGATTGTTGAAGACTTCAAATCAAGATCTCCTCTGGATTTGTCATTTTAAACTATTCATCGAGACAATTTAACCCAATCGTCCCAGGAAGATCTCCTCTAGATTTTTCATTTTGAACTATTCCTCCAGATGATTTAACCCATTCGTCCCTGGATAATCTCCTTTGGATTTGTTATTTAAACTATTCATCTAGGCGATTTAACCCATTCATCCTAGGACGATCTCCTCTGGATTTGTTATTTAAACTATTCATCCAAACAATTTAACCCTTTCATCCAAGGATGATCTCCTCTGGATTTGTTATTTGAACTATTCATCTAGATAATTTATCCCATTCATCACAGGATAATGTCCTCTTGATTTATCATTTGAATGATTTGTCCAGATGATTTATCCAATTCGTCCTCGAATGATGACCTCTATTCTGTTCGTCATGCATTTTCATACCAACGAACCTTGGGAATAACTGTTCATACGGGATGAACCATGTTTGTACGGGATGATGATAAGGTACGAAGGTAGTTCGTACCAATTTATATTGAGCTCATATGCAACAGTTTTTTATATTATTCGTACTTACAAAATTTGATCGTACGGGATGATCATGGACGGTCAAAAATTGAAAAATGCAATTTTTGGATAGTTTTTCTTGCCTTTTCTATTAAAGTTCAACTTAAGACTGTAATGCAATCTTTTTCTCACTTGGTCTAGATGTATATTGAAGGGATTTTGAAAGAGAGAGAGAGTGTGTGTGTTTGAAGGAGATTTCTTACTATTGGAGCATGAAGGATTTTCTTAGTTACTCAAAGATAAGGATCTCTATGTGTAATTAGTGATTACTTCACTCTTTTCTCTTGTCTTTCAAGATTTTTTATGAGAAGATCTTTCAAGAAGATACGATTCTCTACCAACACTAGAGGAGTGTGAACAGCGGAAGGTTCTCTACCTATACTTGTAGAGTGTGAACAGCAAAAGGTTCTCTACCTACACTTAGAAGGTGTAAAAGGATGAAGGTACTCTACCTACACTTGGAGGGTGTAAAAGGATGACGGTTCTCTGCTGCACCTGGTAGGGGTGGAAGAGAGTTTTTGTGAAGGTTTTTCTGCCTTGCTATGGGGGCAAAAGAGGAGACACTAGTGGTAATAGTGCAATACCTGAAGTGGGAGACTTCAGGGAGTGGATGTAGGTCGTGTTTGACCAAACCACTATAAATATTGTGTCTTTTATTTTCTGCTGCTTTTATTTTTACTAACTTGTTATTATCTATGGTTGAAAAAAAATTTAAACTGTTGAATTTTAAATTAAGAGAATAAATTTTTGAATTTTAAATTTTAAATTATTAATTCACCCTTCCTCTTGGTTAGCCATTGGGACATAAGCTTAGGTCTAACAGTCTAATTCATAATTGATAAGTTTAAACAATAGCTAATGATAATCTTAATCAATCAGATCAAGATGAGGTATGTCATCTTTCATATGAAGATTTGTTAGTTATTTATAAGAAAATCCATGACTCATATAGAAAGTTAAATAAAATACATACTAGTCCTAATATTGAGTTTAGTACTTTACAAACTGAGCATGCTAACTTAGTTATAGAAAATATTGTTTAGATAGAGATCACATGTCCTTGCTTTATGAGTTTGATGCATTAAGTAAGAAGCATATTAAATTAACTGATACACATGAAACCTTAAAAACATCACATATTAAATTAGAAAAGGAGTTTGACAAACTGGAGAAACTTGCATGGGTGATAGAACACAATGAATATAGGCTAAAAGTGGAAGTGGCGGCATATGAATATGAAAATAAAGCATTGAATGAAAAAATCATAGCAATTGAAAAAGATAAGACATCATCCATATTAGCCCAACCAAGTAAACCCCTGGCATTGCACGCTTCACACAACTTTAGGAAGAGGCATCACCACCCATATAGGTTAGTGAAACCGTTTCACAGTGTTAGGTGCTTTTCTTGTGGTAGGTCATATAGCATACACTTGCATGATTCACTATAGGACACACCTAGTGTGGAGACCTAAATTGCATTCATCACAGTATAACATACATACATCTCATTTATACAAGTATAAGGAGGAACCCAAACTCACTTGGGTTACAAAATCTAACACTTGACTAACTTTGTAGGGGTACTCTCACAAAAGACCTAGTGAGAGCATGTGGTACCTGGATAGTGGCTGCTAGAGACATATGATTAGAGACATGAAGATATTCATTACACTAGAGACCAGGACCGAAGGAAAAGTTACGTTGGTACATAACACCACCAAGAAAGTGGTGGGCGTAAGTATTGTTGGAAATGCTAAGAATTTTTTAATTGAGAATGTTTTCTTATTTTATGATTTAAAGCATAATTTATTAAGCATTAGTCAAATATGTGATAAAGGTTTTGACATAAAATTTCTTTTCGACAAATGCCTGATTAGTTTAAATGACAAACTTGTATTAGAAGAAAAAAGAATAAACAATATTTATATATTAGATCTTGATTGTATTGAGGATCATCTATGCGATGTCTGCCAACTAGAAAAATAAATAAAATCTACATTTCATTCAATCAAGGATGTGAAAACATCTAGGCCACTAGAATTCCTTCACATGGACCTATTTGGACCCATTAGCACAACTAGCCTATGTGGGAAGAATTATGGTTTTGTAATTGTAGATGACTTCTCTAGAGTCACTTGGGTAAGATTCATAGCACATAAGAATGAGTTATTTAAGGAATTTAAAACATTTTTCCACTTGGATTTAATAAAATTAGGATGTGAAATCTAAATAATTCATAGTGATCATGGTGGAGAGTTTCAAAATAAAAGATTTGAATCCTTCTATCATGATATTGGAATAGAGCATAACTTCTCTGCCCCTAGAACACCTCAGCAAAATGGAATAGCATAAAGAAAGAATAGAACCTTGGTAGAAACTGCTAGGGCAATATTAGCTGAGTACACTCTTCTTAGATACTTTTTGGCATAAGCGATAAACATGGCATATTAGGTCTTAAATAGAGTGAAAATTAGGTTAAAGATGAATAAAACTCCTTATGAACTCCTTATGGATCAGGCATCGATTCTTTCACACTTACATATCCTTGGTTACAAGTGCTTTATCTTAATTTATGGCAAACTTCCCTAAGGAAAATTTGATCCCAAGGCTGATGAGGGTGTCTTCTTAGGTTATTCATCTATAGGTAAGGCCAATAGGATCTTCAATAAGAGAACCCTAGTAGTAGAATATTCCACCCATGTAGTGTTTTATGAATTAGATAAGTCCTCTAAGCCTAAATTTGAAGAATATGAAGTAGAGGCAATTTATGGAGTAGAAACTATGAATATAAGAGAAAGGGGAGAAACTCATGAAGACTTGCTTAGAGAATGGAGATACTCTTCTAGTCATACTAAAGAATTAATTTTAGGAGAACCATCGAAAGGTGTAAGAACTAGGCATGGACTTAGGAAGGAGATTAATCATTATGCATTCATCTCAATGAGAAAACCACAAGTATAGATCAAGCTTTAGGAGATGAATTCTAGATCCTAGTAATGCAAGAAGAATTGAACAAATACACCAGAAATGATGTTTGGGAATTTGTCAAGAGAGCTAAAGAATAGAGTGTTGTGGGAATAAAATGGGTCTTTAAAAATAAGGTGAATGACTCGGGAACTATAATAAGAAATAAGGGTAGACTAGTAGCTAATGGATATAAAAAAAATTGAGGAGATGGAATTTGAAGAAACCTTTGCCCCAGTAGCTAGACTAGAAGCCATAAGGGTGCTGTTAGTCTTTACTTGCTTTAAAGGTTTTAAATTATATCAAATGGATGTAAGAGTGCTTTTCTGAATGGGATAATCAAAGAGGATATTTATGTTGAGCAACCCCCTAAATTTGAAAGCTCACAATTTCTAAACAATGAATTCAAATTAAAAAAGGTAATGTACGGTTTAAAGAAAGAGCCTGATATGAATGACTTAGCTCGTTCTTACTAAATAGAGGATTTATAAAGGGTAGTGTGGCACTCTCTTTCTACAAAAGGTTAAAGATAAAATTCTCATTATTCAGATTTATGTGAATGACATTTTGTTTAGATCTTCAAATAAAAACTTATGAGATGAATTCTAAAAAATAATGAGTAATGAGTTTGAAATGAGCATGATGGGAGAGCTTAATTATTTTCTTGGGTTTAGTATAAAACAAAAGGAAAATGAAGCATTTCTTAGCCAAACAAAATACATAAAGGATATTCTATGAAAATGTGAAATGGATAGTGCGAAGCCAATGAACACTCCAATGAGTTCTTTGATTCAACTAGATAAAGAATCGAATGAAAAATCAGTAGACCAAAAAACATATAGAGGGATAATTTGATATATCATCTACTTAACTGCTAGTAGGCCAGACATAATGTTTATTGTGTGCCTCTGTGCCCAATTTCAAGTTTATCCTAAAGAGTCTCATTTAACTGCGGTCAAAAGAATCCTTAGATATCTAGTAGACACCCTGAACTAAGGAATTTGGTATCCTAGGCACAACACTTCCTTTGAAATATTAGGGTACTCAGATTCGAATTTTATAGAATGTATGGTAGATAGGAAAAGAATCTCTAGAACCTGCCAATTCATATGACAATCTCAAATTTTTTGGTCTAGTAGGAAGGAAAATTTGGTAGCCCTCTCCACGACCAAGGCATAATATATAACAGTAGGAAGTTGTGTTGCACAAGTAATATGGTTGAAATAATAATTTCTTGCTCTTGAATTACCCATAGGAACCATTCTAATCATGTGCGACAACACGAGTGCAATTTTATTTCTAAAAATCTAATTCAACACTCTAGCATAAAATATATAGATATTAGACATCACTTCATAAGTGATCATGTAGCTAACGGGGACAAAGAATTACAACATATAGCTACAGGAGATCAATTGGTAATCAAATTCACAAAACCACTAGCCTATGACACCTTTAGCACTTTGAGATAAAACTTGGTGTCATAGACATTCATGCGTAAAAAAAAAGTTACAAACAAATATAATCAATCAAAAAAATTGGTCTAAGGTGTTTCCTGACTGTCACACCCTCATGTCACCGAACTCCAAAACTTTTTGTCACCATTATACTATACGACTTATTTTCATACTGTATAATCTATCAAAACTATATAGATCATACCTCTATTTTATACCAACCATCCATATTCAATTTTTTATATGCATATCGTACTATACGATTCTCATCATATTGTACGATACACGTGGTTATGCATTCAAATCATATGGTATGATATAATTGTACTTCATACTGTACGATATATCTTTTTTGTATTATACAAACCACGTGTACAAACATATTGGGATGAATTAAAATTGATCGGTATGATATAATTAAACTTCATATTATAAGAACACTCGATTGTACTATACGAATAATTTTTTAAAAGGTCATTCTGATGACTCCTTGGGACAAACACAATTCTTTTAGATAGTACTATATAGTTGTTGACCTCATTTTTGTATGAGGTCACTAAGGCCCTTCCAAACTCCAGATTAATTCTAGATCCTAGGATCCACTCTAGACCTTAAGATCCTTTCCTAGAGCCAGACGTTAGGGCCTACTCTAGAACCTAGAGTTCCCTTAGATCCTAGATCCTAAAACCCCTCTAGATTTTGGAACCAATCTAGACTCAAATCAATTCCCACCCTTGATCAACTTCAACCTTATGTCAATTCCTACCTTTGATCAACTCCAACTTCAATTTAATTCCTACCTTTGATCAATCTAAATCTCAAACTTCATTTAACTCAAACCCCAATTAATTCAAACATATTCAAACTTTGATCCAATCCACTTGAGAATCCAAATTTCAACCTAGACTTTGATCCTACCTTTGATCTAGCTTTGACCAAATCTATTCATTAACAATCATCACATGATTGTGAATGATTTGGATGCTCCAATATTGATCATCCAAACTCAAAATCTAATCCAAATCCAAAAATCTAGACTCAAATTCAAAGTCTTAAGGCCCTGTCCTAAAGACCTTTTTTTAAAGACTTTTCAAATATTTCAAAACCTAGTCAAATGGCCTCTGATTCAGGGTCTATCACTTACAAAGTGATAAGACATGTCTCTAAGGGTTTCCTTCCAATTTTGAGCCCATTCTGAGGTCTCTAACCCCAGAATCTGAATTAAAATCCAAAGGCTGTAAAACCTTCAAATATTTACAGCCCATGCCATTGAACCTAACCCCTTGAAGATTTTGATCTTGGAGCCCTTATCAAAGTCTCCAATCACTTCCAGACTCTTGATCTTAACCCACTGAGCAGTAAACTGCATTTTTCAGATCAATTTTTGACCCTAGTTGACTAATGGGTCAAAATTGACCAAAATACCCTTGTGGGATTTATAATGGCTATTTCAACCCAAATCAATTTCAAACTCTTTGAAACCACTTTCAATGAATTTCAAATGTTAAACTCAACTTGTTGAACTCAAACCCAAACCTTGGGTGAACCTGGTTGACCAAGTCAACCAAGTTTGACCCATGGACCCATACACCCCTCCTCTTTCAAATTTTTGAATCAAGTCCATTCCAAGTCCTTTGAATGCATGGGATGACCCCTTAGGTACCCAAGAGACCCCTCTTGGTGACCCAAGCCTTGGGGTCACTTGGGTTAGCCATATGGCTTGACCTAAGTGACCAAAGAGAGGCCTCCCTTGAGCCATCTTTTGATCTTAATCAAATTGAATCCAAATCAAGGTGTTATTGAGTTTTCTTTCACCCAATACACCTTCCTTGATCAGCCCAACCCTTGGGCTCACTTGGGTCAAGAGTTAGGCTAACCCAAAGTGCCCAAAAGCACTTGGGATTGAGCCAACTCTCAACCTAAGCCTAATTGAACCTGACCAACACCTCCCATAGGTGGCCCTAGGTCCAATACACCCCCTCCAGCCAGCCCATGCCTTGGGCTAGCTTGGGTCAAGAGTTAGGCTAACCCAAAGTAGCCAAAAATACTTGGACCCGAGCCATCTTCCAGCTCAGATCAAATTGGACCCAATTGCCACTTGCATTGGGTGCATCACACCCAGACCCACTTCCCACCTCAAGCCCAGGGTCTGGCCTGACCTGGGTTGAGCCCAAATCGACCCAAACCGAGCAGGTTTGGATCAACCCGAGCCACCTTTTAACCCAGATCAAATTGGACCCAATTTCCACCTGCATTGGGTGAACTGGACCCAGACCTACCTCCCATACCAAACCCAGGGTCTGACCTGACTTGGATCGAGCTTGATTCGACTCGAACCGAGCAGGTTTGGGTCCAACCCAACCACCAATTCGATCCAGGCCTCCCTAGGCCAAGTTAACTTCGCCCTTGGCTCCAGCATGTCCCCATCGGTCTCCCCCGGTCAACCTGACCCAGACCATGGACAACGGTGGTCGTAGCCAATGGAATTTGAGTTCCGGTGGTCCCCCCTCAGAAAATTTCTGGCTCAAGGCTGCTGCCCACCGATTTGATCTCCATGATCCCCCTGGACGTCACCATCGTCCACCTGGCAGCGATCCGAGCCTTCCCCAGTTCAATCCCAGCCGTCCAAACTCCCGAAGGGTAGCCGAATACCCCTGAGCTCTCCAGACCTCACGAGGCATTGGCATTCGCTCTGATTCGATTCCCAGAGCTCCTTCGAACTCCTAGAAGCTTTCTTCTAGTGCAGAGATCGATCCCTCCTTTCGTTCGAACAAACGTCCGTGAAAGCTCTCGGCGTCCCGCTCGAAAGTCGCACCTCAGGTCGTCCTCCGATCCCGACGCCTAAAGGAGAACTGTTCGCCACCGTCCTCTGAAGCTTTCTGATAGAGAAGCTCTTTCGTTGAGGCCTTTTCTGTGGTAATCTCTCCATCCCGAGCTCCCTAGCTAGGTAGTTTGGTCAAGTGTGAAGGAAACCTTTACCCCAACGGATTTCCACCGTTGGATTGAAGGTTTCCACCATCCTGATCCTCCCTGCAAAATTTCATCGGAGTTCGCCGGCGGGATCGCCCGGATCAAGCCGGAGAAGCCCTGCGGTCTCGGATACGAGCGGGAGGTTGAAGACGAAATCCCAGGATCAACGGCTCGGATTAAATCATGCGGTATCGGAACGCTGTTAATCTCAGCCATTCGATCCGCCATCCAACGGCTGTCGTTAACCCAGCCGTTAATCGTTAGCGCCAATCATTGCCTGGCGAATCGACGCGCGACGCATGGTAATGGCTGCTGACTGTGTAATTACCGGATTAATAAATCTAGAAATTCAAGGGATATTCAAAAATTCATAACTCTCTACACACTTGTCCAAATTAGGTGTTTTTAGGCTCATTGGAAAGGTCTCAGGGAGCACTACAAAAGCCTTATGGTTCCAGACCCTGGTTAGATCAATCTTAGGTTTAATTTCAATTTGAGCATTTTATGAATTTCTTTAATTACTTTTTAAATACATGTCCACCAGGTCTGAAATTTTGGAAGATTGAAATTGGACATGTTTCTGACATGTCCAAATTTTACCTCTCCATTTTAAGTTGTTCAAGAGCATTTTCCCTAATTTTTAAGTTTAAGGGTCATGGTTTGACCCTTAAATTCAAGAAGGGATATAGACCTATTCAATGGGACTTAGGATGTGATTTTTGGTGTGATGATGATGTGTAGGATCAGGAGTGTAGAGCCACTGATTTTGCCCCAATCCAAGCTTAGGATAGACCCCTATAGTAATTTCAAGGTGACTTAGAGCTCACCTTGGGTGGTTTAGTTAACCACCATAGAGTATTCCAATTGAGCTCAAATTTGGTGGGTTTAGTCCTTAGGGTCAAGTGATCCTATGGTCCAAATTTCATCAAATTTGGAGTTCATTTGATTCCCCAAGAAGGAGCCTCAAAAATCCTTCTTAGAAATGGCCTTAACCCTAATCAATTGATAATGAACTATTCTTAATTTATAAAATCCATTTAGATGTCCATAATTGTCCCTAATTAATCCCCTAATCAATAAGAATTGAAACCCTCTTAAATTGATCTATAGATTGATTTTAATTTAGTCCTTAGATAAAATCAAGGGTTAACCAATCTTAATTAATCCTAAAAATCTTAAAAATCCCAAAAGGGTCTTAAACACTTGTTGATCTGTCCTTAGGTCATTTATGACCTTTGGAATTAATCCCAAGGAGTTTAGGGCTCATTTGGGTTCAAATCCTTAAGCAGACCCCTTAGTCGTAGTAACTTGATAATCCCTACGAGTGTGTAGAATTCCTAAAATTCACTCTTAACAATAGAAAAATTTTGATTAATCAACTTAGTGGATAGTGACTTCAATTAGAATTCATCACTTCCTAGAAACATCAAACCTTCATAACTTAGCTAAAACCAAGGAATCAGCATCTTAGGTGACCTTAGGTTAGAACGAACCAGAACTTCTAAAAATCATAACTTTTCATAGAAAACTCCAACTTGAGTGTGCCACCTGTCTAATAACTCATAATTAGGTCTAGTATTTATTAAAAATCTGAAACTCTTAAGATTAACTCTAGTTTTTAAAGCCGAATTTTGACCCCTTAGTTAGTGTATCCGGATAACTCTTTAAAACCTATTAACTCTTCTAACCCTTAAAATTCTTTTAATAGGATATTAAAATTCTCAACCAACCCATTAAAATCAGTAATCAATTCCTCTAATATTGATTCACTCTTTTAATTCCAACCAATTTAAAATAACATAATTAACCCCGATTGCTACTGGGTAACCCAGGCCTACGAGGCTATTAGTTTAGACCCAAGGAAGGTGAAATAAACTTCACGGCCTCGATGTGAAACAAAGGTAGTAATCAATTAACTCTTAAAATATATTTAATTAAAATTCCTAATTTATTAATATTTAAAGTTTAACTCAAACCTCCCTTTTAAGCCTTAAAAAATCTAAAACTTTAGTCAACTTTAACAAACTACCTACTTCAGGACCTACCCCAACCACACAACCCTTTTTACACACACTTTAGATGATGTGCTAGGACAACCAACTCTAGATCTAGGTAAGGTCGGTGTTTACTTTACTGCTGTGTGCCGGATTTTACGTGGTTTTCACTACATGTTGTGGATGAAATTGCTTTGCTGTGTCTGTTTACTTTTCTGCACTTTGTGGATGGACTGATGTGTTTGGTGACTAGATTACTCTTAGGTTAGGTACGATCTGGATGTTCACATAATTTTCTGCAGGTGGCCACGCTCATGCAGGGCAATAAAAGGGGGCTAAGTTAATAATAAATGTTAATTGTTATAAATGCTTGCACAGGCGCTTCAACTGCTAAAGCCCCCAAATAAAAGAGTGTGGCCAGTGTGTTTTACTTACCTTTTCTGCACATATATACAACTGCTTGAGAATAATTTCTCTTTTTATTAACTGCTTAGGATAACTCTGCAGGTGAGTCTAGATTTTTGATTTGATATAAATGTAATTTGTATAATTGTCAATTGTTGTGAAAGTTAAGTTTGAGTTGGGATACATAGTTCCAAAGCTTGGATTCCAAAGAGGAAAGGATACCCTTTTGGGGACTATTCCTTTTCCATTTGGAAATCAAAATTTGGATCACACTTCTTTTATACCCAAAGAGAAAAGAGTGGCCTTCCCCTTTAAAGGGAAGTGCCCTCTTATCCATTTGAGTAGTTTGCTACAAAGAACCCAAGGAGTTTAAAGAAAAGGAGTCCAAAGAAGAGCAAAAGTGAAGACTTGAAGATTGAGGGTATCCCACTCAAAATAACTTGCGTCATTACTAGGCTTAGAATCCGGGTTGTTGTCAGTGGTGCCCGGAACTTTACTTTCTGCAAAACTCTGATTTGTAATAAGCAATGCAACTTTGCCTATGGACATTTATTAATTAGTTTATATTTAATGTGATGAGTTGATTGCCTCTAGGATTGCCTGCTTTTCTTAGTTTTTGGCGATTGTGTGCCGCTTTTGTTTTTGCCTGGATACGTGAGACTCGTAAGGGTGTGAAAGTTTTATACTCGAAATTTAAAAAAATTTTAGTGAGTCTAAATAACATAGAAAGATAACAAATCTAGGGAATTAGCCGGGAATCGACCCCAGTGTCACATGCATATTTCTGCACTTCTTTTTTTCTTGTTTTAGACCCTTCCCTGCCTGCGGGTAGAGTGCGGATAGTCTGACCTATGAGGACGAGGTGCCGGACCTAGGGAAGCCCAGTCTTCTAAAAAAAATTATTTTCTAAGCCTATTTTTTAAAGTTTCAAGCATACACTATTTTGGAATTGTCGACCGGCATGCATTGCATTAGATACAAACTAAAGGAGTAAAAAAATTTTAATTGCATCAATTTAGCATTTTAGCACCCAACATAAGTTAAAGGGGCCAACTAGGAAAATTTTTAGATGTCGGCCCCAACTCTCCAAAACCTTAATTACAACGTCCCTATCACTCTTTCATAAAAGACCGAATTCATATATTTTAAATTGATTAGGTGGTTAGCTGGCTCCCCAATCCAGGCCGGGGTAAGTCCAGGTTTTGCACTGCATTAGTTAGGATCGGACGACTGTGGTCCAGTGTCCAAAATAGATTTAGGATCCGGGGCAGATCTTTGATTATAAGACCCCAAACTTCAGGAATCTAATCCCAAATTTCTAATAAAATGCTCAACTCTAATTAAATATCATTTCAATCCAAAACATAAAGCCCAACACTTAGATTTAGTTGGGACAGTTCCGGATAGTTCTGGAATCTCAAAGTGTCCCCTACCTCTCCTCCTTTAACTCCATTAATAACTGTTCAATTTTGATCCATTCCCTTTGAGTTTTCAAAATTCACTTCTCTTTTTGATATCACTCCTAGAAAATCTAACAAAATTTTGTTCTTATTTTAAGCGAGAGTTTTCATAGGGACTCTGTCTCACTACGATGTAATTAACTACGAGGGCTTACGCTCGTAGGAGATTTGGAACCCCACACACCTGATTTCAAAATTAATCTTTTTAAAAACCCTCTTAGATTTCTTTGGGAAAAGTCAAAAAATGATTGCCGTTATCATATTAGAAGAATTATCATTGAAAGGTGATACCTCCCTTTGGGGAGATACATCCTTCTTTGATAAGGCTTTGGATATTAATTCAGCAATCACACTCCTTCAGTATCATAACTAGATTATTTAGTTGAACCCTACCTCGTCCCCTCGGGGCCGTGTCAAGTTCTCTTTAGAATCTAGCCGTGATATTCAAGACGAATTACAAAATTCTAAGCCTGAACACAGTTGTGGAATTTTATTCTCGCCTTTCAGGGTGATATACTTTTCTGAGAGAGTTGATTCGACTTCTAGAATTAGAATTAAATCTCAATTTCAAAATTCCCAAAGAAAACAAATATTTTCAAAACCTATTTTCAAAATTCCACCAACAAAAAATGGCACGCCCGGTGGGACAAATCTCTCTCTCCATCTTTAATAAGAACAAAATTTTGTTTCATCGGTAGTCTTAACTACCTTCCTTCCGTTGGTCCCTCGACCCATTTCTTCCTTGGGGGAGTGTGGCCAACATCTAAACAACGAATTTTAAAACATTAAAAGAGAGGTTCTACCTCCCAAATTTTGTCCTGTTGATCGTCCTGATTTTGACCTTCTGCCCTGGGATTTCGTGTGAGGCGACAGTGTCAAATCAGGTCCCCAAATATCCTTTTAAAATTTTGATTAACAAATGCCACATTCAATATCTCTTTTCTTTTCGAATTGAAAGGAGCTTGAAAGATCTCTGCCTTTAAGAAAGTTTTGAAGTATTTTAGTCTTGACCCCTTTACTCTCTTTGAACTTTTAAGAGTGAAGAGGGTTAGACCATTTACTTTACTTGGGTTTTTCTTACAATTCCATAAGCCTTCGGGCAAGGGAAAACTCTGTCCGTTGCATTTTGGATTCTGTAGAAAAACCCCATCTTAAGTCATTTGAGATCCAAATTCCCTTCAAAATGTGGAAAGAAAGATAATAACGATTTTCTCCAAGTTTCAAATCTTCATATGTTACCCCGTATAGTCATCTTATGGGCTAACATATGTTCACCTTTTGACAAAACTTTCCTTTTGGCATGTATTTAGTCTCTTTACCTTCCTAACGTATGTTGGGTGTGTTTTTTTTTACCACTCAGCATGTGTTGGAAGGTTGAGATTAGTCTACAATCCTTAAGCTTTAATATAACAAACTCTTTTCCATCCCTTTTAGAAGGAAATCTAATTTCAATCCTCTCTTTAACTTTCAGAAAATTCAAATGGCTGGCCAATTAATCTTCTCTTTTGACCGAGCGTTGTCCTCATCTATTAATGACCAAGGAAGCACTATCATCTTTGGATTCAAATTTTAGTGTTGGTTGGACAACCAACTCTTTGAAATATTAGGGTACTCAGATTCGAATTTTATAGGATGTATGGTAGATAGGAAAAGAATCTCTAGAACCTGCCAATTCATATGACAATCTCAAATTTTTTGGTCTAGTAGGAAGGAAAATTTGGTAGCCCTCTCCACGACCAAGGCATAATATATAACAGTAGGAAGTTGTGTTGCACAAGTACTATGGTTGAAATAATAATTTCTTGATCTTGAATTACCCATAGGAACCATTCTAATCATGTGCGACAACACGAGTGCAATTTTATTTCTAGAAATCTAATTCAACACTCTAGCATAAAATATATAGACACTAGACATCACTTCATAAGTGATCATGTAGCTAACAGGGACAAAGAATTACAACATATAGCTATAGGAGATCAATTGGTAATCAAATTCACAAAACCACTAGCCTATGACACCTTTAGCACTTTGAGATAAAACTTGGTGTCATAGACATTCATGAATAAAAAAAAAAGTTACAAACAAATAAAATCAATCAAAAAAACTGGTCTAAGGTGTTTCCTGACTGTCACACCCTCATGTCACCGAACTCCAAAACTTTTTGTCACCATTATACTATACGACTTATTTTCATACTTTATAATCTATCAAAACTGTATAGATCACAGCTCTATTTTATACCAACCACCTATATTCAAATTTTTATATGCATATCGTACTATACGATTCTCATCATGTTGTACGATACACGTGGTTATGCATTCAAATCATATGGTATGATATAATTGTACTTCATACTGTACGATATATCTTTTTTGTATTATACAAACCACGTGTACAAACATATTGGGATGAATTAAAATTGATCGGTATGATATAATTAAACTTCATATTATACGAACACTCGATTGTACTATACGAATAATTTTTTAAAAGGTCATTCTGATGACTCCTCGGGACAAACACAATTCTTTTAGATAGTACTATATAGTCCCAATCATATTGTATGATTTGACCACCTTTTCCCAATCGTTTGTCCAGACAAAATATATTTTTGATCGTACTATATGATACTCGATCGTACTGTATGATCAGTCAAAATATCTATAAATTAGATAGAAACTAAGCTTATTTCACTTAACCTCTGCTCAGTACACTTGTTCTCACTTGTTCTTACTTGATGGCAAGCTCAAGAAAACACAATTGACTCATCCTAAGAAGCTCTTCTTCCTCTCATTGCCACGATGATAGGTTTTTGTCCACTAAGGATGAGGAAGTATACCATAATTTTAAGGCTTGCTAGATAACCCCCTCTCGTATGCTAAATCAAGCAACCTTAAACTTTGAGGTGAAGAGCTTCTTTGCTTCCACTACCTTACAGTTCCTTCTCACACTGGCATTTCCCTTTAATTTTGAGCTCCTTTTTGAATTCCTTTCATATCTAATGCATAATGCAGAATGCTTGACCCTCGCCTCTTTTATCTACCATCAAAATATAGAAATCACCAAAGCAGACCTCGCTCAATACATCGGGCTTTGTATTGAGCCTACTCTTTCATAACAAATGAATTTGATTGGAGTTTTATTAATCTAGCTCTCAAGAATGTTGCCTTGAACCACACCAACCACTTGTCCAGTCTCTAACCCAAAATGCTCGCTTCATCCAACATGTTCTTAGAACTTCAATCATACCCAAAGCTAGAGATAGGATACGTATGACCTCAATCATGTCTTTTGTCACCTACCTAATTATGTCAAATACTAAGTTTGATGAAGCCGACTTAATTCTAGACTATATCTTGAACATGACTCTAATTTGGCTTCCTAGCACCCATAGAAAACTCAATTTAGCTCTTGACCATCTTATAGGTTATATTCTTCACCATAAGTACTAGTTAACCTATCCTGATGAACCCGATAATCTACATATTTTCTATATAGATGTCTCCTTCTATATTTTATTTCATCGAGGGAAAGTGCATGATGAATAGGATTTTGATGAAGAAAGGGAGGCTTCTCTAGTAGGAGAACCTTCTCCATCAAGAAGGCATGCACCACAATAAGGAACCGCACCAACTTATCCTCATGACAATATAGTCAAACAACTCGATCAACTCTAAATCTGGATTGACTCTCATTCCCAATAATAATACCAACAACATGAGGAGGATATGCGATTGTTTGGGGAAAGTTTTTCTTCAATTGATCAATAGTTTGCATCAATCCACCACTTCTTTTAGCCACCTCCACCACCACCTGATCAGTATCCTACTTATTGACTAAGTCACTATATTATGTTTTTTTTAAGTCTTTTGGGTACTCCTCTTTTTAGTGATGTCAAAAGGGAGAGAAGTCTGGTGTCTACTTTAATTAGTATACCTTCTTGTTTATCATGTATTTTACTTCCAATGAAATGCGTGTTTGTTTATGTTTTTATTCATGTTTTTATGTTTACTTTAAATAATAATAATAAGAATAAATATATAAAAAAAAAACAAAAATTTTATGCTAACTTGCTTATCGATAATGTTATTTGACAAAATCAAAAAGGGAGAGATTATTGCATTCTATGACCCCTAGCCTAAGATTTTGATGATAACAAATAATATCGATTGAATTATATCACTATTTATTGAATATTTTGAATATTTCTCTTTTCTATGAGTACTAACATTTCAGGGAGTCCACATATTGCTCAAGACAATAGAAGACTCGAGACTTCGTAGAATAGGATGTGAAGTCTATAAATTTGTATTTTTCTTTTATTTCCATTTTTTCTTTTCTTGAGTCTGGCAGCAAAAAGTGTACACAAATCGAGCAACCATGTACATACATAGGGGGAGAGTTTTTTTAAGGGAAATTTTTTTTATTCTCCATAGATTGTACTATTCTCGGTGAACTAATCATAATATATGATTATTATCGTACCCTACGATTTATTTTTAATTTGAAACCCTAGCTGCTAGATTAATTTATGTTTTTAAATCTTAAATTTTTAACTAATCGTACTATACAATCGAATAGTTTAGTACTGGACGATGTTAACATAACTCATCTTTATTTGATTGATCAAGATTATCATTAGCCAATAGACACAAGTTTTTTATCTCATCCTCTTCTTCTTTCTATGACAATTTGACGAAGAGTCGGCCCAAAAAGCTTTTTGTGTCATTTGTTTGCCCCTCTTATAATTTGGCTTCTCTTCGCACTACTCCTTATTTGAATGAGTCTTCAGGTTGGGGTAGTAAACTTGAAGGATCTTGGTTTCCTACACTCAAAGCAAAATGTATAAGAAAAATTTTTAATAGATTTGTGACTTTTACCTTTGCTTGAGTTGTTTTAATGATGCCTCTATTTTCTTTTCAGAAAACTCTTGAACTAGCACGTCATCAAGCCTATTTCTTCATCCTCATTTGGTATAGAACTATCACTATTAAAATAATTTTCTTTTAGTGCTACAATTCTCTCCTTGTTTTTTTCTCTTACATCATTTTTCCTTTAACTCACTCCTTACTCATAGGCAATGATTGATCCAAGCAAATTATAAATAGAGTAAATATTTCAATCTTTTGATTCATTAATTACAATTATTTTTGCATCATAAAAACTAGGTAGATAACATAGAATTTTTTTGACTTTTTTTTTAAATTTTATAGTTCTTTACCTAGTGCATGGAAAATGTTACTATTTGGGTGAACCTAGTGTAAATCTTAGACACAATCTCGTTTTGTTTCATGCGGAGGAGTTCATAGTCATGTAAAAGAATGTTTTTCCTAGACTGTTTAAATTCACTAGTTCCCTCGTAGTTAATAAACAATCTATCCCAAATCTCATTCCTAGTTATGCATGCAGAAATTCACATATAGTCATCATATTTTAAAGTACAAAAGAAATAATTAAGACACTTAACATTTAACTGTGTGACTTCCCTATCCTCATTAATCTATTAATTAAAAGGAATATCATTTTTTCACCATTAATGATATTTGATGGAGGTGAGTAATCGAATTATATCATAAGCAAAATTTTATAGTCAATCAATTACAGAAATGTAGACATGCAAATTATCCAAAAATCAAATGGGATGTTTTCAAATAAAGGAGTACGGATTATTGAATAACCCTCTACAGTGTTATGATTATAAAAATATGCCATAGATCATTTTCATCAAGGTTTTCTAAAACACTTTTTTTAAGACCCTCTCTGATACCACTTGAAAGTTTGAGATGCGCCAAGAGGGGGGTGAATTGGTACTTTTTAAAAATATACCTAAACAGCAATACTAACATTTTGTAGATTTTTTAGACATTTGAAATAAGCAATTTAATTTTATAATACATAAGCTAATAATTTTAGTGAAGATAATGAAATTTTAAATTGCATAATAGAATATTGATCTCATAAATTCAAAAAGAAGTTATAACAAAAAAGAAGCAAAAAAAAAAAATAAAATATGAAATATGAAAAAGTACATCAAAAGTTTTTATTATGGTTTAATCAACCTTAGCCTACGTCCACTCCATATAGTCCTCCAGTCTAAATAGTGCACTAACATTAAGTAACTCTCCTTTTTCCCCCTCAGTAAGGGGGAGAGTACTTTACAAACTCTCTTCCACCAACCTAGTGCAGCGGAAGACTGAAGCTTCTTTCTTTGGAAGAGAACCCTGACTCTTTTTACTCTCTCCTAGAGAAGGAATAGAACTTTAACTTTTTTTCTCTCTCCTAGAGAAGGCAGAGAACCTCGAGGACTAGACTAAGAATCCCCTCTTCCTAGAGAGTTCGGAAAACACTCACCAAGGCCACAGGAAAAGCTAGTGTGCTGCTAGCCCAAAGAAACCATATGATCCCCTCATATTACTTCTCCCTCACGCTCAAGCTCACATCCTCCATCCTCTCAGAAACCCTGATTTTTTTATAAAAGCTCCCTCTTAGAGATCCTCTTTCAGACATATTCCTCTCTTTTCTTCCTTAGAGAAAAGATTAATGTACGGATTTTATTATAGGCTTAAAGAAACCCTAAATATTCGAATTAGCCATAACTATTCATATAGTATGATACAAGTTCATACAATACAATTAATTCAACACTAGTCCAATCCAGAGTGATGTAAGCAGTCATTTAAATAAACTGTTCAAATTTTATGAACACGTCATATATTACGATCCAAATATCATCCAACATGATGTGTTTAATTTCCTCTATTTGTACGGGATGATTTTTGGGATGACTGAAAGTCATCTCTGTTCTTTATCTTGTACTATTCTCATCATATAGTATGGTTATTTATTTTTAGGAATATCTTATAGTAGGATTAGTTCAAAAATTGAAGCTTTATCTAGTATGATTTTCTAGATGACCAAAATAATATATGCCAACTGTTTGGAACAATCATCATTGTACAGTATGATTGTTTAAAAATCATGATTTTGTTTGGTATGATCTCCAAGATGACCATATTTTACTGTTAATATTTTGGTATGATCTTCTGTCATTAATTAAACCATGATTTTATTGACTAATTATGTAGGTTAATTTTAATAATATTTCAAATTTTTGTAGGATATGATTAACTTCATAATATACAATTAGTTCAAAAATTAATTTCAAATTATTACTTAGATTAATATGGTTGCTAAGGTTTCCATAATGAAATAAATTATATAGTATGATATATATCATACAGTATGATTAGTACATAGAACATGAGTTTTCAATTAACAGTTGAACTAATCTTTAAATCACTTGATCGTAAAGTACAATTTTAAATCATACTGTATGATTAGTTTAAAATACTTTAGTTTAAAAAAAATTATCACTCACCCTTTTTGTGTGTGCACGGTCACCTAATTACATACACTCTAATGTAGCCTGACTTAAGAAAACTAAAAAACAAAAAACAAAAATATAGAGTCCTTTTCTTGACATCCTAACTCACGTAATCTTGAGTCTTTAATCTTCTTGAGTTTTCAAAATGTGAAAGACATAAAGGAGGATCTTTATTTGGTTAATTTACTTTTTCAAAAGAATTTTAAAAACTTGTTTTTTGTCACTCCTACTTTAGGTATTAAGCTTGACGAGGAGCCTCCTCCGAACAATCTTATGTTTTTTTGTTGGTCTAAGCCCCTTACTAATTTTTATAAGCTTAATATTGATGGTGATTATCTTGGGTCCTTATCGGTCTGTCATGGGGTTATCGGAGAAATTTGGGTAACTACATTTTGGCTTTTATTGGTCCTTTATAAAATTGTGATGTTAACAAAGCTGTCACTATGGCTCTTTTCTATGGTTTAAGGCTTTGCATCTCTTTAGATTTTACTAACATTATTATTTAGGTAGATTCTAAATTTTGTTAATAATTATGAAATGGTGTTGATGAGTCGATTTGTAACTTCCATTTGTTTTATTTGGTTAGGGAGATTAAGAATTTGTTGATTTTTTTTTTTTTTGAATTTCTTCATTTATCTGATTCATAAAGCTTATAACGCCTCTGCTAACTGGCTTGTCAATTGGGGGAAAGATCTCAATTGTATGACTGATATTTCTACTAATAATTTACCTATCCCCGTGCGGGGTCTTACCCTTCTTTCTGTCTCCTTGGTTTGGTATTGTTTCTGTACTATTTCTCATAATGTTCAGAGATTTAGTTTGCTATGAAGCCATGTGGTTTTGGCTATGATGAAGGTTTTGGAATGCGGTATTTTATGTTTGGATGTTCAATGCCGGCTGAGGGCATGTATCAGTACCTTGAGGTTAATTTTTGTGCTGTTTGGGGGCTGTCTTGGTTTTAGTTCTAGGTTACTCTATGCCTGAATTTGGAACTGGAAGGAGTATACTGCTACTTTACTTTGGATCTATTTTTTTGCTACTTGTTTTCCTAGGGCTAGTTCATTCTAGTATTTTCTTACTTATGTTGGTCTCCCAGGTCTCCTACATGAGTTGGAATTTTTTTTTATTCTTTTGTGGGTTAGGTTTTTGGATTTGTTTTACCGTGCTTTGGTGGGACTTCTCCAAGTTTCCTACTCTATTGTGAAAGTGATTCTCAATGTAATGATTGGTTTTTCTTCATGTTACTTTGGCCCAGGTAATTTGTTCATTATTATTTTTTCAAGTTTCTTATGGATTATGGTAAGATAGTTGTGTCAATGGCTTGCCTGATGCATTATTATTCTCATTTTCCTTTCCTTTCCATCTCTATCTGTTGGTTGGAATTATTTTCTACCAGCCCCCAGCCAAATTTCACCAGGATATTATTTTCCTCTGATGGGATTAAACGTGCCAGGTTAATTTCATTAAATTATGTTTTGGCTTGTCTTACTATAGAGGATAACATGGATGGTAACCAATTTTGCATTTTTATAAGAAATGCTCTTCTGGTTCATAAGATGGATGGTTATTTCTTGCAATGGTCTGGTATTTTTACTCTGCTATAATTTGTGGTATCAATCATTTGTGCAAGTCTTTCTTAGAGCAGGTGTTTGTGCTGGTGACTAGCTGGACAAGGAGATAGACAAGAGCAGGATCTAATAGCCTTTTTTGCTATCTCATTCATTTTTGGTGCTTGTTCTTGTGCACAGTAGAATGTATCTAGGTTGTTTTGTAATTTTTCTTAGATTGGAACTTGAGCTTTTAGTTTTTATTTTATTTTATTTTTGTATCTCTTTCGAGCATTAATAAGCTTGAGGCCCCTTTATGGGCTTTGTATTTTTTGTTCTTAATTAATGCGTAGGCCCCTCTGTGGGTTTCAACTAAAAAAAAGAAAAATCTTCTTGAGTATTGTACCTTTAATTATTAGTGGAAAAGACACAAATAATATCATATATATTTCATGAGAATGTACAATTCAATCAATAAGCATTGTCATCATAAAAATCACAGGCTAGGGATCCTAGATTTGCAACAATACCCTTACAACGACATAATTTAGTGGCTTGAGTGATTAGAAACTAGGATGAACTATCACATTAAACAACAACAACAATATGAGGAAGAAATGAGATGGTTTAGATAATGGTTATCCCCAATTAATAATCAATATACCTCCATCCATCAATACTTTTAACCACCATCTCCACAACCTAATCAGGATCCACCTTACCTTTAGTGCTTATTTATTCTATTCTTATTATTTTTATTTCTTGTAATATTCTCCTTATTTGTTGTTCCTCCTCTTTTTAGTGATATTAAAAGAATATGAAAATATATATTTTGATTGTATGTTTTAATATAATTTTATGTTAGTGTTTTTTTATCTTTTATTTAAAAAATACTATTAAAAAAAAATTTTTTTAACCTTAAATTTTATATCTATCACATAATGAGGGGAACTTAGAAATTTTTTTTTTTTACTTTTTTATCAACCAACATTATTTGCCACCATAAAAAAAGGAGAGATTATTGAAATCCAGGATACCTAGCCTGAGATTTTGATAATAACAATCTTTATTGACTAAATTGTTATTTTTCTCATTGAATATTATAGATATTTATTTTTTTTGTGAGTAGTAATTTTGTAGGTAAGACATACACTGATCAAGGCTACTGAAAGCTCAAGAATGGGTAGAATGGGAGTGAAAAGTAGACAAAGTATGTAATTTTTTTTATATTTCTTGAGTCTGGTCACATAAAGGTGTATGTAATTGGGGGACGGTACACACACAGACAAGGGGAAAGAGATAAATTTTAAAAGCTAAAATTTTTGTACTAATCATGTTGTACGACTTATAGTTGTACTGTATGATTAGTATAAAAAGAATAATTAACAACTAATTAGAAAAATTATTTTTATGAACTAATCAAACTGTATAATTTTGATCATACTGTACATTTTATTTTGATTTAAAAACCCTAGCCATTGGATAAATTAAGTAAGATATTTATATTTTAATTTTTGAACTAATCCTATTGTATGATTTGAATTGTATTATATGATTATTTAAAATCTCACTTAAATTAATTGCTATAATTTGTCAATTAAATAATGGTTTAATTAATGATAGTATCATACGAAACAATTTTTAGAGACAATATTTGATCCTCACAAGATCGTACAAAACAAAATCATGATTTTTGAACTAATCAAATTGTATAATATTCATATTGTATGAGACGACCTACTTGAAATCAACTAACCATAATGTATGATGATAACAATACGGGATGACTTTCATAGATGATTTCTAATCATCCCGGTAATCATTCTATATGAACAAGAGCGAAAGCTAATAGATCATACTAGACTATATTTGGATCATATTATACAATTTGTTTAAAAACCTGAAAAGTTCGTCTGCGTAACTATTTACATTATACTTGGCGGGTATAATTTTGAATTGATCGTACTGTACGAGATTAAATTGTACTATACAAATTATGACAGCTAACATGAATTTGTATGATTTATTGAATCTCAAATCTTAAGAATAGCATAGAGATTCTCTTTAAAGTTGTTGATAGGGTTCTATGATTGCTGAAGGAACTTTGAGAAAGGAGCTTTTAAGAAATTTTGGATTTTAGAAGAAGGAGAAGGTGAGGTTGAGATTGAGGGAAAAGGAGTGTGATGGAATAAAAACAAAGGTGGAGCTATTATGTAAATGATTTTGAACCGGGATTAGGAATCCCTTTATGTGGAGCCTTTTCCACTGTAGTCATTATTGTTTAAGAGTTTTTTTCCAATGCTAAAGAAGCCCAAAATAAGTTTTATATCCGGAGTAAGTGGGTTCCTTTCGATCCATCATCTATTAATCATCTTTACAAGATATGGGATATGAAGGATGAAGAATATTATCATTTAAGTTTGTTACCCATTAAACATCAAGAGATTTTAAGATTGATCTTTGAACCCTGAAGTGGACCAATCCGGAAGGACAGAGATGATAAATTAATTAATTTTTTAACAACCTCTATTGCCAAAGTTTCAAAATCATGGCATTATTTAATTTTTTCCCATCTTTACCAAGTAGAAATATTAGTGAAGTTATTAGGGATTAAATTATTTTGGAATACCATTTAGATGGGGCACTCTATTAACATAAGAAAGTTTATTCACTTCCCCCTTATGAATATTGATGTGGTGTGTACAAATGAGTTTGTATAGTCTGTGTTTAATGTATGAATTAAGTTTAAGCTATGGGATAAAATATGTTGTTCTTTGGTTTTCTTTGATATGTAATACCCCAAAAATATGAAAGTGCATATGTTGATCAAATAATAAAGAGATCGAGTGAGTGTAAACCCCACGAGAACATATTTTGCTAACATTTAAGTGAATTAGTACAACCTACTACAGCTATAATATTTATCATATGAATTGAAGATTAGTGTCAAGATTCTATCAGAACAGAGGATTTGAAAAAAAAAAAGAAATAGGACAATAATGTATTTTGGAGCAAAGAATGAAATTACCAAGGTTTATCTTGAGGAAAGTTTTAAGAAAGAAGATCTCTTTGATGACAAAGGACCCAGCTAATCTACTACAACATTGAAAGTGAAAGTTATTCCAGGTTCTCTCCTTAACATGGAGGGTGAAAAGGATTCTAGGTGCTCAAGCACACCTAGAGGGTGAAAAGGATTCCAGCCTCTCTACATCACTAGGAGGGTAAAAAGGATTATGGTCCCCTACTGCATTGGGTTAGTAGAAGAGATTTTATAAAGGCTTGTCCACCTAATTGTGGGGGATTGAGGAGAGAAACTATAATGATAGAACAATACACTGAGAGGACTTTGAGGATCTGACAAAGTTCATTATTTAACTAAACCACTATAAATCTCTTGTTTGTTTATTTTTATTTTCAACTTTCGTACTTTATTTTTCTGCACTTTATTTATGTGATAATTTCTTAGTGAAAATATGTGATTAATATTTTATTATGATGATTAAAATATAATAACCATCATTATAAGTGCTTATAAGTTAATTACCTTCCTCATAAAAGTGAAAGTTTTGCTTTCATATTAGTGTGTCTTGGGATAATTTCTCTTATGCTTAAAATCCATATCAAACTTGCAATTTGTATCAGAGGAGTTCTCAAAAGTAGTGTTTTAGAAAACCTAGAGGAAAATAATAAATGACTCATTTTAGAAATAGGAACTCTGTAAAAGGTTACTCTATTACTTGTTCACCATTAATTGAAATCATTCCCTTTATTTTTTGGAAAATCGGCTTGTTCATACTTTATAAATTATTGATTTCAGAATGTGGAAATGAATCAAACTAGTTATTTAGTACCATCACAAATTTTTAAAGGAGTGAAAATTAATATTCCTTTTACTGAATGGAGTTGAGAAGAATAAATATTTGCACAACTGAATGCTACATGCTTAAATTACTTTTTTATGTGCACTTTAGTCTAAAGATTATATGATAGCTTCTACATATGCCACTACTAGGGAGGTTTGTTATAGATTATACTGTACATACCAATGTACTAGTGAAGTCAAACAATCTAGGTTAAATATATTAATGCATGATTAAGAAATTTATTTTCCATAAAATTCTATGAAACTATCTTAGACATGTATATAAGATTTACTAAAATAGTGACCTTATTGCAAGCTTTTGGATAGAGAACTTTCAAACTCAAAAAAGGTCAGCAAAATTCTTTGTTGTCTACTTAATATGTTTAATGTCAAAGTCACTGTTATATGTGAATCGAAAGACTTGAATACTCATTCTATTAATAATGTCCTTGTAGCATTTACACTATGTATTTTTTTATGTATCTAACATTTTAGGAATGTCAAATACTATTCAATGAAGATTTAAGGGTCAAGATTGGGTATAATAAGATATTCTGAAAGAGTGTAAAATTTATTTATGTATTTTTTCAATTTCTTTAGTCAAGTCCTGTAAAGGTGTATGCTAGCTTGGTGATCGTGCACACACATACTTATAGGAATGTGATAGAGTGAAAAAATTAAAAGAGTAATTTTTTGAAATAATTATTTTGTATGATATGTATCATACTATAAGATCAACTACTCAATAAATTTTTAAAATGGTTAATTGTGTAATTAAAGATATTTGAACTAATCATACTGAAGTATCTCAATTGTATCGGATGATCAATTGAAATCATGATCATAAACGTCAATAATAATTTAGAAAATATTTTGAAATAAAATTATATATTAATTATACTATATGATAACTATTGTACTATACGACATAATTAAATCTTCCCTAAAATAATATTATAATTAGGGATCAAATTTGGATTAATTTGTCCAGTGAGATTGTTCTATACGATTGGATAAATCATACTGTACAAACTGATATTTTCTTGGGATGATAATTATTTATCGGCAACGATACAGGAAGATAATCCAATTTGATTGTAATAATGGAATTAGAAGATGATTATCTCATAATGGATGTTCATCTAAAATACTTGAATTGATTGTACAACGCCTTACAAGTCGTATAGTACTAATAGGAATATTTTATTTTAATCACACCATAAGATCTGTGATTATACTATATGATTGAGATGATAATTGAGTTTTTAGGTTTTCTTGAAGCCCTCTATTTAATCTTTCTCATTAAACTTTATATGAGTCTTTTTGTCAATCACTGAGTTATTTCTTCTGAAGAAATCTTAAAGAGAGAATCTTGAGCTATTGAGAGAAAGGGTGAAGTTTGTGAAAGAGGGAGATGATTCATGAGGGTATCAAGCGAGTCTGAGAGGTAGTTCCATATGGTTGCTCTCATGAACTTGTACCTGAGTTTCTATATGCATCAAGATTTATCTCGAGGGATGTTTTAGGGATGAAGATCTCTTTGGTGACAAAGGACCCAACTACTATACCATATCGAGTATGGTTAAAAGGATTCCAGGTTCGCTGCCTCTGTAGGAGGATGAAAAAGATTCCAGGTTTTCTACCTCACCAAGTGGGTTAAAAGGATTCTAGGTTCACCTGGTTGGTGGAAAAAAATTGTGTAAGGCCTTCTCCACCTAGATGTAGGTGGTAAAGGAGAGATACTATAGTGATAGTACAATACCAGAGAGGATGACTCTGGGAGTGGTCTTAGGTCATTATTTGAACGAAACACTAAAAATCTCTGGTGTTTTTTTTTTTTTTCTAATTTTCAACTTTCACATTTTACTTTTTTCTACACTTTATTTCTGTGATAACTTCTTGGTGAAATTTTTCTTAATATTTCATTGTGATGATTAAAATATATCCACCATCATTATGATTGTTTAAAAGTTAATTAGCTTCTGCATCATAATTAAATTATTTCTTTCATATTAGTGTGCCTAGGGATAAGTTCACATAGGCTTAACATCCATATCAAACTTTCACAAAATAATGATTAGACATGACTGTACAAAAATTTTAAAAAATGAAAATACCTATTCAGACTCATAACAAATACTAAATCTGCTACTCGACTGGTTGCTTCTCTTTTCATGGCCATGATATAGAAAGAGAAACATATGTGAACTAGCATAGCTAAGCATGCCACATTTACTTATCAAGATTTTCAAATAAGCTATTTATAAAGCATTTAACTGAATATGAAAACTAATGTTATTTTGTACTTAACTGGGGAAAACAAGCAATCATGATTATCAAAATTTAAACTATAGTACTAGAAATGAAATATATAAGCAGCTAATATATTATAATGTATTATTAGAAACAATTAAACCAATTAAAAAATGTTGACCCAAATGCCACCCAATTGAAAGGATTCCTAGGATTCTAGCCCTTATGCCTCCGAACATATATAACTCATATAATTCTAACTCTTATATTTCACATTAGTCAAAATATGCAAATAGCACAAAATGTACTCTTGGCACCATAATGTGCATTTAGCATAAGAGTTGAACTTCCTCCTCCACACAAAATATATCTCCTTGGAATTTCACATTAAATGAGATATACATATAATCCAATACGGTGCAAAAAAAAAAAAAAAAAAAAAACAACCCAAGGGAACTGAGTTCTGACCAGCTCTGTTCTCTCCTTCTTTCTCAAGCATTGTGAACGTTTCAAGAGCCTTAGGCCTCCGCGAATAACTTTTAGTAAGATGCTGAAAATGCAGGAGTTCTCTTTCTCGACCACATTTAACAAAGAGAAACTTCGGCATCCAATAAGATCTATCTAATAAGAGAGGTTTCTTGTCTTGTCAACTAACAGAAGGTGACACACTTTGCTTGGAGCACTGGAAGCTCATGCAGCTAGGCATATTAAAAAAGAACCCTGAGAATAATTTTGTTTACGGTCGACCATAGGTCAGATTCTAGGTTTGGCTTCCTTGATTCAAACCCAATTAATTCCATGCAATTTGGTGATTTTTATAGGAAGAAATCGTATGAGGCAGGAAGAACTGCTGACCAGAATGCAGCCCGTCACCTGGTTAAACTTGAGAAGAGGAAGAGGATAGGATAATATTCTGTGGATATTCTTTTTTTTTAGGTGTGGGTTCACCAAAGGACGAAATCTAAAAAACTTTTAAACATAGTAGCGTTAAGATATCACAAATAACCGAAAATTGGTAACTTTAAAAAGATTTTATATATTTTTTTAATCTATCATTAATTCCCTATTTTAAGTAATTAACGTACTTTTTTTTTTTTTTTTTTAAGTTTCCCGCTCATAAGAGACCTTAAATAGACTCTAGTATGTTCTGATATAATTTTATGCCATAATGAATCAAGCACTAATTGCTTGTTGGGATTTCTTGAAGTACAAAAATCATTTTCTTAAAAACGTACTAACTATGATTTTAATTTTCAAATTTTTAGAAATTTTATTCTTATAATTTTCTATATCTCGGACAAGTATTTCAGATTTTATTGTTCATATTTAATATGTTTGATTCATAAAAAATTAATAATTTTCACCACTATTTTTTAAGTAAAGATTAAATAAATACAAAAGCTCTAAATTAATTTGGAAATATGGTATGAGTCAACCTACACATCCCTTATTGTCTGGCTGTGCCATTTACAAACAGTTTGAATTTTTTATTAAAATTATTTTATTTCCTAGCTTAACATTTTTCCCTTGATGCTTGCATATAACCTTGGCAGGTTTATCAGTATTTCATATGGCTTTTTAAGCCTAACTAAATATATTTGGATTTTGTTTTAAGATACCTTTATATTTTTATAATTAAAATAACTTTTATTTTAATTATTTAAATTTGAAATATGTTCTAATTATCCTAATGGAATAAGGGCTTGTTTTAGCATGTCATATCATGAAATTAAACTAATGCATCTACATGATTTTTCAAAGATCATTAAGGTCAATATTTAATTTTCTGATTTATAAATCAAAATTTTCTAATATTAAAAAGAGGAGAATTAAGGAAAATTAATTCTCATGCATTATTGACTCGATCAACAAATGTTTTTCAAGTAAAAACATAAAGTTATGCATGTCTAAATTATTCTAAATTATTCAGATTTTTCTTATTTTTTATATTATATAATAAATAAATTTTAAATAAATTTTAATGAAAAAAGATCTAAAACAAAATTAGGAGTTCTCGTTTCATAAGCATGATCATATGCCAAGGTTACATAAGCATTGAACATATGCATTGTATGTTAGGTATTTTCATTGTTAGAAAACTTATAAAAAATATATTTTTCAATTAGACAAGTTAGTTTAGGCATAAGTTGAGCTTATTAATGTCAAATGATAAGCATTGGTCATCCTTAAATATTTAAGAAAACTTTATAAAGTATTTAATATTTTTCATGAATTTAACCTCTTAAGTGAATAAATATAAATAATATTATTTTTTCCAAAAAATGGTTTAATTTTTTTTGAATTCAGCCTATCTACAGACATTCGGACGTGAAGTCTATAAACTTTGAACATAAATTGATTATTCCTCAAAAATTTCCTAATTAGTTCTTACTTTCTTTAATTATTTTTGTAATTAAGAAATAGGGTTTGAATTTGACGATAACTTTGACCACCTATTTGACTTTGAACATTAAAATATATGAAAGTTCAAATCATTGGATATAACATCAACAAAAATTTTGAAATATTTTAAGAATTAAAAAATTCTTAAATATTTCCATTGTTTTTAAATAGTTTGATTTATTTTATAATATTTTAACTGCTTAAAACCAAAGCACTATTAGTTAGCCGACAGGGGATAAAAACTATTAGCATGACCAACACAACATTCTAATTTAATTAAACCTAGTTCTGTTAATGCTCCAATGGCATTAGATCTCGTAAAACCTATTCTGAGCCAATTTTGGAAACCATTCTAATCATTCTTATTTTGCCTCATTGACAAGAATTTTGTTAATTTCTATAACTTATGCACATAAAGCTTTTCGTTAATCTAGTTATACAATCTTAACGAGGCTTTCCATTGAAATTGGCCACATCAATTTATCTAAGTTTGTCTAAAGTTTGATCATGCTTTATGTATAGTGCTTTTCATCCCTCTAGCCATATCCTTTTAGTTGAAAATCTTCGATCTTTGAATTGTTATATACTTTTAATTGTATATATATACTTTTTTTTTTTTCAAAAATTTCAAATTGCATTAGAAAGAAAAACCTGTTACAAACTACTAAGTGATTGAAAACCTATCACAATCGTCCTTTAACAAGAAAAAGAAAATAGGAGGAACTTCATTACAAAGTAGATCTTCCCGCAAAAAATCACCCAACAAGGCCAAGTTAGAACAAAAATCGGCTAACTTATTATAATCTCTATTAACACAATGAAATAAGAAATTCTCAAAATCTTTAAGAAATAACAAATCTTCCATTTCACAATCCTGAAGAGGACAAATAGCTTTACCAACTGACGCCTGCAAGTACTTCATAACATTAAAATTATCACCCTCAATTATGATACCCTTCGTATCCAACATCCATTCTTTGAATATATTCTTTAGTGAACGGAGAGAAAATAATTCCAGATAACCATTGTCCCAATGCATACATATGAATCCAAAAGCAAGAAGGAATCCCCCTCTGTGATCTTTAAATACACCACCTACTCCAGCTTCATTAGAACTTAACAAAGTTGCATCAATGTTAACTATAATCCATTTGGGTGGAGGGGGGTGTCAAAAAAAGGAGTTCGGCTGCAAAGGCCGGTTAACACCCCAGTTGTATGAAAAATGATTAAAGTTTAATGAAATAGATGCAACGCTAATTGCATTAGATACCGAAAAATGCTATTCCATGCTCATGACCTTCATGCACCAAATTTTTTCTAGTTTTACAAGAAAATAACACTAACGAACAATACAAATTTGCAATAAACGGATTAAGCCTTAATAAAATTTTCAAGTGCACCTTGCAGTCCGGTAAGGAAGAGAACCCAGGAATAGAGATGCCCCATCTATTTACCAATGCTATGGCTTGAATTAACTTGGAACATTTGACTGAAAGATGCTCTGAATTTTCCACCAAAGAGCACCCTCTAGGACAATGATTATAGCTTAAACACCTTCTCAAAAATTTTGTAGTTGGTATTGCTTCCCTCAACATACGCCACAAAAAGCAATCAAGACGAGGATGAAACTTCAATTTTGTTAATCGGTTCCAAATTTAAGAATTATTCTCTATAGTATATTTCACTACCAAAAAATAGGACATATCGCAGCGTTTACTTGCAGCGGTTCTTAAAACCGCTGCGAAAACCACATCCTGATGCAGAAAATTGAATCCTCTTGCAGCGGTTTAAACCGGTGCAAATTGCACCGGTTAAAACCGCTGGCAAAGCCCCTCCAAAACTTTAAGTGACCCAAAGCCCTAATTCCTCTCTTCTATCTTACTCGTGCGACGGGAGCGAATCTGCACTTGATAGCTGCGACGAAAATCTCTCCTCTTGCGAATCCCGGCCGACGGTGTCTTCGATCCTCATCACTGTGAGTCTATTCCCCTTCATCCTCTTCTTCTCTTTTTCTTCTCATTGTTTTTCTTCATTTTCTTCATTTGCATTCTTAGGGTTTAGGTTTCGTTGGTTTTTAAAAATGAAATGCAAAGCCTCAACTTAGGATTCGGTGTCTTCTTTTAAACTATATTATAAGTCGATCAACCACCATTTTACTGCCAGTTAGCCACCTTTCTGCTATTTCTGCTATCACTTGTTGTTGCATTAATCTCAGCCACTTTAAGCGAACTGCAGAACTCATCTTTACAGTGGAATGTCAATGACCTTACTACCTATCAGATCTTCATCTTATTTTTCTATATTTTATTTTATTTCTACAGCTACAGGGTATGGACTATTTCATTTTCATCTTTAGAAGCAACTTAGGTTTTCTTCTCTTATTGTCCATAACCTTATTTCTCAAATAATATAGCTACTTCTATTAGGTTTACACTTCTGATATTCATTTTTTTATAAATTCCTTGATTTCACCATTAAGAATTCACTACATAACAACTATATGGGCTGTAATTCCTAAACGAAAGACTAAAATTTCAAATTTTACATGCAATTACTATAAATAGTTTCATAAGTTTACATAATTATTTTTATTTATCAGAAATTTAGATGCAATTCTTTGAAAATTGAAATTTTGTTACCCATGGTTTTTAAATTAAAGGCAGCGGCCATTACGTTCAACTTTTATTTAATTAAGAAAATATTTAGTTTACAATCATTTAGTAATTAAATTTCATCTTTAAAATATTTTATTATAGTACTTATATCTTTAATATATAAATTTATACTGTTTATGAAGATTTGAAACAATAATTAGGTTGCAAAAAATGAAAAAATTAAAGGACGATGAAGCATCTGCGACATGGGAGCGGGATATTAAGATATTTTTTTATGATTTATGCATACAGGAGATAGATCTTGTCAATCACCCAACAACATATTTTAATAAAGAAGATTGGATGAATTTGATGAATAATTTTTAAAATAAAACTGAAAAGGATTGCGATAAAACACGGCTAAAAAAAATGGGATCAACTTAAAAAAGATTGAAAGTTATGGAAAGAGCTTCAATTAGGTTCAACTAGACTAGAATTGTAGCCTAAGAGAAAGACCACTAATGCATCTTATTTTTTTGAAGTGGTTTAATGCATCAGATGAATAGTGTAAGAAGAAATTGGATGTGACTATTCATGTCATATATATGTATATGTCTATTTTTTTAATTTCTTCTTTACATAGATCTCACAAACAAGTAGCTTGCACGACAATATTCATAATAATTCTATGCTCTCATAAAATCAATCTCAAGAGCTCTAATAAATCACAAAGGAAGCTCTCGCAAAGGAGATATTATTGGGTTCGGACACCGGACACAAGTTATCGTTCAATTCCCTTCCGTACCTTCTGTTCACTCATAGCCTCCTCTCCTCTCCTATCTAGGCTCAATACCATTCACCTGACTTCCCATAGATTCAAAGCTTTTTCAGTTGTTTAATAGGTACCAGGTTGTTTAATAGGTAAAAAAAATAAAAAACTTGTCAGTTCCTTTTACAACAGCATCGTTTCAGACATATTTTGTGTATGCTTATTAAATGTATATTTTTCGAGTGCTTTACAGGCTTGATGGATAAGAGTTGGATGTCAAAATCAAAATGGAGTAGTGATTATATTGCTGGTGTTGATAATTTCTTAAAATTTGCAACACAAAGTCAAAGTTCAACACAAAAAATTTTATGTCCATGCAAATTGTGCATTAACAGATATTTTCATTATGTAAAAGAAGTCAAGTTGCATTTACTCTCCAAAGGAATTTTTCCTGGATATGTTGTTTGGAATCGACATGGAGAAGAACATCCTTTTTTAGCTGAAGTTACAAGATCAGATACATGTACTGATACTAGTAATGTTGTTGAAGTACAAACTGAAGGCGAGCTGCACAGAACAAATGATATAGAAGGATTGTTAAGGGACACATTCTGCTCAGGCAATGCCAATTTAGATGATGAACATAATGAAAATAACAGAGATTTGACAAATGAAGAAGCAATGAATTATGATGATTTATTGCTAGAAGCGGGAGCAGAATTATACCCTGGTTGTAAATCATTCATGAAGTTATCATTTATCTTACATTTATTTCGCCTAAAGTGCTTACACTCTTGGTCTGCAAGATCTTTTGATCAACTGATTGAGTTATTGATTGAAGCTTTCCCTGATGGTTCATTGCTACCTAAAAATACATATGAAGTGAAGAAGATAATGAAAGTATTTGATCTTGGATATATAAAGATAGATGCATGTCCAAATGATTGTTGTTTATTTTGGAAAGATAGATCTATTCAAGAGGTTTGTCATATTTGTGGTTCTTCACGGTGGGCGGGCTAAAAAAAGTTCAGCTAGAGGAAAGAAAAATCAAATGAAGTCTGCTAAGGTTGTTCGATACTTCCCATTGATTCCTAGGCTTCAAAGATTGTTTAAAACAAAAAAATCTGCTGAAGAGATGATTTGGCATGCTAAACAGAGAAATATAGATGGGTTGTTATGACATCCAGCTGATGGAGAAGCTTTGAAATCCTTTGACTCTCGATATCCTGATTTTGCCTCAGATCCACGTAATGTTCGTCTCGCTTTATCCAGTGATGGTTTTAATCCATTTAAGATTATGAGTAGTACATACATCATTTGGCCCATACTTTTGGTTCCTTACAACATGCCTCCTTGGATTGCAATGAAACAAACGTCTTTCATTCTATCTACTATTATACCAGGGGAGAAGAGTCCAGGAAATAATATAGATATCTATCTCCAACCACTAATAAATGAGTTGTCTGAACTATGGCATGGAGTCATTTCCTACGATGCAGCATCTGGACAATCTTTTAACTTACGAGCTGCATTAATGTGGACGATCAATGATTTTCCGGCTTATGGTATGCTTTCTGGTTGGAGCACTAAAGGTAGATTTGCTTGTCCTTGTTGTGCCGAAAATACAGAGTCTTTATGGTTATATAAGAGAAAGAAATTCTCATATATGGGTCATCATCGTTGGCTACCAGAAAATCACTTATTTCGTCGACAGAAACAGTACTTTGACAATACAGAAGAGATCCGTAAAGCACCTAGAAGGAATACTGGTAGTGATATTTTACAGAAATTACAAAATGTTCAGTTTGATTTGGGCAATTCTAGAAGCTTGAAAAGAGGGCGTACAGTAGAATTCAGTGAGCATTATATTTGGAAGAAAAAATCAATTTTCTTTGAGCTACCTTATTGGGAGTATAATTTACTACCACACAATATTGATGTCATGCATATTGAAAAAAATGTATGTGATAATTTCATTGGCACTTTACTTGATCTTGATAAATCTAAAGATAACTTGCAAGCACGCCAAGATTTAGTTGACATTGGAATTAAAGCCGAACTGCATCCACAAATTCTTGAAGATGGTGCATATTTTTTGCCACCAACTTGCTTCACAATGTCAAAAAAAGAGAAACTGATGTTTTGTCAAGTTTTGAAAAAAATGAAAATGCCCAAAGGTTATGCATCTAATATCTCAAGGTGTATTAACGTTGCTGAATGTAAGATTGTGGGCTTAAAAAGTCATGATTGTCATGTGCTAATTGAAGAACTTCTACCTTTTGCTTTGAGGTCATGTTCTCCATCCGATGAAATTATACATATTCTAGTGGAGATTTCAAAATTTTTGAAGTCAATTTGTGCCAAGGTTATTGATCCAAAAGAGTTGGACATACTCCAGAATAATATTGCAATAACATTGTGTAAAATGGAAAGATCAATACTCCCATCATTCTTCACGATCATGGTTCATTTACTTATTCACTTGGCCGAGGAAGTAAAATTAGGTGGTCCGGTTCAGTATAGATGGATGTATCCGTTTGAGAGGTATTTCAATTATAATTACTAATTCAAGTTATTATTGTTCAACCTGACATAATCTCTTAAAGGTTTTTATTATTGCAGATTTTTTATAGTATTAAAAGACTATGTAGCTAACAAAGCACAACCTGAAGGTTCTATTGCGGAGGGTTATATTGCTGAAGAAGGGATAACTTTCTGTTCTAAATATCTTGAGCGGTCTCAATTTTTGAATAAAGCCGCAACAACAGCTGATGCACAATTTATTTTTAAATTTTCAAGTGGTGGTACTCCCTTGGGAAAGGTGACTTCATTCACCTTAGATGATAATTCTTTGGTTCAGGCACATAGATATGTTCTCCGGCATTGTGATAATATTGAAAGTTATAGACAACTTTTCAAAGATAGAGAGAGAAGAAAGCGACGCGGGCATACACATCTAACATATATAGATTTAGAGAGACTTATTAATGAAATATTTCATGAGTGGTTGCGTGATACGGTACGCTCTATTTTCAAACTTACATTGTTATTTAATATTAAATGTATCATGACATAGTAAATATATTTTTTTTATTTCTTGTTAGGTTTCAAGTTCTAATGATTTGGAAATCTCAGAAGAAATCAAAGCACTGGCTAAGGGCCCCAACAAAATTGCAAACAGATATAAGGGTCTGCTCATTAATAGTTATATTTTTCATACTAAAGAACGAGATGAAGGCAAACAAACCCAGAATTTTGGTGTTGTTAATACAACAGAGATTGGAAATTTTAGTTATTATGGAAAAATTAATGATATTATTGAAATAAATTACTCTAACATATTCAAGGTGATATTATTCAAATGTGATTGGGCAAACACAAGTTCAACAGGCATAAAACAAGATGAATTTTGTTACACACTTGTAAACTTCTCAAGGCTTATTCATACAGGTCAGAAAATCCAGGATGATCCTTTTGTTTTCTCTTCACAAGTGGAGCCTGTATTCTACATTGAAGATGCTAAAAATCTGAATTGGAATTTTGTTGTGAGAGTTAAACCACGAGATGCATTTGATTGTAATATTTCTTTATCACCAGATGTGCCATAGACCTTCATTAATTGATTATAGAAGAAGAGATATATGGAATAGAAGATGGAAGGGATGATGATGATATTGATATTGTTATTTTGTTTTTGAGTATTTTATGACATTTTACCGTTGGTTGTAGACCGTTTTATTTGAATTTTGGTTTTTGGTTTCTATTATTTTGATGATTGTAGTTTTATATTGTAAGGTACTTAGATTTTTTTTTTGTATGAGCATTTGTTTACATAATATTTTGATGTTATTTTGGTAATTACTCCTAAATTTTACATTCATAACTAGCCAAAAAATGCTTCGATTTAGTTTCAGTTTGTGGAATTTGCATGTTTCCAATTTAGCCATTCTATTTAACTTCCTGGTCAAATCTATTGAGAAAAACCTATATCAAAGAGCCTGCTTTTCTGCAAAATCTATTGAGGAACTAACTGAACCATTCATTTTGAGATGCAATTCTAGAAATTTCACTTGGACAGGAAAGGAGAAAAAGAATTCATGTAGGCAATGGTAAAAAACTGCTCACTGGTGATCATGGCTGTCAAATTTATGTGATCATTCCAAGTATTTCTATTCACAACTGCTCATGGCTGTAAAATTTCTAAGGTATTAGCAACGATTTTTTTCTTGAAATTTCTAAGTTTGAGGTCTGCTATCATGAATTTCTATAATTATATTTGCTTTGAAATTTGTGAAGATTTTATAAATTGCTCAAAATTATATTTGCTTTAAAAAAGAGATTGAGTGTTGTTTTACATTTATATGTTGTTTTCTTCCAACAACACTGTTGTGTTCTACATTTATATGTTGTTCTCATAAATGATTATATGCAATTCAATATATAACAAACACTTCTAATTTTTTTTCATTGCAGGAAATGACAAGAGGTAGTCGTTTTAGACAAGCAAAGAAGGTAGTTTGCAGAGGTGGATCAAGTAGAGGAGGATCAAGTAGAGGTGAAAGTAGTAGGGAGACTGAATCAATCATACCTTCTGCTAGTACTCCAGTAGACCCAGATTCACAAGAAGAGATTGAGTGCAGTGGGACACAACAGGCTTCACGACATTCATTTTGTGGTGCAGCTCCAGCCCCACAAGAGGGGGTATGGCTCGTAGGTATGATTTTCTTTTTATAATATTAATTTTATTTTAATTGAATTATATAAATGAGTAAGGACCTATCATACTTATTAACTTATTTTGAATTATGTAGATGAGCAAGGAAATCCTTTAAGGCGTAGGGGGAGAACAACATGTGCTGATATACAGAATATGCCGCTAGGGACACGAATTCATATAGAAGTAAATGAAAACAACATCCCTTGTAACATACCTGAGTCGATTTTGCTAGGAACATATCTTGGTGTTGTTGCAAGAGACCCTGTTTTGGCTCCAATATCATTCCCTGATTGGAGAAATAAGGGTATGGAGCCATATAAGAAAAAAATGTTAGCTGAAGTTGAGGTATATTTATTTCATAGCAAATTTGAATTTTTTATGTTTTATATTATTAACCATATCATATTTGTAATTGCAGTCTAAATTTGAGTTTCCTGGTCATATGCGCCATTGGATTCTTCAATCCCTTGGTGTTAAATGGCGTAATTATAAAACCACCTTAAAGGCTGAGCATTGGGACAGTAGACCAATTCAGGAAACTTTAGAGACAGTTCCAGCTGGAGTAGATCAGTTACAATGGTGTCAACTTGTTAACAAGTGGTCAAAGCCGGAGGACCAGGTAAATATTGTGATTAAGTTTTTTTTTACATATTTTAAAATTTGGAATGTAACATTATCATGTATTACAGGAAAGGGCTGCGAAAAATTCTGCCAATGCCAAGAAACAAACTTATCCTCACACAATGGGTCGTGTGAGTTCAGTTCGAAGACAAAAGGAAACGGTATAAAATTAAACATTTATTTATAACTACTAAATACTTTATTTTCAAACTTACATTGTTATTATATTTTTTTGTAGTCTATTACGGACAGATTACAATTATGGAAAATTAAAAGGATGCATAAAGATGGGACATGGTCATCTGAGGACGCTATGCAGCGATGTGTACATATATATATATATATATATATATATATATATATATATATATATATATATATATATATATATATATATATATATATATATATATATATATATATAGTTATTACAATTTTTTTTATAAATCCATTCTTCAATATATTTAACTATATGTTTTTGAATTGTAGACGCAGGCATGCAAACTTCTTGCCCAAGAAGGGCTTACACCTGAAGAAGGAAATATTGAAGCTAATGAGAGAGTTTTTGCTATAGTTATGGGACCAGAACATTCAGGTAGAGTTCGTACCCAGGGATTTGGTGTTGCACCGACTAGATTCTTTCCTCAAAGCAAAAATGAAGAAGGTAGTGGTAGCGGCAGCAGTTTTGGACAGATAGCTAGTCTTAGAGAGGAGTTCATATCATTTCGTGATAATCAGGCGAGAGAATTTGGCTCATTTCGTGATGAGATGAGACAATTTGTGCAAGAAATTCAAAGGAATCATCCACCCCATGGAGGATCAGAAATGGTATAATTTTTTTTTAAAGTTAAATGTAAATTGCTTGATTATTATTATCTCATTCATTCTCTTTATATTATTTTCAGGGTGGAAATAACAATTTATCTGATGTCTGACAGTCTGCTGATGAGCACTAGCATTAGATGTGATGCTTTTGGTGTTGTGGATATTTTATGTAATTTCAAACTTTTGTTGTTTTGATTTTGAAATGTAAGATTGTTATTTTGTGCTCATTTCCTTGTTATATAAGAAATAGTGTTCCCTACTAATCTTTCTTGAATTTGACTTGGCATTTTGTGATTTCTAATTGTTTTATTACTTGTATGGATTATAGCAAGCCTTTAGGGCTTGGTATGAAATATTGAGTTCATGAAAAGATAATGTTTTAAATAGGGGAATGTAGACACCACTGCAATATGTGTAAGCGATATGTCCTGTTTTTTGGAAGTGTGAGAAGTCTGGAGGAGCTAACAAAAATATAGTTGGCTTCCTTTTTAGAGGACATTCGGAGTACAAAAATTCTTTACATTCTAAATAATAACTTTATCAAAAAATTACCCTAATATGTAAAAATATATCGTAGTTATTAATTCAAAAAAAGGACATTTTTAACCTTTTAACTATCAAATCAAAACCCACATTAGATGATCCAACTAAATTCTAGTATCAACCTGGAAAATGATAAGATGAACCACCCATAGGGTAGTCTAATTGGCTAAACCTGGGCCATTATGATGGACACACATTGGCCATGATCACCCTAATTGGCTCTACTAGTACTCTGCCATAAAGGTAAATGATCATTAAGTGTAGAATACCTTCCAAAACACTTAATGTAACATATCCAACACAATTCATAGATAAACACTTATGTTGGTAGGGTACAAAAAAAACATGGAAAACGTTGGAATCAATTAAATTCATTATAAAGTAAAAATGATTATAATAGAAAATGTCCCTATTGTAAAAATGTTAATGTCTCTTTGGTCAATTAAACACAACTGTCATCTCATGAATTGGAGTCATTTAAGATTCATAACAATTTTGGAAATAAGATAAAATTTAACATAATTTTCCATAATTTATTGGAAAAATTTAAGTATTCCTAAGCACAATTCAACACCAAAGATTGCTTGTGGATTGATAACCAAAATGTTGCATAAACTTACAAAAATATAAATGCATGAGATAATTACACAAACTTTTACGAATTATAGAATAGTTTGAGGCTTTAGGCTTTATCACTTCAATTTCGAGTGGAGCATAACTGAGTGATATCTTGGCCATGGCTTTATCAATTCATGAGCCATCCATGAATTTGGCTTCACAAAGAACCCCTACCCCCTTCACACCACTCCCATGCAACTTCTTCTTGTTCAATTCTTTTCTCCTAATATATTGGGAAACTTTGTTGGATCTATGTGCCTCATGACCCACTGTATTAATTTTAGTGATAACAATGTATGCTTAGATGTACTTGTTTGTATGCTTAGTATTTCAAGTTCATTAGTTTCATAGATGCACACAATGACTACTTCTATGGATAGTGCATTACAGATCCAACCATGTTCAACCTAATTTGAGAATTGAATAGAAAAGATAGGATGTACCAAGATGAATAGCTTGAAGCTTTTTTTTTTTTTGTGGGAAAACCCTTAGAGGGGTATACACATTAATTAAAAAAAGGATTACAAGGTCCTTAAAATGAAGCTCCAACTCACTAATGCTTACATGAGCTATTTAATAGAACAAAATAAAACCTAAGAGTTTGTTGGCTAATCATCTAAAGCATTGGTGCACTAGGTTTTTTATCTATAAGAAATTTAGAGATGATATGATTTGTGACTTAGAATATGTATATGAATTTCTATTTGGATCCATGAAATAATCCGTATGTCATGATTTGTGGTCTATTTGTTGTTTGCTGCAGGTGTAGGATGTGGTTTATTTGTTATTTGTTGCAGGTGTAGTACTGTAGGGTGAACGGCAAGGTTTCACAATTTAAAAAAAAATTCTGGGCATTAGTGGCGGTTATAACCGCCACTACATCCCAGAAAACCGCCGCAAATCGGTTTTCAGCTCGATTTCGCTAGCCTTTATCGCAGTTAAAACCGCCAGAATTCTGTACATTTGCAGTGGTTAAAACCGCTGCAAAAAAATTCTAGAAATAAACGCTACCCCGCCAGTCTTAAAACCGCCGTGGAAGGCCGTTGCAGCGGATGGAAAAAACAGCGTCTATGCAGCGGTTTTCAAACCGCTGCAAATTAATTTGTAGCGGGTATAACCGCCGGGAAAAGTGAAATTTTATGCTACGAAAACCCTATTTTTTGGTATGCATAGCCAAAGCAGCTATCATCTTCCCAAAAAATTTGTTAAAAACTTCCAATTCATTATGAATCAGATCTGGATATATGTTTACTAGAAGAATGACATCTACCAACATCATACCAAAGTATTTATGTAACTCGGCCTGATTCTAGTAGCCATCTGTAATGAAATTATCCAAGGAAGGAAAGTCACACTCCACCGCAGTATTGAACGTCGGCCATCTATCCAGATTTTTATCTAAAACCCAAATATCCTTGGATAAGTTAATAGAATTCCCTATGTTGCAACCCATGACCCCGAGTTTGAGATTTTGATGATGCCAAATAATGACTATTTTGGAACTGCTTTTCATTGATTATTATTTTATCTGTTATTTTTCTTGAGCACTAACATTTCAGGAAGATCACAAGTGACTCAGGAAGAAAGGAAGACTCAAGACCGGGTAGATTAGGAGTATGAGTCAAATATTGTATTTTTCATTTATTGCACTTTTTACTTTATTGAGTCTGGCCACAAAATGCGTAAGAGTAAGAGCAACCATGCACACACACAGGGGGAGAGTTTTTTTTAACTGCAAATTATAACTAAAATTCTTCTCTGTAGATCGTACTGTACGTTTTTATTTCGTACTGTACGATCTAAGCTATGTGGACAATTCTGTGAATAGATCGTACTGTACGAAGTCTTCGTACTGTACGATATGTTCAGATCCAAAACCCTAGCCGTGACATAGTTTAAGTAAGTGATTTTGCGCCGTTCGTACTGTACGAACAAGTTCGTACTGTACGATCTGTTTTTAATACTTACTTAAAATTAACCCGTGATTAGTGCATGTAATCCAGGGCTAATGAAAATTTGAACATCGTACTGTACGATAGTAATCGTACCATACGATGAATAGAGACGACATCCGATCGTCCAGACCATCGTCCTGTACGAGTAGTAGCTTGTTGGATCGTACCGTACGATATTATATCGTACAGTACGATTTATTTTTGTACTGATCGTACATCTTCGTACCAGGACGACGGCTGTTTGTGAAGATCGTACTGTACGATGTTGAATCGTACTGTACGAACAGTAACGGCTAATTTTGAAATCAGAGGTTTTTGGAGCCCGTTTTCAGGTGTCAATCAAGTTTTTTTTGGGTAACAATTACAGAGGGGGTGAACGTGGTTAGAGAGGGATTCCAAGGGAGAAAATTCTAGAGGAATTCTTGAGGGTTGAGAGAGGAAGGAGGAGGTGAGCGTTGTGAGGGAGAAGAGGTGTGAGGGAGATCACACGGTTGCTCCAAGCTTGCTGCATCTTGCTCCTCCTGTGGCCCGAGAAGGATTTGAGGAAGGATCTCCAAGGGAAAGGCTCGTCTACATCCGTTACCTCGAGGTTCTCTGCCTTCTCCAGGAGGGAGAAAAACGAGAAGGTTCTCTGCCGTCGCCAAGAGGGTGAAAATAGAGTTTGGTATTCCGCCACGCCGGTTGGTGAAAGGGAGGTTTGTACAGGCTTCTCCGCCTTGCCAAGGGGGGCAAAAGGAGAACTATTTTGATAGTGAAAATCCCGGAGTGGAGGACTCCGGGGAGTGGACGTAGGTCATATTTTGACCGAACCACTATAAAATTCTTGGTGTGTTCTTTCTTTATCATTGCTTACTTTTTGCTTGCACTTTAATCTTGTCATATCTATTGCATGTTTTTTTTGTGAAAGCAAATTTGCATAAATCTTTGTTTTAATATTTCAAAAACAACAAAAAAATTAGAACTCTTGTTTAGGGTTAATTTTATTAATCGAAAGACTTTTACAATTCACCCCCCCCCCCTCTTGTCGTTCAGTAATTTCAATTGGTATCAGAGCTTTTTTTTCAAAAATAGTGTTTTAGAAAACCTTGAAAAAATGATCATGTCGAATTTTGGTAATCGTAACACTGCGGAGGGTTATTCAATAACTCGTCCACCACTTTTTGATAACATACCGTTTGATTTCTGGAAAATTAGAATGTCTACATTTTTGCAATCTATAGATTACCGCATGTGGATGTTAGTAAATGATGGATATGTTGCACCGTTCAAGATAGTTAATGGTTTGAAAACTTCTGTGCCTTCTATTGAATGGAGCAATGAGGATAGGGAATTAGCCCAACTGAATGCTAAATGCTTAAACTGTTTTTTTGTGCATTGAAATCTGAGGACTATATGAGAGTATCTACTTGTGTTTCTGGTAAGGAGATTTGGGATAGACTGTGCATCACATACGAAGGAACAAACGAAGTAAAACAGTCTAGGCTTAACATTCTACTGCATGATTATGAATTATTCCGTATGAAACCTAGCGAAACAATTTCTGACATGTACACTAGGTTCACCCAAATTGTGACATCATTGCATGCATTAGGTAGAGAAATTTCAAATTCTGAGAAAGTGAATAAAATTCTTAGATGCCTACCTAGTTCCTATGATGCTAAGATAACTGCTATCACTGAGTCTAAAGATCTTAATGTTTATTCTATTGATAACCTCCTTGGGTCACTCATTGCATACGAGCAAGGAGTGAGCCAAAGGCAAAGTGATGCAGGTGAAAAGAAAAAGGAGCGGACGGTGGCATTAAAAGCTAGCAACTCAGAAAGTGAAAGCTCTGCAGGGGAGGAAGATGATGAGATAGCACTGATGACCCGACAGTTCAAAAATTTCCTGAAAAGAAAACAAAAGCGTCATCAGAACAGCTGGAATAAAGGTAAGAGCTCAAGGTCCAATAAGGTTTCATCTGATACAATTTGCTTTGAGTGCAGGAAGCCAGGTCACCTTCGAGCCGATTGCCCTAATCTGAAGAGTCAACCAGCAAAGGAGAAAGGAGATGACAAAGTTAAATACAAGAGAGGAAAGACAAAGACACAGAAAGCTTTTTGGGCCGACTCTGCCTCAGAATCATCAGAAGAAGAAGCAGAGGAGGAGGTAACAAATTTGTGTCTTATGGCTAATGATAACCTTGATCAATTGGATCAAGAGGAGGTATGTCAACTTTCTTATGATGAATTACTGCTTATTTCTGAGAATATTCATGACTCGTATAGGAAACTGAAGAAAATGCATGCTAAACTTAATATTGAATTTAGTTCCTTACAAATTGAGCATGCTAACTTAGTTAAAGAAAATTCTGATTTAGATAAAGATCACATGTTACTTCTTGATGAGTATGATGCATTAAATAAGAAGCATATTGAACTAAGTGAAGCGCATGAATCCTTGAAAACATCATATATTGAACTAGATGTAGAGTTTGAAAAACTAACTGCACTTGCATTAGAAGTAGATCATAGTGAGCACTTGCTATTGATAGAAGTTGATGGATTGACAGCTCAAAATAAAACCTATAGTGAAAAGATAAAAGAATTAGAAAATGAAATTGCATCACTCACAGTAGGCCATCCTAGAAAACCCCCAACACAGCATGCATTTCAAAACCTTAGGAAGAGGCACCACCATACTCATAGATTAGTAAATCCATTTCCTGGTGTTAGGTGCTTCTCTTGTGGCATGTTAGGTCACATAGCCCGCACATGCACAATTCACCGTAGGACACACTTAGTATGGAGACCTAAACTGCATCCATCACAGCATAACATGCATACATCTCATTCATGCAAGCATAAGGAGGAACCCAAACTCACTTGGGTTCCCAAATCTAATCTTTGAATGAAATTGTAGGGATGCTCTCACAAAAGACCTAGTGAGAGCATGTGGTACCTGGATAGTGGCTGCTCGCGACACATGACTGGAGATATGAAGAAGTTCATCCTATTGGAGACCAAAACTGGAGGCAAAGTAACGTTGGGAGACAACACTACCAGGAAGGTGATAGGCTCAGGTATTGTTGGTAATGCTAAGAATTTTATAATTGAAAATGTTTTATTAGTTGATGGTTTAAAGCATAACTTACTTAGCATTAGTCAACTGTGTGACAAAGGTTTTGATGTTTAAGTTTTTTACTGATAGATGCCTGATTAGTTTATTTGATGAAATTATTTTAGAAGGAAAACGAATTAACAATGTTTACATGTTAGACCTTGATTGCGATGATAGTTCAAAATCATTTTTCTTGAAAACAATAGTTGATGACTCGTGGCTATGGCATAGGAGACTATGTCATGCTAGCATGAAAACTCTTAGAAACATCACTCAGAAAAACCTAGTTAGAGGTGTACCTAAGTTAGAATTCATCAAGGATCACTTATGTGATGCTTGCCAACAAGGAAAACAAGTCAAATCATCTTTTCACTCAATTAGAGATGTGATCACCTCTAGGCCACTAGAAATTCTACACATGGACTTATTTGGACCCGTTAGTACAGCCAGTCTAGGTGGAAAGAATTATGGATTTGTGATTGTAGATGACTTTACTAGATTTACTTGGGTAAGATTCTTAGCACACAAGAATGAGTCTTTTGAGGAATTTAAAGTTTTCTCCACATGGATTCAACGAAAATTAGGTTGTGAAATATCAACAATCCATAGTGATCATGGTGGAGAGTTCCAAAATAATAGATTTGAGTCATTCTGTCAAGAGATAGGAATAGAGCACAATTTCTCAGCTCCTAGAACACCCCAACAGAATGGCATAGCAGAAAGGAAGAATAGAACTTTGGTAGAAGCTGCTAGGGCAATGCTAGCGGAGTATACCCTTCCTAGATACTTTTGGGCAGAAGCAGTCAACACAGCCTGTTATGTTTTGAACAGAGTAAACATTAGATCGAAGCTGAATAAAACTCCATATGAACTCCTTAAGGGTAGGACACCAAACCTTTCACATTTACATGTCTTTGGGTGTAAGTGCTTCATCTTAAATAATGGTAAACATCCCTTAGGAAAATTCGATCCCAAGTCTGATGAGGGTGTCTTCTTAGGTTATTCTTCTGTAGGTAAGGCCTATAGGATTTTTAATAAGAGAACCCTTGTAGTAGAAGAATCCACCCATGTGGTATTTGATGAATCAGATAAGCCCTCAGAATCAAAAATTGAAGATGATGAAATAGAGGCAATTCAAGGAGTAGAGACGATGACCTTAGGAGAAAGGGTCGAACCTCAGGAAGTTTTGCCTAGAGAATGGAGATATTCTTCTAGTCATCCTAAAGAGTTAATTTTAGGAGACCCTTCAGAAGGTGTAAGGACTAGGCATGGACTTAGGAAGGAGGTTAGTCACTCAGCTTTCATCTCTATGATAGAACCTACAAGTATAGATCAAGCCTTAGGAGATGAATTCTGGATTCTAGCAATGCAAGAAGAGCTGAACCAATTCACCAGGAATGATGTTTGGGAGTTAGTTAAGAGACCTAAAGAGCAAAGTGTTGTTGGAACAAAATGGGTCTTCAAGAATAAGGTGAATGATTCAGGAACAATAATAAGGAATAAAGCAAGGCTAGTAGCTAAGGGGTACAACCAGATTGAGGGAATAGACTTTGAAGAAACCTTTGCCCCGGTTGCTAGACTAGAAGCCATAAGAGTGCTCTTAGCTTTTGCTTGCTTCAAGAACTTTAAGTTATATCAAATGGATGTGAAGAGTGCATTTTTGAATGGGGTAATTAAGGAAGATGTCTACGTTGAGCAACCCCCCGGATTTGAAAACTCACAATTTCCAAACCATGTATTCAAATTAAAAAAGGCACTATATGGATTAAAGCAAGCACCTAGAGCATGGTATGAAAGACTTAGCTCATTTCTTTTGGATAGAGGATTTCAAAAGGGTAGTGTAGATACTACACTCTTTTTACAAAAGTTCAAAGAAGAAATTCTCATTGTTCAAATATATGTAGATGACATATTGTTTGGATCTTCGGATAAAAACTTATGCGATGAATTTTCAAAAACAATGAGTAATGAGTTTGAAATGAGCATGATGGGAGAGCTTAATTACTTTCTTGGCTTTAGTGTAAAACAAATGGATAATGGAACCTTTCTTAGCCAATCAAAGTATATTAAGGATATTTTAAAGAAATATGAAATGGATAGTGCAAAACCCATGAACACCCTAATGAGTTCGACAATCCAATTAGATAAGGATCCTAGTGGAAAATCAGTAGATCAGAAAAAATATAGAGGAATGATTGGATCCCTACTTTACTTGACTGCCAGTAGACCGGACATAATGTTTAGTGTGTGCCTTTGTGCCCGTTTCCAAGCCGATCCTAAAGAGTCTCACTTAACTGCTGTCAAAAGAATTCTTAGATATCTACTAGGCACCCCAAACTTAGGAATTTGGTATCCCAGACACAGCACTTCCTTTGAAATCCTAGGGTACTCAGATTCTGACTTCGCAGGATGTAGGATAGATAGAAAAAGCACCTCTGGTACCTGCCAATTCATCGGACAATCATTAGTTTCTTGGTCCAGTAGGAAGCAAAACTCAGTAGCACTTTCCACAGCTGAGGCAGAATATATTGCGGTAGGAAGTTGTGTTGCACAAGTACTATGGTTAAAACAACAAATTCTTGATCTTGGACTACCTGTTGGAACCATCTCGATCATGTGTGACAACACAAGTGCAATTTGTATCTCTAAGAATCCAATTCAACACTCTCGAACGAAACACATAGACATTTGACATCATTTCATTAGAGATCACGTCGCTAAGGGAGATATAGAATTACATCACATCGCTACAGGAGATCAATTGGCAGACATATTCACAAAACCATTAGCTTTTGACACTTTTAGCACCTTGAGGACTAGATTAGGTGTCATAGATATAAATGCATAAAAAAAAAATAATAATAATAATAAAAAAAAAAAAATTCTTTAGGGCTGCTCCTGATCACCACACACTCACCACACCAACACTTTATATGACTGTGCATCGTACTGTACGATCCACTTCGTACTGTACGATCCACGTCAGCACGTATGTGGACGAATTATAGCTGTTTAGTACGACATTATTGATGATCGTACTGTACGATCCATTCTCTTCGTACTGTACGCTCCACGTCAGCACGGATTGGGACGAATTAAAGCCGGTTGGTACGACATTATTGATGATCGTACTGTACGATACATTCGCTTCGTACTGTACGCTCCACGTCAGCACGGATTGGGACGAATTAAAGCCGGTTGGTACGATATTATTGATGATCGTACTGTACGATACATTCGATTCGTACTGTACGATCCACATCATCACAAAAGGACAATCTGAGTAATTGCTGTTCGGTACGATATTTATTATGTATCGTACTGTACGATCCACCTATTCGTACAGTACGAAACTTTTGGTCAAAAGTCGTACTGAGGGCCTCGGGACGATCGATATTCGCCTGATCGTACTGTACGATACATATCGTACTGTACGAGTTGACTGCCTTTTCCCGAAACGAACGGTCAGAACATTTATAGGATATCGTACTGTACGATCTCCAATCGTACTGTACGATTTACGGAAAATTCTATATAAACCCTTGCCTAGGCTGTTCAATTCACTCAACCCTCTCCTCACTCAGCCTTCACTTCATTTTCGTGCCCTCCTACAATGTCTAAACGAGGTCGGATGACTGCCGGAAGCTCGTCCTCCTCCAGTCGTCAACCCGATCGCTTTCTCAATAGTGAAAATGAGGAAGCCTACTACCGCTACAGGGCTTGCAAAATCTCTCCCTCGAAAATGCTTAATCAGGCCGCTCTAAATTTCGAGGTAATGGGCCTCTTTGCCTCCACTACCTTTCAATTCCTACTCACCCTAGCATTTCCATACAATTCTGAACTCCTTTTTGAATTTCTCGCCAACCTCACCTACACCATTGATAACACCACGTTTCACTCCTTTGTTTGTGGCCGCCCCGTTGAAATAACTAGAGCTGACATCGCCCAACATATTGGGCTGTCCACCGAAGGACCTATGGTTCGCTCGTTTCTCACCGATGATTTTGACTGGAGCGATGTAAATAGAGTCTTTAGGAATACTGTTTTTCACCAACACCAGCCTCTAGTCCAATCCTTAACCCGCAATGCCCGTATAATTCAACATGTTCTTCGAACCTCTATCATTCCCAAAGGTGGCGACCGCATCAATCTGACCCCTACCCTGTCAGTCGCTACCTACCTGATTATGTCCAACATTAAGTTTGATGAGGTCGATTTGATTAGCAATTATATTCAGCACATGACTTTTGTTCGTCTTCCCACCACTCGACGGAAACAAAATCTGGCTCTTGGTCACCTAATAGGATATATCCTCTACCATAAATATCAGTTATCCTACCCTGGTGAACCCGACATGCTTCCTATTTTTTATACGGATGCTTCTTTTCGTATCCTCTTTCATCGGGGACATGAGCCTGAAGAACCCGTCTTTGATGAAGAAGAAGGAGAAGATGCACCAGCCGCAGCTCCAACTCGACCACGACGCCATGCTGCACCCCGAGCACCAGCACCAGCGCACTCTGATGATGACTTAGTCGCCCGCTTCGACCAGCTGCAGACTCGTCTCGACATGCATATTCAAGAACAGCATCACCAACACGAGACTGATATGCAGTGGTTTGGCGAACGATTCACTGCAATTGATCACCGCTTCGATGCTCTCTTTCAATATTTTCAACCAAATCCACCTCCACCACCACCAGATCAGGACCCGTCTGCTTAGTTTATTTATGTTAGCATTGTAGTTTCTGTTTGTTTTCTTCTCTTACTTTTTGCTTTTAGTAGCTCCTCCTTTTTGTGTTGTCAAAAGGGGGAGAAGTTTGTTGTAATGCCTATTCATCTAAATGCAGTATCTTTTGTTTTGTAGTATTTTTTTTCTTCTTGTGTTTAATTTAAAAAAAAAAACAAAAAAAATTAACAACAAAAGAAATATTTTTCAAAAGAAATGGTTTTCTTTCTTACTTGCAACAAATTATTTGACATCATCAAAAAGGGGGAGATTGTTGCAACCCATGACCCCGAGTTTGAGATTTTGATGATGCCAAATAATGACTGTTTTGGAACTGCTTTTCATTGATTATTATTTTATCTGTTATTTTTCTTGAGCACTAACATTTCAGGAAGATCACAAGTGACTCAGGAAGAAAGGAAGACTCAAGACCGGGTAGATTAGGAGTATGAGTCAAATATTGTATTTTTCATTTATTGCACTTTTTACTTTATTGAGTCTGGCCACAAAATGCGTAAGAGTAAGAGCAACCATGCACACACACAGGGGGAGAGTTTTTTTTAACTGCAAATTATAACTAAAATTCTTCTCTGTAGATCGTACTGTACGTTTTTATTTCGTACTGTACGATCTAAGCTATGTGGACAATTCTGTGAATAGATCGTACTGTACGAAGTCTTCGTACTGTACGATATGTTCAGATCCAAAACCCTAGCCGTGACATAGTTTAAGTAAGTGATTTTGCGCCGTTCGTACTGTACGAACAAGTTCGTACTGTACGATCTGTTTTTAATACTTACTTAAAATTAACCCGTGATTAGTGCATGTAATCTAGGGCTAATGAAAATTTGAACATCGTACTGTACGATAGTAATCGTACCATACGATGAATAGAGACGACATCCGATCGTCCAGACCATCGTCCTGTACGAGTAGTAGCTTGTTGGATCGTACCGTACGATATTATATCGTACAGTACGATTTATTTTTGTACTGATCGTACATCTTCGTACCAGGACGACGGCTGTTTGTGAAGATCGTACTGTACGATGTTGAATCGTACTGTACGAACAGTAACGGCTAATTTTGAAATCATAGGTTTTTGGAGCCCGTTTTCAGGTGTCAATCAAGTTTTTTTTGGGTAACAATTACAGAGGGGGTGAACGTGGTTAGAGAGGGATTCCAAGGGAGAAAATTCTAGAGGAATTCTTGAGGGTTGAGAGAGGAAGGAGGAGGTGAGCGTTGTGAGGGAGAAGAGGTGTGAGGGAGATCACACGGTTGCTCCAAGCTTGCTGCATCTTGCTCCTCCTGTGGCCCGAGAAGGATTTGAGGAAGGATCTCCAAGGGAAAGGCTCGTTTACATCCGTTACCTCGAGGTTCTCTGCCTTCTCCAGGAGGGAGAAAAACGAGAAGGTTCTCTGCCGTCGCCAAGAGGGTGAAAATAGAGTTTGGTATTCCGCCACGCCGGTTGGTGAAAGGGAGGTTTGTACAGGCTTCTCCGCCTTGCCAAGGGGGGCAAAAGGAGAACTATTTTGATAGTGAAAATCCCGGAGTGGAGGACTCCGGGGAGTGGACGTAGGTCATATTTTGACCGAACCACTATAAAATTCTTGGTGTGTTCTTTCTTTATCATTGCTTACTTTTTGCTTGCACTTTAATCTTGTCATATCTATTGCATGTTTTTTTTGTGAAAGCAAATTTGCATAAATCTTTGTTTTAATATTTCAAAAACAACAAAAAAATTAGAACTCTTGTTTAGGGTTAATTTTATTAATCGAAAGACTTTTACAATTCACCCCCCCTCTTGTCGTTCAGTAATTTCACCCTACAAAAATCTTGTATCTCATTATTGAGTAGAGAACTAAGATTATTTAGAAATCACCAAGTGAATTTAGCTCTTAGTGGACCCACTGTAGCAACCGAAGAATGAATTTCATGGCCTCCATCACATGTGAGATTTAAATAGGTAATAAAAGTATTATTAATGGAATTACAAATAGATAATCTTTTTTAGAAATAATTTAAATCCGGCAGATTTGTCGCTAGAAAGTCTGTCGGAAATACCGACGTAAATAAATTTGCTAGAAATCCGTTGGAAAATCTTCCTAAAAATCTAAATCTATCGGAAATATTTATTCTTTATCAGTCGGAAGGCCGCCGAAAAATTCGCCAAAAAATAGTCCGCCAAAAACCCGCTAGAAATTTTGCCGGAAATGAATTATTTTCCTGTAGTGACACATTGGTTTACAAAGATCCTCCCATGCTACATAATGAATACCATGATTGCCACCTTTCTTATTCCATATAAAATCCCTAAACATCTTATTAAATCCTTAAAATGCTTAAGGGAACCAAAGAGTGGGAAGAGTAGAATAAAGGGATGTAAAGAATAACAGATTTAATTAGCACCAGCATTCCTGATAATGAGATTAACTTTCTTCCCCACACATCCAATTTAGATGCATCTTTTTTCAATATATTTAATAAATCAAATAAAGTCAACCTCCTCAAAGTCATCTTGATACCCAATTAAATAATGCATCTCCTTTACCTCCTTAAATCCCATCACATTAGAAATATACTTTCTCAAACTTCGATCCACTAATTTCCAAAATAGTATAGCTAATTTTTGTGTGTTGATTTGCTGACCCGTCCAACAACAATAGTCATAAATGAGTTTTTCTACTTTATTTAAATTCCCAATCTTAGCTTCCAAGAATATGTGGATATCATCAGCAAATATAAGATGAGAAATCTTAGGAGAGCCAATGGTGAAATTTTTATCCCCAACTTACTCCCCTTCATCACAAAAGCATTAGTTAAAAGCTAAGAACATAAAATGTACAATAAAGGTAAAAGCATACATCCTTATCTAAATCAACTCCTTCCCTTAATCAATTTTGAACCAATCCCATTCACTTGGACCGCAAAAGAAGGATCCACCACACACTCCAACAATAGTTCAGAAAATTTTAATGGAAATCCAAAATACTCTAGCGCATGCCTAAGAGTATCCCATGTCATACTATCATATGCTTGTTCCATGTCCACCTTAATAACAACCATACCTCTTTTATATTTATAATATCTAAATTTGTAGAATAGCTCTTGTGCAAGGTGGATATGATTAGATAAAGATCTTCCTTTGAAAAAATCCAATTGAACATCAAAAACCAAACAATTAATAACATGTTTAACAAAATCTTTGCAACAATCATATAGATTGACAAGCAAAGACTAATAGGTCAAAAGTTGGAGGGAAGTTGAGGGTTAAAAACTTTTGGAATGAGAACTATAAGAGACTCCTTCCATTTAGAACACATCTTACCCAAGTATAAAAAAAGGAAGAATAGCTAGGCAAACATCTTTACCAATCTCCTTCTAATAAACTTTAATGAATGAATACGAAATTCCATCAGTCTCAGGAGAAATATTCAAACCAAGGTTTCTCACCACTGTTCCCAACTCCTAAAATGAAAATTCATCATTAAGAAGATTGAAATCCTCTTAGCTTAAAGTATTCGGTGAAGAAGGCAAACCCTTCAGACAACAATCTCTATACTTCCACTTGTTGCTAAAGAAATTGAAAACAAATATCTCTAATGGCCATAGTATCCTTCACCAAAATTCCTTCATCATTCTTCACTTGATTAATAACATTGCCATTTATTCTCCCAATTGCAAAAGTATGGAAAAAGTTTGAATTAACATCTCCTTCATCGAGCTATTTCACTTTAGCTCTTTGTCTCCACCGTGTATTCAAATGGGCAAGAGTGACATTCAAATCAATAATTTTTTATCTTAACAATAAAAGCTTCTTCTCTAAAAAATTAAGTCCAATTGATTCTTCGAGCTGAAGTTCTCCAATTTTTTTTTTTTCAGATTTTCCTTGAGTTTCGAAAAATCCCTATGCTTAGCTTTGCTCCAAAAAAGCAAAGCTCTAAGAGATCTATAGAACTTCCTATTAAGGGCTTCCATAGCATCTCCACAAGCAAACTTATTCCATGATTTGCTCACAATGGCTGCTGACACCGGATAAGATAACCATACATATTCAAATCTCAAAAATTTATCATGACAATACTCTTGAAAGAAGATCTTCAGAGCAATGGGGTAATGATTATAAGTGACCCTCTCCAAATGCCTAACAGAAGCCTGGAAAACCACTTCCAATGCCTTGGAGTTAAGTAAGCATCTATCAAGCTTTCCAAGAATGTGAGCATTACTCATTTTATTATTGCACCAAGAATATTTAGGATCAATAACCCCCACATCATGCAAATCATTATTGTTAATGATGTTTTTCATTTCTAGTGGACCTTAGGAAAATGAAATTTTTTTCCCACCCCTTTTATCTTCCTGGGACAAGATGCAGTTAATGTCCCCCCTACTATTAAAGGCAACGCCAAATTTGAATGCAACTCCACATACTCCCATAACTTCCTTCTTTTATACAAGTCCTTACTACCATAAATAGTAGAGACCATCCATTTACCTTTATTAGTAATTTTTAGCTCCACAATAATACATTGAGCTAAAGCTTCCAATAAAGTAACAGAAGACAAACCAGTCCTCCAAATCACAAAAATACCACCGAACATCCCAATAGAAGGAAAGAGAAAGAAATCCCAATAAACTCCCATTAATTTATTAAGTTCACATCTAATAATAGAAGATATTTTAGTTCCAACTATTCGAACAAACAAAATATCCCAATCTTGAACAAAATCTTTCAAATATAAGGAGAATTCTCTTTTGTTAGCCCCCCCTACAGTTCCAAAAAGCTAAGGAACCCATTCATCCAATAAGAGGGAGGGACCCCCGCTCCTCTTTTTGTTCAAAACATTCACCTTTTTAAGCCTAGAAGCTGAATTTAAAGGTCCAAGACACCTAAGCTCTTTAAGAAGTTTTGTTTTATTACCTCTGGAAATAGCAACACCCAAAGCTTCTTGGACATCTGTTTTGATTTCCATATCAACCTCTTCAACGAGAATATATAAAGAAAAGTCCTCTGGAGCTTTAGCAAAAGCCCCTGCATCAACTAATTCACCTTCTTCCACGTCTTATGAAATAAAAACAACAGCTTCATCCATAATAGTCTCTTCTCCACACAAAGAACCAAGAATTGTAAAGCTATTACAGTCATTAGCAACAACATTGTGAGAAGAACATAAACTATTATCCATACTAAATGATACTTCCCTCTCCTTATCAGAAGAAATTATAACCGTTGATTTTGGATTTACATTTTCTTCCACAAAAAATCTGATTATCGCCACCTTGCTCAACTATTCATACTAGAGCTCTTTTTATTTCTTCCACGATTGAGTCTTTAATCGCTACATTTTGAACTTTTTTAAGATCGGGAGGAGACACTTCATGCACGTGAACTTTGAAAACAATTTTAGCTTTCGGCAAATTCACTATATTTTGTGTTCCCATACTCCTTTTGCTTCTTTTTCTATGATTAACCAACATTCAAGGCATATAAGCTAAGTCATTAGAGTTGGTCTTCAACTGATCTTCGACAGAACATTCTCAAATTCATCTTGCTTCTCCTTTTCCTCCTTCCCTCATATCCCCACCTTTAAACCATAAGCATCACTTAAGGGCCCAATCTTTCCACACTTGAAACAGAGCAATGGATCTTCTCATACTCAACCCTTTGAAAGAATCATCCATTTAGCCCTTCCACCCAAACACCCAAAGGAAGTTATTTGTCAAGCTCTGCCCAAACACAGACTCCTGCAAATTCCCCTCTCTCCCATTGAAACATATCACCATATATAAGGAGAGGAGTTCCAATCAAAGAAGTAATCCTGGACACATTGATTTCATCCCAGCAATATAGTGAAATGTTGGGCATTCTCACCCAAATAAGAGATGACAAGCCCTTCAAGGAATACGGTAAGAAGTTTGAGCTCCATTTGTTAAGACCTACAATGTGACCGTTCACAAACCAGGGGCAACCAGATAAGATATTCTCCATAGCTTCAATTTAAAAAATGAACATAGCACTCATACAAAACCATGAACTATCAAATGGAACTTACCAAACTGAACATTGACATCGCAATTCATTCGCAATCACCTAAATTGGAATGAATCTAAAAGACACCTTCACCACAATCGAATATTAAAACTTATTCGAGTTAATATTAATGTTAGGTTCATATAGTTTAACAGAAAAACCATCCTCAGATAACAAATGTTCTTCCTTAGATAAATCAACTTTAATATAAGGACACTTAAGCCAAGGATTAGCCATGATTTGATCAATAACTTTAAGAATAGAAATATGGCTTCCTCCTGGAATGTCATCAACATAACTTATAGCTGGAGCATTATCACAAATAACTGAAGTATTAATATCCTTATTTTGGATTGAAGGAGTTCCCTCCAAAGTGGAACCAGACTTGGGATTGTTATCAAGTCTATTGACAAAAAGTTTCATATCCGAAGAAAAATATCCAAAATCCTTTGATTTATAGGTGCCGCTTTTAAGAGGAGTAGTTGTCTTAAAATCATCTATGATTTACATAACCCTATCGGACACCGATGGAGAAGAATCAAGCTTGACATTATTCAGTTCTCTGATGAACAAGGGAGCATTAAAGCGATCAAACATTGGAGTCCCAACACCTAATGAAGATTTGGCTTTATCATGAATGACCCAGGAGCTAAATGATAGATGTGCAGTAGAGTTCTGACTGTCAGAGTTGGCCGACGAGTGGTCATACATCAAGAGTAGAAAGTTTGCCAACTGGCTGAAGAAGAAGAAATTTAAAAAAGCTAATTTAATAATCAGGATCCCCTTTCTCTAACTTTATCTCTCTAAAAATTTAAATAACATGGTATGAATATGGTTACACTTTTTGACCATACTATCGACCTTCTAAGTCTTTACCTTTTGATAGGGAAATATAATGAACCTACTATGCTTATTTTAATGTGTTCATCCTTAGTATAATTATTCCGGTTTGACTATGCTATCTTTATCCGATTATACCTTTTTCCATTAGATTTATCTTTTATTTGTTTATAATATTTTGGTAAAGTTTACCCCATATTAGTCATACTCTCTTAGCTAGAACATTCCTCATTATAGTGATATACTTTTAGGTAAGCCATTGGTTAATATTTTATGCTTCTTTAGATAAGTAAATTTGACTAAGATTATATTAATTTTGTTTGAGAGAGTTTCTACTTAACTTTGCATGTTTTATACTCTTGCAACTTGTATATTTTTAATGATTCTAAATATTATTGTTTTAATTATTATTTTCTCCTAACACATTTTAGAAGATTTGTTTTTGCTCTTGTGTGTACTAATATTTCAGGAAAATCATACTCCAAATTATTGAAGACTTGAAATCAAGATCACTTAGAATATTTTCTAAATTGAAGTCTGTATTTTTCATTTTATTGAGTCTGAGAGAGTATAATTATAATTGAGTAACTAAGCACACACACACCTGAGAAAGAGTTTTAAAATTCATATTTTTTTGTAAAAAACTAATCGTACGATATGAACCAGGATTGTACAGGATGATCTGGTCAATTATATATTTCCAAAAGAGAAATGGAATAAACAGAGAGCTAAATTTTTTTCTAAGTATAGTTCATCAAGATGATATTTATCGTTCATCCTAGAACGATCAGCTCTATCATTGTTCATCTAGATGATATTTATCATTTGACCTAAGATAATCAGCTCTATTGCTGTTCGTCCAAATGATATTTATAATTCATCTCAGGATGATCGTCTCTGTTTACTGTTCATCCAAATAATATTTATTATTTGACCCTGGACAATCTTTTCTATTCTGAAAGCTTGTAGTCTGCACTGCATTTTCATACCAATGAAGTTTGTATATAACTATTCGTATCAAATTAACCATGTTTGTATGGGATGATGATCAGGTACAAAGGAAGTTCGTACCAATTTTCATTGAGTTCATACACAACAGTTTTTATACTTTTTGTACGTACAAAATTTGATCATACGGGATGATTGTGGATGCTCAAAAAATGATAATTGTAGTTTTTTAATGATTTTTCATGTCTTTTATATAAAAGGTCCACTTAAGATTGTCATAAAATCTTTCTATCATTTGATCTTCATGAATACTAAATGGAATTTGAAGGAGAGAGTGAGAGGGAGTGTTTGAAGGAGATTTCATACTAGTGGAGCGTGAAGGGTTCACTTGGTTACTCAAAGGTAAGGTTCTCTATATGTTCTTTATAATTTCTTCACTCTTTTCTCTTATCCTTCTAGATTTCTTGTGAGAAGATCTTTCAAGGAGATCCGATTCTCTGGCGACACTCGAGTGTGAACAGCTGAAGGTTCTCTAACTACACTTGGAGAGTGTGAATAGCAAAAGGTTCTCTGCCTACACTTGGAGAGTGTAAAAAGCGGAAGGTTCTCTGCCAATACTTGGAAGGTGTAAAAGGACGATGGTTCTCTACCGCACCGGGTAGTAGTGGAAGAGACTTTTTGTGAAGGCTTCTCTGGGTTATTGTATGGGCAAAAGAAGAGACACTAGTGGTAATAATGCAATACCTAAAGTGGGAGACTTCAGGGAGTGGATGTAGGTCATGTTTGACTGAATCTTTATAAACTTTTGTATCTTTTTATTTATGCTGCCTTTAATTTTAGCTTTTTATTTTTTAGTGGTTGAAAAATTATTTTTGTAAACATAAAAGTCAACTTGCTTAGTTTTTTGATCAGTTTTGAATATTTAATTACAAAAAGAGAGAAAATTTTAAAATATCAATTCACCCCCACCCCCTCTTGGTTAGCCTTTGAGACATAAGTTTATGTCTAACAACCTAACTCATATTCAACAAATTTCAACAAGTGATATCAGAGCTTAGTTTCAAAACCATAAGTTTAAACTACTTTTGGATTAACGAAAATGGCTATATTTAGAAATTGAAACACACCAGAAGGTTACTCTATAACTAGACCTCCCTTGTTTGATAATATTCTTTTAGATATTTGGAAAACATGCATGTAAATATTTTTACAGTCTCTTGATTATCATATGTGGAACTTAGTACATAAAGGGTATACAAAACCAACTAGATTAGTTGACGAAGTTAGAGTTGAAATTCCCTTTGCATAATGGACTGTAGAATAATGTGAACTAGCATAACTTAATGCTAAATGTTTGAACAGTTTCCTCTATGCACTTAAATCTGAAGATTATATACGGGTTTCCACTTGTAAAAGTGGAAAGGACATATGGGATAGACTTTATATAACATATGAAGGAACTAACAAAGTTAAATAATTCAGACTTAATATCTTGTTGCATGACTATAAACTTTTTTGCATGAAACCAAATGTATCCATTTATGACATGTACACAAGATTCACACAAATATTCACTTCTTTACATGCATTGGGTAGGGAATTAATGAACGCTGAAATGGTTAATAAGATACTTCATTTTTTTTCCACTACTTATGATGCTAAAATAACTACAATTATAGAGTCTAAAGACTTAAATATTTACTCTATTTACAATCTTCTTGGATTACTAATGCTTACAAGCAAGGAGTGAGTCAACGAAAGATTGATACAAGAGAGCCACGAAAGGAGAAGAACATTTCACTGAAGGTGGAGGAATCAGAGAGTGATATGTCATAACCTGAGGATGAGGACAACATTGCATTGATGACTAGATAGTTCAAAAGCTTTCTGAAGAGGAAGCAAAAGAAACGCCAACAATGGAATCAAGATAAGTTAAATAGGAATATCAAGGTTTCTAATTATATGATTTGCTACGAGTGTGGAAACCTGGACACATTAAGTCAGGCTACCCAAAACTCAAAGCCACTCCTAGAAAGGAGAAGGTAGAGGAGAAACCAATTATAAGGAAGGGTAAAAAGAAATTCTGAAGAGCTTTCTGGGAGGACTCAGCTTCAGACTCGTCAGAAACTAAAAAAAAGGAAGAAATCACAAACTTCTGCTTAATGGCAGATAATATTGATCAGCCAGATCAAGAAGAGGTATGTGACTTGACTTATAATAAACTTTTAGAAGTGTTTTGAATGCATACATACTGCATATAGGAAGTTAAAAAAAATGCATGTTAGTCTGAACTTAGAGCTACAAGAACTATAGAGAGAATATGAAATTCTTAGAAAAGATAATGCATTAATTGATAGCAATGACATGAAATTACTTGATGAGTTTGATGACTTAAATTAGACTAATGAAAATTTAAAGTCATCCTATATATAATTAGAAAAAGAATTTAAAGATTTTAAGGATGAATTATAGAGTTAAAATAATTGGTTGAATTATACTAATCGTTTATTGGAAGATATGAATACATTTTTTAAATGGAAAATAAAATCTCTTGAGGAAAATAGGATACCCCTAAGACTTCAAGATTTCACAAATCATATTTTGTATCCAAAATCCACACAATCCATGAATAGAATGAATAATTACAAAATATTAATAAATTTATTTCCTTGAGTTAAATGCCATAATTATGGATTGATTGGACATATACACACACCTGTACTTTGGATAGAAAAACTTATTTGGTGTGGAAGCCTAAGATACATAAACCTAAACATATCATACATACATTTGTTTTAAAATTGCCAAAAGGAGAACCCAAACTTGTTTGGGTTCTTAGGTCAAACATTTGATGATTTTACAGGATTTCTCTCACACAAGGCCTCATGAAAGCATATGGTACCTGAACAGTGGTTGCTCAAAGTATATGACTGGAGATACTAAGTAATTTATATCACTGGAAGCTAGAAGTGGAGGCAGGGTTACACTTGGAGATAGTACCACAAGAAAGGTGGTTGGATCAGGTATAATTGGAAATCTTGAAAACTTTTTTATTGAGAATGTACAACTAGTTGAAGGCTTAAAGCATAATCTTTTGAGTATTAACCAGTTATGTGATAAAGGTTATAGCATTAAATTTTATCCTACTAGCTACATATTAAGACAGAATGGTATTGATGTTTTGCATGGTATACGGGTAAACAATATTTATATGCTAGATTTAGATTGTATCAAGACTTCTAATGCTTTCTATTTGAAAATTGTTTCTAATGAATCATAGCTTTGGCATAGGAGAATTTGTCACTCTAGCATGAAAAACCTTAGGAGGATTACCTAATAAAACTTAGTGAGAGGTATACCAAAATTAGACTTTACTAAGGATCACCTTTGCGATGCATATCAATTAGGAAAATAGGTGAAATCCTCATTTTAGTTCAATAAGGTTCTTAGAACTAGTAAACCATTAGAAATTTTACATATGAATCTCTTTGGACATTGTGGAACTGTAAGTCTAGGAGGAAAGGTATACGGATTTATGATAGTAGATGATTTTTCAAGATTCACATGGTTTAGATTTTTAAATCATAAGAGTGAATCATTTGAGGAGTTTAGAGATTTTTTTACTTGGATTCAAAGAAAACTAGGATGTGAGATTTTGACAATTCAAAGTGATCATGGCGGAGAATTTAAAAATGGGAAATTTAAGAATTTTTTTAAGGAGAAAGTGATTGATCATATTTTTTCTGCACCTAAAACCGCTCTACAGAATGGGGTAGTCGAAAGAAAAAATAGAATATTAATAGAAGCCGCTAGAGCCATGTTTACAGAATATTCACTTCCAAAATATTTTTAGGCTGAAGCAGTTAGCATGGCATGTTATGTTTTAAAATATGGTGAACATTAGATCAAGTTTAAATAAAATACCCTATGAGATACTTAAGGATAAAACACCTAATTTATTACATTTACAGGTTTTTAAATGCAAGATGTTCATACATAATAATAGAAAATCTGTTGTAGGAAAATTTGATCCCATATCTGATGAAGGAATTTTTCTTGGATACTCTAGTGTTGAAAAATCTTATAGGGTATTCAATAAAAGAACTTTGGTAGTTGAGGAGACAACACATATTATATTTGATGAATCTGGTAATTTGGAAGAGCTGATTATTAAAGAGAATGAGATAGAAATTGACTCCCAAAAGATTGAGAAAATAAATTTGGATGAAAATTTAGAGATTAAAAACCCGTGTCCTAGAGATTTGAAATTTTTTAAAAATCACCCAAAGGAATTGATTATAGGTGAACCTAATGAGGGTATTAGGACTAGGCAAACTGAATAAAGAAATAAATCATTCAACCTTTATTTTTATGATAGAACCCACAAGTATTGATCAAGCACTTTCAGATGAATTGGATTTTGGTAATGTAAGAATAATTAAATTAATTTATAAGAAAAGAAGTTTAAGAATTAATTGTAAGGACAAATGATCAAAGTATAGGATGAACTAAGTGGATTTTCAAGAATAAAATGAATGACTCAGGAGTAGTTATGAGAAATTAGGCTAGATTGGTGGCTAACGGGTATAATTAGATTGAAGGGATTGATTTTGAGGAGACTTTTGCCCCTGTAGCTAGACTTCAAGCAATTAGGGTTTTGTTAGCCTTTGCCTATTTTAGAGGATATAAATTATATCAAATGGATGTTAAAAGTGCCTTTTTGAATAGGGTGGTTCAAGAGGATGTTTATGTTGAATAACCTCCAGGCTTTGAAAATTCAAAATACCCAAATCATGTTTTCAAATTAAAGAAGGGATTGTATGGATTAAAATAGACACCTAGATCTTGGTATGAGAGGTTGAGTACCTTTCTACTTGAGAGATCTTTTAAAAAAGGAAGTGTGGACATAACTCTATTTTTAAAGAAATTGGGAGATGACATACTCATTGTACAAATTTATGTTGATGATATCATCTTTGGATCTACTAATAAAAATCTTTGTGATAATTTTTCTAAAATAATATGTAGTGAATTTGAGATGAGCTTAATGGAAGATTTGAATTACTTTTTAGGTTTTAGTATTAAGCAACTTAAGGAAGAAATATTTCTTTGTCAGTCAAAGTATATTAATGACATCCTTAAAAAGTATAAGATGGATAATGCAAAACCTGTTAGTACACCTATGAGTTCCTTAGTTTAGTTGGATAAGGACCCAAATGAAACATCTATTAATCAAAAGAAACTTAGAAGAATTATTAGATCTTTACTTTACTTAACAGCTATCCAACCTAATATTATATTTATTGTTTGTTTATGTGCTAGATTTCAATCATATCCAAAAGAATCACATTTGGCAGCAGTAAAAAGAATTTTGAGATATCTCTTGGGAACTCAGAACTTAGGGATTTGGTATCCTAAGTTTAGCTCTTCATTTGTAATAATTGGATCTTCAGATTTTGACTTTACAGGTTGTAGGATTGATAGAAAGAGTAGTTCTGGAAAATGTCAATTTATTAGAAATTCTTTAGTCTCTTGGTCTAGTATAAAATAGAATTCTGTAGCCCTATCTACTACTGAAGCTGAATATATTACCTTAGAAAGTTGTGTGGCACACGTACTTTAGTTAAAATAATAACTAATTGATTTAGGATTAACAATAAGCACAATTCCCATTTATTATGATAACACTAGTGCCATTTGTATTTCTAAAAATCATATTCAACATTCAAGAACAAAAAATATAGATATCAGGCATCATTTCATAAGGGATCATGTATCCAAAGGTGAAATTGAACACAATCATATTTCAATTGAAAATCAACTTGCAGATATTTTTACAAAACCACTAGCCTTTGATATTTTCAGCATATTAAGAATAAGTCTTTGTGTGATTGATTAGAATGCTTAATTAAAGGTTTCTACAATATTGATATGTGTTTTTTTAAGTGTGCTTTTGTTTTTGTGATTTTACTTGTGTGTTTTCTATTTTTTGTGCATGATTGTTTTTATTTTTTTTAATTTTTTATTTTTGTGTGTTTTCAAAATATTTTCACATTCAAATCCATGTTTTTTTAACAATAATATGAAATTTTTAAGTTGATATTCGTCTGTATGAATTTAATTTTATACTGGACAAATCCTATAGCGTATCGATCAATTGGATATAATAGAATGCATATATTTTTTTTTCAGTTTTTAATACAGTTTGTCTGTATGATCTTCAAGATTGTCTAGATGATATGTATTCAATCATATGTATGCATCTAGACTGTTATATGGACAGGAGTAATTATTATTTCAGATCGTACGTACGAACCTGGAGTTCGTACATATGAACCACGTGTTATTCTGAATGGGGGACAATTCAAACTGTCATAAAAATGATATTAAATAATTGATCATCATGGATGAACACCTATTCATTTGTACGATCATTTGGTCAAAAAGTCTGTACGAAAAGACGCCTCATGACTTGTATGATTACGAAAATTCATTTCATTTTAACTACATTCATTCATACATATGAAATTCTACTTCATCCATACAAATGCAAGCATCGTACGGGACGAACCATTTATCATATGTATGAAATATTATTTTTTTCTTTAAATTGAAGGGCTTTAGAACTCAAACTTAATTCTTTTCAAAAGCCTTTTGTAACCTTCTTTCCCTTCAATCTTTCTATGACAAGCTCAAGCAAAAGGGTTAGACATGCTAAGGAACTGACTAAGGGACCTTCCTCTAGGAATGCTAATGAAACGTTCTTGTCTAAAGCAAATGAAGAATCCTTTCCTAGGTTTGAATCTGTAAAAATCTCCCCTTATAGAGTTTTTATTCAGGAAAATACAATCTATTAAATATTACAACTTTTTGCCTCAACCCAAATCAAGTTTATCTTCACTCTGATTTACTCTTTCAACAAGGCTATATTCCATTATTTCATTGCAAACATGTCTTTCAACTCTGATCAAAATAGGATTAGATCCTATGTTTTAAGGAAGAATATAAAAATAACCAAGGATGATTTGTGGATTTTCTTAAACTTAAGGACTAAAGGAGTAAGAGCCCACACTTTGACATCTGCATCTAACTTTGATTGGACTGAGATAAACTGTGTGCTTAGTGGAATTAGACAAAAATGTCATTTGCCTAAAGTAAACACCTTACACCAAGATGCTAGAATCATTCAACATGTTCTTAGGAGTTCCATCATTCCATAAGCTGGTGATAAAATTAATATCACTCCACTTCTTTTCACTTTCACTTATCTGATCATTATTAGACAACCTATTGATGAAGCTTGACTCATTCTTGACTACCTTTATGGGCTTTCTAAAATTGGCCATGAATTCCTTAAGAGAAAGAAGAACATAGCCTTAGGATATCTTATGGTATACATTCTTCAGAAGAAGTCTAAATTAGTTCATCCTGATGTGTCTCATCTAGAAGAGCCCTTATACTATAATGATGGTTCATTCTGAGCTATTTTTGCTAAACATGATAAAGGTGCTGACACTGAGGGAGAGGAGAGAGTACCTGCGCATGCACCTGCTGGTGGACCAAACTTTCAGGAGTTGGTTCATCGCTTTGATCATTTTGAGAGTTACTTTGATAAACGATTTGATTGAATTGAGGCTCATTTATTGTAGTAGGATTCATAGTACCAGTAGGATATGGGCTGGATACGAGGTCAATTTGACTCTGTGTGCTCAAATATGGCTATGATGAGAAGCTATTTTAATTTCTTGAACCAGCCACCTCCTCCTTTAGATCAGGGCCCTTCTGAATGATGATTGTACTTCTTCTATGATTTTCTTTATCAGTTCTTATGATGTGATGTGATGTGATGTGATGTGAGATGTTGATGTTTGCAGTTTTTGTAATCGTCTTTTGTGTGTGTTTTTATGTTAATTGTCTTTATTTTTATTTTTCTAGTTTGAATTGATATCAAATGTGCAAAACTGTAATATCATTTACTTTGATATCAATAAAAATTATCTTGTCTTATTTTAGTTAATTTTGATCTTGTCAGGAAATGTTTGTTAGTTTATATGATTATCTTGAGATAAGTGATCTAAAAGGTGGTATATTTTGAAAAGTAATGCAAAAACTCACTTCATTAGAAAAATCTAATTTTTCATAAATTTAAATTAGTTTATAACTTAATCAAGTTAAAGATATCATTCTCATATTCTTTTTAGGCATACAAAATTTTAGTATTATTATTGTAATCTTGATGCCTTATATTATTATTTATTTCTTATTTTAATATAGTTATCTTTGTACTTAAAAAAATTTGAGCTTTTAGATTATTGATATTTGAAAGAACAACTTGAACATTTGAAAAATATACAAAGGTATAAAAAATCAAAAGAATGTGCAATGGTTCGCAAATTTAAAAGAGGCATAAAATTAGCCCAAATGTAAAAACAAGCACAAAGTGTGCCACAACAACTGAAATGATATGCAATGTCACCACATGTATATGTTCTTTATTCTATCTTTTAATCTTCAATTTCAAATCAATCAAATATTCATTTTATAATTAATATTGGAACTTGACTTAGATTAATTTTTAATTCATCGCTTTTGCAATAATTTTCTTTATCAAATTATCTAGATTGATTCATGATTTTGATATATTTATCTTATTTTAAATGATATAAATTTTTATTTTTCTTGAATGAACTTTAATTTTATTAATGTTATCATAACTTCATTTCTTTCAGCATCAATTATCAAAGGCTTCTCATATGACTTCTTATATTTCTGTTGTTCTTTCTTCCTCTCTTTTTGTTGTTGTCAAAAAGGGGGAGAAATATTATGTCTTGTTTATTCTTATCTTGTTCATCTCTTATGTATTTTTTGTGTTTGTCCTATTTTATTCTTTTCTTGTTCATGTCTTGTATATTTTTTTGTTTTTTAGGTTTATTTAAGGTTTTTTTGTTCTTGTATTAGTGTCATTTTTATGTGTGAAATACTTTAAAATTAAAAAATTGTTTTGTTCATAATAAATATCCCTTATACTCACATGTTTATTCATTCAGAGGGAGTTTAGGAGAAACTTAGGTTTTTCAAATTTACACAAATAATAATTATTTTACCATCATCAAAAAGGGGAAGATTGTTTGAGAGAGTTGCTACTTAGCTTTGCATGTTTTACACTCTTACAACTTGTATATTTTGATGTGTCCAAATATTATTGTTTTAATTATTATTTTCTCCTAACAAATTTTGCAAGATTTTTTTTTGCTCTTGTGTGTACTAACATTTCTGGGAAATCATACTCCAAATTGTTGAAGACTTCAAATCAAGATCAGCTTAGAATATTTTATAAATTGAAGTCGGTTTTTATTTATTTTATTGAGCCTGAGAAAGTGTGATTGTAATTGAGTAACTAAGCAAACACACCTGGGGAAGAGTTTTAAAATTCACATTTTTATCTAAAAAATTGATCGTATAGTACAAACCAGGTTTGTACAGGATGAACTGATCAGTTATATATTCCCAAAAGAGAAATGGAACGAATAGATAGCTAATTTTTTTTCTAAGTATAGTTCATCCAGATGATATTTATCATTTATCTCAGGACGATCGGTTTTCTCACCGTTCGTCCAAACGATATTTATCGTTCATCCAAGGATGATCGGCTCTATCGCTGTTCGTCCAGATGATATTTATCATTCATCTCAGGATGATCGGCTCTGTTTACTATTCAACTAGATGATATTTATTATTCATCTCAGGATGATCTTCTCTATTCTGAAAGCTTGTAGTCCATTCTGTAATTTCATACCAATGAAGTTTGTATATAATTGTTCGTACCGGATGAACCATGTTCATACCGGACGATCATCAGGTATGAAGGCAGTTCTTAACAATTTTCATTGAGTTCATACGCAATAATTTTTATACTGTTCATACGTATAAAATTCGATCGTACAGGATGATCGTGGACGCTCAAAAATTGAAAATTGCAGTTTTTATGATGATTCTTCGTTTCATTTCTATAAAAGGTCCACTTAAGACTGTCATGAAATCTTTTCATCATTTGATATTCATGAATACTAAAGGGAATTTGAAGGAGAGAGTGAGAGAGAGTGTTTGAAGGAGATTTCTTACTAGTGGAGCATGAAGGGTTCAGTTGGTTACTCTAAGGTAAGGATCTCTGTGTGTTCTTTATAATTTCTTCACTCTTTTCTCTTGTCCTTCTAGATTTCTTGTGAGAAGATCTTTCAAGGAGATTCAGTTCTCTACCGACACTTGAGGAGTGTGAACAGCCGAAGGTTCTCTGCCTATACTTGGAGAGTGTGAATAGTGGAAGGTTCTCTGCCTACACTTGGAGAGTGTAAAAATCGGAAGGTTCTCTTCCTATACTTGGAAGGTGTAAAAGGATGACAGTTCTCTACTGCACTGTGTAGTAGTGGAAGAGAGTTTTTGTGAAGGCTTCTCTACCTTGTTGTGGGGAAAAAAGGAGAGACACTAGTGGTAATAGTGCAATACCTGAAGTGTGATACTTCAAGGAGTGGATGTAAGTCGTGTTTGACTGAACCACTATAAACCTTTGTGTCTTTTTTATTTATGTTTCCTTTAATTTTTGCTTTTTATTTTTCAGTGGTTGAAAAATTATTTTTGTAAACATAAAAATCAATTTGTTCATTTTTTTAATTGGTTTTGAATTTTTAATTACAAAAAGAGGAAAATTTTTAAATTACCAATTCACCCCCCCTCCTCTTGGTTAGCCTTTGGCACATAAGCTTAGGTCTAACAACCTAACTCATATTCAATAAGTTTCAACAAATTTAATCTTATAATGCAACTTAATGACTTATCTTATAGGAAGACATATTAGCCTTAGCCATACGATACTTTGTTCAATCATACCCTAGGATTGGACATCTTCTAACTTCGGTATGCTAATGACTCTAGGCCACTCTATTTCTTTTTTCAAGTAAACTATTTCTACTTTGACTTACAATACATTTTGGACATTTAGATTATTTTTTTGAATCTCTACAACTTTTCTATCTCTCAAATTTTTGTAGTACTCATAATTAGTTCAATATTAAGTTAGGAAATTAAAGATTTTATCTATCTCCTTGCATATTGTCACATTTTTTGCAAATAAAATTTGTGATCACAACAATATATTGAAGGAAAGTTAGCATTTTGTGGCACATTTGTGACAGACTTGGCTGCAATTTTTTTTATGAAAATTCTAAAGGATTTGCAACATAAATTTTTGTTTCTTTTTGTTATTGGATTTGTAGTGTATTTGTAGCAAAAATTCTGCTGCAAAATTCTACCACAAATTTGTGGAAAATTTTCTGCCACAAATTTGACTAATTGGCTTTCATTTTATTTCTTCGTTCTGTTCTCGACTGCTCTCCTCCACCCTTTACCTCTTTGACTTCACTCGCCTCCTTCTGGATGTTAGTATATTACAATATTATTAAATCTGTCTATTTTTTATTTAGCAATCATCAAATAATTTTTATTTTAATTTGTTTTATACATTATTTTCCAGAGCATGGTACTCATATCAGAACAAATTTTGATAAATACAGGGTAACTTACATGCGAGACATGTTCACACGCATTAGGAGGATAGGCTGGCAACTTCTTTAGATTGGAGAGGGTGTATGGACCAACCTTAGCAGTGTTTGAGGAACCAAAAATTATATATTGAGGTTGGAGCAGAACAAACAGAATTGAGCTTCTAACATAGTGGGCATGGGTAGCTCCCTCCATACTAAGGGCTCAATTGCACATATTGAGCACATGCATAGATTGATATGAATTTTAACATATTTTAATTATTTCTTAGGTTATGCATGCTAATCTATCTATATTATATAAGGAGATTCTAGGTAGAGAACAACTCCTGTTGAGTTGTACAGTCACACTTACACATACAATGAGGACCAACATTGGGTAGATGAGCTAGTGTTGAAGGCATATATAAGAATACATGGTTATAATACATAAAAAAATATATTGTAATTGATAATTATATGATGATCTATACTATGTTATATTTTATAGGATGAGTATACAGCTTCAATAGAGCTAGGATGTAGATAGTCAGGGATCCATTGGGGGCTCTGAAGATATTTTTTACTACAAAATTTCGTCACAGGTAGTATGCATAAAGTTGAAGTGATAATTTCTTTGATTAGGCTTATATGACTACAAATATGAGAGGTAGTACTCTTCTGCCTAGCTTAAGTTACTCTATAAATAGTCAGGATACTTTGTACAGTCAAAAGGTGGCTAGCTTGACAACAGAGCTAAAAAATATCTAAAAATTATAAATAGATATTAACATTTACATATTATATGAGCTACAGAGATTGAAAGAGCATACTGGTGGAAACCAACCTACACTTGCATCGGCTGAGCATTAGAGTTAGGATACATATTCCACTTAGATTATTTGTATAAGGATTTTTTTATTCAGTTTACTTATTTTGTAATATATACAAACTATATTTATGTTAGCAATTTTGTAATAATTTTATAATAATTAGAATGTAATTGTTTATTTGAGCAATTGATTTGTGATTGTTTAAACGTATATATTATTTATTTATTTTAGCATTATTTTTTAAAATATTAGCATTACAAACTACTGCTTTTAAACTACATGGAATATTATTGTTGAAAAGATCAATAATTTATTATAGATGTAATTTTTAATTTTGTCGTAGGTTTCTGATAGATTTGTAGCAGAATTTCTACCTCAAACATCGTTATGATAATCTTATAGCATATTTTGTGATGGAGCAATTTGCTTCAAATTTTGGTGGATTTCAAGAAAATTTTCTTCCATAATATACGACGACATTTTCACTGCAAATTTTAGTAGACTTTCCATTGCAATTCCTTTATAATTTGAGGTAGAACTTTTTGTGTGTTGTTAAAATGAAGGAATTATTTTCTCATATTTTATTCCATTTGAAAATCCATCATAAAATATTTAGGTAGGACTCCTTATGCCACAAGTACTTTTTTTGACATGACTTTTACCATTTAAATTAATTATGTTGTAAATCTACTATAAACAAAAAATTCCAACAGTTTTATTTTATGGTGGAATTTTTCACCGCAGCTAACTTTCTAGTAGAGAAAATAGCGCTAAACCTATTTAGTTTCAAGCTTTGACCTATAGTCATAATAGCATGAGTATCATTATTGAATAAACATTTACCTGATAATAAATTTATTTTCTAATAATATAAGTCCTCAAGGAATCTCCATCTTAATTAACTTTTTGATAAATAAACACATATTTTAATCATTTACAAAATTAGATGTTGTAAAACACTCTTTTAAAAAGTGTAATAGCTTTTATAGGATGATCGACAATAATGGATCATACCGTATGAGCTGAATTTAAAATGTGTAACAACTTTGACATGTGGATAATCCAGGACAAACAAGTGGATTGTCCAGGGTGATCACGAATAATGGAGAAAAAAATTTAAAAGATCATCCAGGATGAGGAGGATCTTCCAGGTAGATCACAAATAATTAAAACAAAATATGATAAAAAAATCTAGGCCGATAATGGATTGTCCAGGATGATCTTAAGGAAAAAGATCATATTAGGTGTTAGATGGAAGATGAAGGGTGGTGTGAAGATGTCATCCAAGATGATAGGAATATCGTCCAAGATGTTGTGATAAAAAATTGAAGAATTTGTGGATGGATATAGATGATCTGAGAAGGCCAAAAAATAAGGAAAAAATAGTAAAATAAAAAATAAAATAAAAATATGACAAAAAGAATGAAAATAAAGTTTTTTTATCAAAGCATGAATATGATAATATTTTCATGTGATTGAATTAAAATTTGCCATAATCAATTGTAGAACAACCGATCATATTAACCCTAGCTCGGACTTCTCATAGGGCAAACCATCTTTTGTAAATAAAGATTTAACTCAGAAAAATTAATTGAATAAGAAAAAGAGATCAATTCAAAACTTGGTTTTATAAAAAATATCTTATAGAATAATATACCAAAGTAATTAGTCACAATCATGAATTTCAAAAATAAGCCATTAAATTCTTCTAAGGTTTAATGGTTTAAAAAATAATGAAACTTGCTTTCTTGTGGGCTCATTTTATGACTCTTGTCAATTGGTTGGCGCACTTTGCGCATCTTTTGATATTTTGATACACTATGTATCTTAAAAAAAAATTAGCAATCATTGCGCATCGTTTTAGTTTTTTTTTTTTTTCTCTTTGGGCTTATTTTATGCCTCTTGTCATTTTTATAGGCTAGAACCCTTTTGAAACTTTTAAATACTCTTAGTTGTGAGAATATCTTCATGATATTAGAGAAGAAAAACCCACTCTCTAATATAAGAAAGAGTAAACCACAAAGAAGAATCAAATTTATATGATAAATACAATGATAATATTATAAAAGCTTGAAAGAGATTTAATGACTTTAAACATTATATATATAAGATATATTACGGTAGCAAGATAGAAAATATCTCAATCATAAAGTCTAGTTATTAAGTTGAGATAGACTTTTATTTAAAATTGAAACTTACACCGCTAAAAGAAGTTAGAGGAAGGAAAATAATAAACAGTATTTCTCACTTTAACTGATTTATGGATGTCAAATTTTGACTATAAATTTTTAAAAATAAAAACAAGGCATAAAATATCATTTCAATAGTGACCAAAAAAAGAAAAAAAAAAGAAAAAAAAAAGGAAAAGAAAAAAACTAAAACAACAAAAATGAAAAAACATGAAAAATAATAACATATAAAAAGTAAAACAAAAAGTCTGAAACAAAAGGAGTAGAAAACAACAACAAACAACAAAACATAAAATTCAAAATTCAATAAACATGAATTCATGCATTTATTTCTGATCCTTAAGGTGATTAATATGTCAAAGGCTAGTGGTTTAGTAAAGATGTTAGCCAGTTGATTCTCAGTTGTCATATGGTGTAACTCAATATCTCATTTGGTCACATGGTCTCTAATAAAGTGATGTCATATGTCAATGTGTTTGGTACTTGAGTACTGGATAGGATTCATAGAGATGAAGAAGGCATTAGTGTTATCACAAAGGATTGAAATTGTGCATACAGGTAATCCTAAATCCCGAATTTATTGCTTCAACCAAAGGACTTGGGCCATACAACTTCCTAAGATAATGTACTCAACTTCAGAAGTAGAAAGTGTAGTAGATTTTTGTTTTCTATTAGATCATGAGACTAAGGACTATCCTATGAATTGGCAAAGAAGTGCTCTTTCTATCAACCATATCCTAAAAAAATCAGAATCAAAATATCCAAAAATCTCAAAAGAAGTGTTGTGCCTAGGATATCAGATTCCTAAGTTTTGGGTCCCTAAGAGATATTTAAGAATTTTCTTAACTGCAGTCAGCTGAGATTCTTTAGGATCAGCTTGAAATCTAGCATACAAATAAATATTAAATACTATATCAGGTCAACTAACAGTCAAGTAAAGTAGTGATCCAATCATTCCTCTATACTTCTTTTGTTCAACAGATTCTTCATTTGAGTCCTTATCCAACTGAATAATGGAGGTTATGGGAGTATTTATTAGCTTGGCTTTATCCATTTCATATTTCTTCAAGATGTCCTTAATGTACTTATATTGATTTAGAAATATTCTATCATCTAATTATCTTATGTTAAACCCCAAAAAGTAGGATAACTCTCCCATCATACTCATGTCAAATTCCTTACTTATTATTTTAGAAAAAATCATCACATATCTTTTAATCAAAAGATCCAAAAAGTATATAATCAATATAGATCTTAATAATGAGTAACTCATCTACTAGTTTCCTCATAAAAAGGGTGGTGCCTACACTCCATATTCAACAGACAGGGCTTGATTGATGTTTGTGGGATCAGTCATTGAGATAAAGGCAGAGTGATTCACTTCCATCCTAAGTCCATGCCTAGTTCTAACACCTTCAAAAGGGTATCCTAAGATCAATTCTTTAGGATGACTTGAAGAATATGTCTAATCTTTAGAAAGGGTGTCTAGGTTCTACCCTTTCCTTCATATTTGCATTTTCTACTCCTAGGGTAATCTCACCTACTCCTTTAATGTTTTGAGGCTGCACCCTTTTCTCCAACTCCTTGGGTAATCTCACCAACTTCATCTTCATCTTCAATTCTTAACTTCTTAGAATCATATTCATCAAATACTACATGTGTAGTTTCCTCCACCACCAAAGTCCTCTTGTTAAACACCCTAAAGGATTTCCCAACACTTTAATATCCTAAGAACACTCTTTCATCAAATTTGGGTCAAACCTTTCTAAGGGTGACTTCCCATTATTAAGATTGAAAATCTTACAGCTAAAAACATGGAGATGAGAAAGGTTGGGTGTCCTACCCTTAATGATCTTATAGGATGTCTTATCGAGTTTGACTCTAACGTTCACCCTATTCAACACATAACAAGTTGTGTTTACTACTTCAACATAAAAGTTCTTTAGAAGTGAATACTCATTAAGCACGGCTCTAGCAACTTTAGCTAAGGTCCTGTTCTTCTTTTTAGTTACCCTAGTTTTCTTAGGGGTTATAAAAGCTAAGAAGTTATGAATAATCCCTTTATCCTTAAAAAAGTCTCAAAATCTCTCATTTTCAAACTCTCCATTATAATCACTATGAATGGTTAAGATCTCACAACCTAACTTTTTTTAAATCTAAGTGGAGAATGATATAAATGCATCAAAATACTCACTCTTATGTGATAGAAATTTAATAAAAGTGATCCTGAAGTACTCATTGATAATAAAAAATCCATAGACTTTCCACCTAAGCTAGCAGTGTGAATGGGTCCAAAAAAATCTATACGAACGACTTCTAAAGGTCTAGAGGTGCTAATGTCCTTAATGGAATGAAAAGAGGATTGGACTTGCTTCCCAAGTTGACAGGCATCACAGAGGTGGTCTTTAGTGAACTTAAGCTTAGGGACACCTTTAACTAGGTCTTTTTAGGTACACTCTCTTAAGAGGTTTTCGTACTGGCATGATATAACATCTTGTGCCACAACCAAGACTCATTAGTGATAGTTTTTAAGCAAAATGAACTAGCACATTCAATGTTATTTAAATCAAGCATGTAAATATTGTTAATCCTTTTTCCCTGTAAAATAATATTTTTATTCATGCTAATGATATATGTATTTGCTAAAAACTTTAAAATAAATCTCGTATCGCAAAGCTGACTGATGCTGAGGAAATTATGTTTCAAGCCATCTACAAGAAGAATATTTTCAATCAAAAGGTTCTTAGAGTTTTTGATTATACTTATGCCCACCACTTTCTTGGTAGTATTATCTCCAAGAATAACCTTTCCTCCAGCCCAAGCCTCCAATGAAATAAATTGATTGGCATCTTTAGTCATGTGTCAGGAGCATCCACTGTTGAGGTATCAGATGCTCTTATGAGGTCTTTAGTGAGAGCATACCTACAAAATCATCAAATGTTAAAATAAAGAACCAAAAGAAGTTTGGGACCTTTCTTATGGAAAGAAGAATGCAATGCATATGTGTTATT